>JAGSMP010000728.1:0-251885 GCA_029286625.1 Parnassius orleans
CTATTATTACTTTCGGTTTCATGTCACTATAACATACCTCGCTCGGTAAGCCACGTAAATGTTTCAATCAGACACTCCTTACCGACGGACTGCGAACCTACTGTCAAATTATTTATTGTTCGCGCACTTACGTTATACGTTTCATTTTTCGTTTTTCCGCGTATCCCTATTGTGACTATTCGACTATTATTCTCGCGTTGGTTACTAGATACGCCTCGAATATTCAGCGGCTTCGTCAGTCCTTCCGCGCCTAACTTGCGAGCTAATTCGTCGTCGATCAACGATATCGTGGACCCTTCGTCGAGGAGCGCGGTTTGATCTCTTTACCACGCGGTCCGCGCTATATAATAGGACACACTTTTAATAACACTGACGCACTTTTAGCTGTATTTGACGCGACGAGCACTGTTTCACCTGAATTTGCAGATGTTTCCGGTGTCTGAGTCTGGCGGGCGTGAAACAACGCGTGGTGAGGGGCGTTGCAGCCGTCGATGCCGCATTTTTAGCCTTGCACCTCAGGCGTCGGTGCTTGCTGCTTAGACACTAAAGCACACCTCTTCCTTCACCCACTTCCACCGGCTATCTACGTCCATCTGCACCACTTCGCACTTGACTATCGCATGTTCACCACCACAACACAAACACTTAACACTTTCACTGTCACTATCTCGTGCGGTGAATGTCTTACATCGCGGGGCTATCTTCTACGCGGCGTGTGACTATAAGCCTTTCGGCGGCGGTGCTCTTCACGGGCGCTTCCCTAATCGGCGCTGCGGAGGTGTAGGCATGACTTAACGCGCGGTCAGGCTCTCTCATCATAAACCGTGAAAGCGTGACGATATCCGGTTCGTCAGCACTTCCGTAGTGCTCCGCATAATCGCACCAACGTGATCGTAAATGAGGACTTAATTTACTCGTAACTTCCCTAGTAACCATCGGATTTTGTAAGTATCCTTTACCGTCGACGTTTTTCATAATACAGACGATATTCTGTAACCTAATTGCGAACGCATTTAACTCCTGAGCGGTTAAGCCCGGGCGCGGAAGACATCCTCAGATCTTCTAACGCGCGATCTATAATTACCTCTGAGCGACAACACTGCTCTAGTGTCCGCATATCCGCTGGGTCCTTCGCGGTAAAGAGTAATGCCGATACTGCCTCCTAGCCTCACCACGTAAACAGTTTCTTAACCTGGCCATATTTCCGTGTTCAGAATCCACAAACGGGTGGATTCATTCATCGCGGCTTTAAACGCTAACCATTCCGCGGCCGAGCCGTTGAAAATAGGCAAGTCCTGTTTGCTTCGCGGCGGCTGGTCTGAATCGTACCATATTTCAATGCTTCCGCTAGCCGTTCGATACCCCTATCTTTCCTCTCGGGTGAGCTACCTCCCCTATTTCCTTCTAACGATACACGACGATTCGGGGATGTATCGTGATTATATGGCGACCGTGACCTATGACCTACATCGCGACGATACGGTGATGATAATTTACGTTCCTCGCGGCGATGTGGCGATGGCGACCTACGTTTTGGCGATAGAGTGCGGCGTTGGGCGCGCGTCGGCGACGTAACCCTTACATGACGATTCACCTGATTCGATTCTGCGGCGACTCCACTATCCCTTATATTCGCGTGACGTGGTTGTTCGTTATTCGCGACCGTCCTACCCTGGGCATCTTCAACATACACGGGTAGCGCAGGTACGTAATCGGTCCCCTTTTCCGGTGGGGCCTGCACTCGATCGATGCGGGGCGCGGGCTGAGACGGGCGGCAGGGCGGCTTCCCCCGCAAAGTCTCCACGTTATCTAACCATTGGTCGACACGATTCCTACTTTCTGTTATTTCGGTTCCTTCTAAACTTTCCCTATCGGTATCTTCTTGCAATTGCGCGATGTCCCTAGCGTATTTCTTTTTAATTAAATTCTTGATTGCTTCGATCACTTCCATGTGATCCAGGGAAGCCTGGAGGCGCTCTTTAGCAGAGCGCGCGGTCCTAATTTTGTGCGCCAAGGTGCGCAGCTCGTTTACATCAAAACTGTCCACGAAATCGCAGACCAGATTGAAATCCTCGGCCAGATCCTCCAAGGCCGGGGTATGGGACGACTTTAAAGCCGGTTTAGGAGAGGGGCTTACGCGGGGCGCGGGCGACTGCTGGTGCCGGTGCGCGCTCGGGAGCTGAGTTGAGGTGGACCTGCTTAGGTGTTCCACTGACCAAGCTCATGGCTTGCCCAAGCACTCTGCTTGGGGCCGAGGACGAAGGCAGGGAGAGGGGCCGTCCTTCTTTGAGGGCCCTTTGCCCCTTCTGCTTGGGACTGCTTACGACCCGAGGCTCCTTCCCCCACTTGCGCATTGGGGCTTTTGGGCACTTGCGGTAATTCGCAGTGTGCCCTCCGCCCCACATAGCACACAACTGGGGGGACGAAACGTCGCGGTCGCACCTTCGTGCCGTGATTTCCCGTGCACTTAACGCACCTGGGACGGGCGAAACAGTTCCCGGGCTGAGTGACCATAAAGCTGGCACCTATGGCACTGCCGGGAACCTTTTTTCTGTGGGTTCTATGGAGACCTCTGAGAGACATACTGTACGTACGTCGAAGATTTTCTTGCCCTCTTCTGAGAGGTCAAGAATGACCAACACCAGATTGTATGGGGTGTTGGTGGTCTTGTTGACCATGCGGTGCACTTCTTGCACCGGCAGGCCTTGACTGATTAAATCCTCCTTAACGAAGGCTGTGTCGAATTCTTTGGGTATACCACGTATAACTACGCGGAGACGTTTTTCCTCCTCCAGGGAGTATGTGTGGTAGGGGATATTTTTACCCCTAAGTAGGCTCGTTAGAGAGCGGAAGTCGTCGACCGTATTGGCCGAGACTACGATGCCCTGCCCGGAGGGCTTGGCTTTTGAGAAGCCAATCTTCCTTTCCGTCATGATGCGGGACACTCTGTCCCACTTTCCCGCGTCCTGTATGATGACAGGGGGGGGGCTTTTGGGACCTTTAGGTCCCGAAGCAGCCTTGACGGCTTCACCCTTTTTAGGGGAGGGTTTGCCCCCTTGTGTGGGGGTGGAATCGGAGGGGGCTGAGGCCGCCTTTTTCGCCGGCCTGGCGGAATCCGCCTTTTTTGAGGACCGTCGCCTTCAGGTCTTCTGACGAGGGTGAATCCCTCGTCTCCAGAGGAGGAATTTCCCTCAGGGCGCCTCTCAACCTCGGTGTCCTCTCCCGAGGAGGCCGCCGAGTCAGGAGCACCCGCACTCGAGGCCCTAGAGGGCGCTCGGGAAGATGCCCTAGAAGAGGGCTGGGAAGGGGTCGGAGAGGAGAGGGGTAATCCTCTGCCCGCGCTGCCCCAGAGAGCGGCGGACAGGCCTTGTCGCCTTTGCCCCAGAGGCCACTGGCGTCGTTGCGCCTGAGTGCTCCATTTCATCATCTGCATGCACCGGTGATAATCCCGGAGAGAGTGGGGAGAGCATAAGCTCCCCCGGGTTCACATCTGGAAAGCGCTCCGCTAAGAAGCGGAGCACCTCCCTTTGGGCGTTCTGCAACGCTGACATTAACACATTTGAGGAAACACGACTACTCGAAAAAGACACAGGGATCCTGACACCCTGCTGAAGGCAGGGTGTAGTGCGAAACCCGTAACGGACACCAGTCCCGTTACGTTTAACACACCAACAAAACTAACAATTATTATTTAAAAGTCCCCCCAAAATGGGGAGAAGGGAATTTAAAAACTATATATATACTTAAATATAACAATTTGTGTATGTGTAAATGTATTGTGTAAAACTTACCAACGAAAATTGCGTGGGAATACCGTAATTTATCTTTAATCACTTCCCGCTTAAAGGCTAAAATAGACGAATTGAATGAAACTAAAAACTCTTTAAAAGCGCGCGACCTGCCTGCGCGAACGTGTGACGCGAGGCCCACACGGGGCGCCTAACGGCCGCCTGACCCGACGGTGGCCGGCCTAATCAAACCCTATGTGGAGCGAAATACGGTCGCAAACAGCCTAGCACGTAAAGAGGAATTTATTTAGTAATAAAACCGGAGTCTATTTAAAGAATACGCGGCGCGATATATAGAAATTCTTGAGAATTTCTCTAATTATCGAACTAACGTAAGGTCGTACCCTTCACTATTACACTTGGAAACTTTAAAACTTTAAACCGAATTTTAAATTTAAATTTAATTCTAAATTTAACTTTCAATTTCAAGTAAATTAAAAATCGAAAAGCACGGAAATCGCAAGTCGGATTCGGTTGCTAAACGAACAGGAGGCAATGAATGTCGGATAGAAAGTGTGTGTAAAAAAAGGGAATGCGGAGCCTTTTTTTTTTTTTTTGCGCCCAATGCAAAAGGCACCCTCCGGAAGCGGGGGAGGGAGGTGGTGAATGCTTTAAGCATACCACGCAGCCGGCTGCGTGGTTATGTGGGACCCACTGACTAACCTAACTAACCCAAGTGCCTACCCCACTAAACACCACTTGGGGTCGGTATTACATAGTGGCCTTACTGCCGAGATTTGATGCGACCCTCTTTAGGGAAGAGGGCGCAGGCGGCGAGAGGCCGCTACCGAGTTAAGGCATATTAAGTATTAGATGAAGAAGGCTTTGCCTGAGCCGCCAAGAGGCAGTTCAGGTCGGCCGAAAGCTTGTTGGGGGGTCCGAGAGCGTTTCTCGGTCTGCGGACCTCGATAGCGAGAGGGAAGTGGGCTGCAGGAGGAAGCCTCACGAATGAAATGATGGAGTGGGACTCTGAAGCTTTGAAGAAGTTTTCAGAGAGTTTTTAAGAAATTGTTGGACTGTGGGGAGCTCTAAGTCTGGTGGAGGTCGGCGTTACGGACGTACCAAGGTGCGCGTAGCCCGACGACAGAAAGGTTTTGAACAACTTGAAGTTTGTTCAAGGTTTTGGCTTAGCGTGAGCAAAAATGGGGCCGCGTAAGACATTACGGGTCGTATACAGACCTTATAAAGGGTCCGTTTATTATGGAGGACATTTTACTGTGTCGGCCCAACATACGTTGAGCCTACCCAGATAAAATCGTGCGTTACGAGTTACTCTCTTGACATGGGGCTCGAAAGTGAGCCTCGTGTCAAGGGTGACACCTAAGATTTAGCGGACGTATGCCAGGGACCGGGGTCCCTAACATACGGATTGGCGGAATAATAGTGGGGCGGCGTCGTTTATGTTCGAAGTGAACGGCGGAGCTCTTCTCCGGGTTCACATCGATACGCCATTTTGGAACCAAGCTCCTAAGTCATTAACTGACTTTTGGATCTTGTTCCGTATAAAGGGTAGGGACGTGCCTTTGCAGAGGGCAGTGCGTCTGCAAGAGGAGATCTGAACACCATTCGACGGTATGGGAATGTCGTTGGTGTACAGGATATAAAGAAGAGGGCAAGTACCGAGCCCTGAGGGACACCGGCTTTGATTGGACGCGAAGGGAGAGTGCCTTCGTGTCTGTAACGGAAGGTACGGTCTTTCAAGTAGGAGGCCACGAGACGAACAAGACGATCAGAGACCTATATTGTAGTTTGTAGATAAGGCCTTCGTGCCAGACTCTATCAAACGCTTTCGCTATGTCAAAGAAGACCGCGATGGTCTTATGACGGCGAGGATAAAACCGCTGAGGATGTATTCCACAATACGGTGAACTTGTTTGGGACAAGAGTGTTTCTGCCGGAAACCAAATTGTGAGGGATGACAAGAGGGTCACCGTCTGTGGGAAACAGATGGCCTCATGCGAGTTTGATAACTCGTTCAAATAGTTTGCCCATGGCCTTGAGGGGCTGATGGGACGATAACTAGAGGGGAGATTGTGAGGCTTTCCTGGCTTGGGGATACCAATGACAGTTGCTCCACGTGGTGGGAAAGTAACTAAGGTTGAAGCAGGCATTGAAGATAATAGCTAAAAGGTTTAACACCTGCTCAGGAAATGTTTAAGGGCTTGGTTGGAGATGCCATCGCGCCCGGAGCCTTTGGGCTTCAGTCCTTTGATGAGGGATGAGATCTCATCATTGGACACAGTGATAGGGTCAGAGACTGTGGGAGTGAGTTCCGGCGGCGGACCTCATCCTCCACTGTCTGGATGTGGGAGGGTCTGTGGGTTGAGAACTGGGAGAGCATTGAGCAGCGATGCTGTCTGCAAAGCACTCAGCTTTTTCCTCGTCCTCGAAGGCAATAGTACCGTCGGGGCGAGAGAGAGAGGATATGAGTGATAGCGTCTGCGGGAGGGCTCTTGCCATCCGATAGTACGCTGTATGAGAGGGAGAGATATTCTCCATGAGATTACTCTTTTCGAGGTCTCGAAATTCGGCGTGAACGGACTTCTGTTGAAGACGATTGGCCGTAAGTCTATATTCGGGGTTGGATAGAGTGCTGCCTCCGGAGAGCAGCTCTCCTGGCTTTTATTAGGTTGCTAATATGTAAGGAAGACCATTATTATTAGCAACCGGACGACCTCTTCATTCTCCTTAAGGGAGGATGTTATAAGGTGGAGAGTGAATCGACCGCGGTGTCGATTTTTTCGGTACTGTCGAATAAGTCCGAAGAAAGGGGATAGGGCAGTCCGGAGAGTCCAAAGCTGTGGCTAGGACGTCTTGAAGCCCTTCCAGTTAGTGAAGGTTTTCGTGGATGGAGTTGGGGAGGTGGCTGATGGCCAAGTAAGGGAGACAGGGCGGTGGTCGGAACCAAGATCGTCAAGGGTCTCGATTGACCTGAGGTTGAGACAGACAGACTTTTGCTATTGCAAAGTCTAATACGTCAGGAGCGTGGTCGGTGTTGTCGGGATAGTGAGTGACACCGAGGGGACTGAGGAGTGAGGGTCGAGACTGCGTGATATCAAGCAGTATCTTGCCGCTCTGAGTAGTGGTAAGACAAGTTCAATCAGTATGCTTGGAGTTAAAATCTCCAAACATAATAACTGAATTGCCTAACGCAAGGATGGCCTCAAAATCTTTTTGAGGGGAGAGTTCCACTGGGGATATAGCAGGAGGCTATGACGATGGACGGATGTCCGGTCAAGGCCAGCCTGCATACCGTGGTCCATATTGGTAAGCGGCGGAGTGGGAATGTGAGAGCAGTGAAGTGTCTTCTTGAAGCAATGGCACCACGCCTCTGCGGTCAGGTCTGTCATTACGAAGAAGAGAATATTTTTGATGGAGAAACCTTTGAGATTCTGGGGTCTGAGGTGGGTCTCCTGTAGGAGGAGGAGGCCGGCTTCGCGATCTCGAAGGAAGAGCTTAAGCTCGGGAGGTTATTTCGCAAACCGCGAGTATTGAAGGAGATGAGTGATAAGCCCTTAGCTTAATACGTCCGTGGGACTTTAGGAGGGCAGAGTGAGTCGTCATAGTGTTAAGTTGGTTAAATTAACTGCTACAACGAGCTCAGAAGATTGTGGTGCTCCGCTAGAGCGAGGAGACAGTCCTGAGGGGACCTAGCAGCACGCAGTTTGCGCGGTAGTATGGCGATCTCGCCAATGTCGATGCTCTGAATAGCGGAGTAAACTGTATTCAGGTCATCAACCATTGAGGGTTGCGCCTGTTGAGGAGCGGAGGAAGTCCGCGGGGGTCGGCCTTTGGGGCCCCAGGGAATTGGTGGCTGCGTGGGCCGAGAGAAAGCCCGGAGGGGCTGGATGGGGCCCATAAGGGGCTAGGGGCCCATAAGGGCGGGGAGCCCATAAGGGCAGGGGGGCATAAGAGGCCTAGGGGGCCCTGTGAGGGCAAGTAGGGCCCTGAGGGGCTGGGGGTTCCTGACGGGCATCCTGACTGGAGTGCGGGAATGTGTTTTCATTCACCGGCGGTGGAGGTCTAAAAAGAGGCCGAGAGCGCGAGGCATCCCTGTAATTGGCCGGGTGACCAGATTACTCGCACAGGACGCAAGCAGGGGATTCGGCGTCAGTGGGCCGAGGGCACTCTTCGAGTGATGGGGGTCTAGGCACTTATGATGCTGGCCGCCGCATGCCCGTATAGCTGGCAGCGGTGGCACTGCGCCGGAAAACCGCGCCTATGGGGGCTCGATCACTCTCGACAGGCCGCACACGGTGCGTACTTGCCGGAAGATGGTTTTGCCTCCGGCACGTTAGTGCGATGGCAAGAGCAAGCGGGAACCTCTTGCCCTTGCTGCTGTGCATCTTATGCACTGCTCGACGAAGCCTTGGGACTTAAGGTCCTCCAGGATTTCTTCATTGGAGAGTTCGAACGGAACCCCTGATGACAGCCTTGACCTTTCGCTCTTGGGAGAGCGAACGTGGTACGACACACGTTGTGCAAATAACAGGCGACGGAAGTCTTCTATTGAAGACGTGAATTTTAATGACCTCACTGAGATTAGTGGCCTGATCGATGCCGATTTTGCTGTCGTAGCAGATTTCGACAGTCTAGTGTATGGGTCTTGTCTCTAAGGAAGACAGGGGCGGGACCTGATTTTTGGCGAGTTTTGGGTCGCAGCGAGCTGCTGGCTTAGAGAGCGGGGGGAGGTTGCGCGGCAGTAAGAGTACTGCGGCAGCGGCGGTGGCTGCGGAGGTGGAGGCAGCGGTGGGAGCTACGGGGGCGGGTGCAGCGGCGGGGGCTGCGAGGGCGGCGGCGGGCTGCTGGACGGGAGCGGTTCTTAGCGGCGCGCTTTGGGCCGCGTTTTGACTTCACTACGGTGAATGGGGTCTCATCAGTCATTGTCCCATCGGAGTCCGCGGAACTATCGCTGGACGTAAATCCGGTTGGGGTGGCGGTCCTCTTCCGGGAGGACGATGTAATAGAGGAGGAGTCCGAGTGCTCCATCGAGTCTGAGTCGGTCTGCGGGGCAGCCGAAGGGGCCGTCGCGGCGGTGGCCGGAGGGGTACATGCCTTAGGGGGGGCAGGGGTAAGGGCAGCGAGTATGAGAGTGAGAGTCGTCTCATCGATGTTCGGAGCGAACAGATTGAGGACGGCTCTGATTTGGGTTTCCGTTATGGTGGACATGTTGGGGGGCGACTTTCAATTTCTAAGACAGTAAGGGAGGGACTGTCCCTGTTCTCAAAAGAACAGGGCTTGTTCTGAAAAGAACAAGTGACGTAACTTTCCAGAAACAGTAATACACAGTGTAAACAAAACAATAACAGAAAAAATAACAATAAAAAATAACAAATAACAAGTAACAAATAACAAGTAACAAAGCAGTAACAAGCGGTCAAAACCTCCCTGCCAGGCGGCAGGGGGGCAAGAACGGTAAGCGAAGGCGAAAAAACTCACCAAGGCGGCTGCTCTACACTGCGTGAGCAGGAGGGCGGAGGCGCGAGAGCGAGAGGCACTCAACGTACGGGGACGTGAGCGCTGACTACTTAGCACGACCGCTCGAGAGCGGTGCGGTAAGCGATGATGCGGAGCCCAAAAGCCCCTTCTTATATTCCCGCGGCGGTTGTCTTAGCTTGAGCGTGTTCTCACGCGGTGTGCTGTGCGCTCATTGGTCGCTGACCTCACGTGATATCCGGGCGGTGTGCATAACGGGGTATGAGGGTATGAGAGGGCGACGGGGCGGCGGTTCCCCTCGCCGTCCGTAACATCCTCCCCCCGGCGTAGTAAGCGAGCCTACTCTCTCGGGAGGACGGCGATCTTCCTCACTGGTCGTCGTAGTACTCCGCCTCTGGTTCGAATCTACACATTGCGCACCGTTCTCGTCACTATTCCCCTCGGCCACACGTTCCGCGGCAGGTTGCTGTCCACAATCACGACGAGGTAGTCTACTTTCACTTTTTGTCGCTGGGCGTCCCGAGATGCTCCGCGCGGGATCAGCGTCGGCAAGTATTCCCGCACCCAGCGTCTCCAGTATTCGTCGGCGAGCCCCTGCGCCACCCTCCATGCCCGACGATCGGTGGGTGAGCACGTTGCGGTGACAGGTAGACTCGACGGTCCCAACATGATGAAATGGTTGGGAGTTAAAGCTTCCTGGTCATTGACGTCGACCGGTACATGGGTCAACGGTCGAGAGTTGACGGCGTTCTCTGCTTCTGTCAACAAGGTTGCTAACGTTTCTTCTTTCGGACTCTTCTGATGGAGGGTTGCTTCCAATGCTGCTTTGACTGAACGCACGAGCCGATCCCATGCGCCTCCATGGTTGGCGCACCGGTGCGATGAACTTCCACTCGGTGCGTTGTGTTAATGCGAGAATCCTTGTAGCGGTTTCCACTCCTCCATGGCTCGTCGTAGTTCGGTGTCTGCTCCGTGAAGTTGGTTCCATTGTCGGAGTATATTAACCAGGCCACCGCATCTAGCCGCCATGCGCCGTAACACAAACACCAATTTCTTCCAACTCTTCATCTTCTCCTGCCTTCTCTCTTTCACTGTGTTTGCTTTCGTCTTCGTAGAGAAATGACGGTCCGGTGAACCATTGGTCGCTTTCTCTCTTGCTTACGCAGTTCATGCGTGTCGCCTGGTCTGCTATATTGTGAGCAGTCGGAATCAATTTCCATTGGTCGGGTGATGTTTTCTCGGCTATCTCCCCGAGTCGGTGTGCTACATATGGAGTATAACGCGCTGTATCGTTTCTTATCCAGTGGAGCGCCGTAGTAGAGTCCGTCCAATATACGACCCTATCTGCTCTCACTCTGTGTTCGTCCTGCACGAATTCCGCGAGTCGCGCGCCTATCAAGTTCGCCTGCAACTCTAATCGCAGTACTTTTGAGTCTTAATCAGGGCGACTTTCGCCTTGGCCGCTACCAACGTAACCTAACCGTACCGTCGCGATAACGGATACGCCAATATGCCGCGGATGCGTACGCGCGTTCACTTGCATCGTTGAATACGTGAAGTTGGCGCTCTACCACTCTGCTTCGCTGTGTTTATCGCTTCTTCTAACGTCGCGTAACTGTCTAGGTAATCATCCATATAGTGGTTGTTGACGATAGCGTTAAGCGCCTGCGGATGTGATTAGGCGTGTGCGCGCGCGTTGTAGTCCTTAACGCTATGTGCAAGGAAAGGCGAACTCCTCGCACCGAATATCATTGAAGTCATTATCTACTCTTGCGGCGGACTAGAGCGTTCGTTTCCTTGCCATAAGAACAGTTGCGCGGTCTGGTCGCGGCGATCGATCTTAACACGCAAAAACATTTCGCGAATATCCGCGGACACCGCTACTTCGTTTTACCTAAACCTGAACAATATACCGGGTAGGTTCCGTAACAAGTCGCTGCCGTCGAGTAAGTATCGTTCAAGCATTTGCCTGATGCGCGAGCTGCTGCGTCGAATACTAATCTCATTTTCCCTGGCTTGATTGGACTTTAACAGCGAAGTGTGGCAGGTACCAACTCGGATCTTTTTCTGACCCGTCGGCTTCTTGGCGTAGCCCTTTCTAGGAGGTTGTTCGTCTGCGTTGTATACGCATCTCTAAACCCGGTGACTGATCCATCCTTCTTCGTGGTTCGAGTCTTCGTGCTGCCATCTCGTAACTCGGTGGCATCCTAACGTCGTCGTCCCTCCATGGCAGTCCGACTTGGTATTGCTCGCCGACCATCTTGAAGGTGCGCTGGAATATGTCAACAGCACGTTCCTCTTCCCGCCTTCGTCTACTCTTGAGCGATATACCTATCGAGTCGATCTCGTACTGCCTCTTGAGAAGATCAAATCTTCACAGGACTGGCGAACGTCTTTACATCCCTATCTAACCGCCCCTTAATGCTCGATATGTGCAATACCATTTTACTGTTTTGTTTACACACTACGCGCGGCCCGGTCCTTGTAAGGACCCATCCTAATAACGTCCTAGCCGCAATGGGTTGCTTACGATGTCCTATTCGTAAATTACGCCGTATAATTAAATGCTAGTTATCTGACCCTATTAATACTTTCGGTTTCGCGTCGTTATAACATACCTCCGCTCGGTAAGCCACGTAAATGTTTCAAACGTAGACACTCCTTACCGATGGACTGCGAACCTACTGTCAAATTATTTATTGTTCGAGCACTTACTGTGTAAGTATCGTTTCGTGTTTTCCCGCGTATCCCTATTCTTACTACGCGACTATTAGCCCCACGTTGGCTATTCCATACGCCTCATTTATTCAATTGCTTCGTCGGTCCTTCCGCACCTAACTAGCGAGCTAAATCGTCGTCGATTAACGATATTGTGGACTCCTCATCGAGGAGCGCGTAGGTTTCGATCTCTTTACCACGCGGTCCGCGCACTATAATAGGACACACTTTTAATAAACACTGACGCATTTTTGCTGTATTTGACGCAACGAGCACTGTGTCACCAGGATTTGCAGATGTTTCCGGTGTCTGAGTCTTGCGGGCGTGAAGAAGCGCGTGGTGAGGGGCGTTGCAGCCGTCGACGCCGCATTTCTTGGCCTTGCACCTCAGGCGCCGATGCTTGCTGCTTAGTGCTACTTGAAGCACACTCCCTCTTCCTTCACCCATTTCCACCGGTTATCTACGTCCATCTGCACTAGTTTTTTTACACTTGTTTATCACATGTTCACCACCACAACACAAACACTTAATACTTTCACTGTCTTCTTGTGTGGTGAATGTTCTTACGTCGCGGGGCCTATCCTCTACGAGGCGTGTGACTATAGTTCGTTTCGACGGTGGCGTTTCTCTTCTCACGGGCGCTTCCCTGGTCGGCGCGGCGGACGTATAGGCGTGACTTAGCGCACGGTCAGCCTCTCTCATCATAAACCGTGATAGTGTGACGATATCCGGTTTGTCAACACTTCCGTAGTGCTCCGCATATTCGCACCAACGCGACCGTAAGTGAGGACTTAACTTACTCGTGACCTCTCTCGTGAGCATAGGATTTTGCAAATATCCTTTACCATCAACGTTTTTCATAATACAGACAATATTCTGTAACCTAATTGCGAACGCGTTTAACTCCTGAGCGGTTTGACCCGGGCGCGGAAGGCGTCTTTAATCTTCTAACGCACGATCTATAATAACTTCCGGGCGGCCGAAACACTGCTCCAGTGTTCGCATAATATCCGCTGGATCACTAGCGGTAAATAGCAGTGGCGATAATGCTTCCCTAGCTTCACCACGTAAACAGTTTCTCAATCTTGCCATATTTTCCGTATCCATGAATCCGTACAACCGAGTGGATTCTTTCATCGCGGCCTTAAACGCTAACCATTCTGCGGCTGAACCGTTAAAAATAGGCAAGTTCTGTGTTTGCTTCGCGGCGGCTGGTCTGAATCGTACCATACTCTCTAATGCTTCCGCTAGCCGTTCGATACCCCTATCTTTCCCTCTCGGGGTGAGCGACCTACCTCTATCCCTATTTCCCTCTAGCGATACACGATGATTCGGAGATGTATCGTGGTTATATGGCGACCGTGACCTATGACCTACATCGCGACGATACGGCGACGATAATCTACGTTCCTCGCGGCGATGTGGCGATGGCAACCTATGTTTTGGCGATAGAGTGCGGCATTGGGCGCGCGTCGGCGACATAACCCTTACATAACCCTTACATGACGATTCACCTGATTCGATTCTGCGGCGACTCCACTATCCCTCTGTACTATATTCGCGTGACGTGGCTGTTCGTTGTTCGCGACCGTCCTCCCCTGGGCATCTTCAACATACACGGGTAGCGCAGGTACGTAATCGGTCCCCTTTTCCGGCGGGGCTTGCACTTGATCGATGCGGGACGCGGGCTTAGACGGGGGGCAGGGCGGCTCCCCCCGCACAGTCTCCACGTTATCTAACCATTGGTCGACACGATTCCTACTTTCTGTTATCTCAGCACCTTCTAAACTTTCCCTATCGGTATCTTCTTGTAACTGCACGATGTCCCTAGCATATTTCTTTTTAGTTCATCCTCGATTTGTGAACTGTTCTTCTAATCGCGGCGAGTTCTTCAGTTATATTATACTCTATCTGTTTTATTCTCGCGATCGTCGAAGATCGGCGAAGCTGTAAGAGCCGCATAGACTAACAGCATTAACATCACAGAAACTAGACAGTCTCGCAATTGCTGTGGCCATAATGGCCATAGAGTTGGCATCTATGGCATTGCCCGGGAACCTCCTTTTTGTGAGGGGCTTCTATCGAAACCTCCGAAAGGTGGTGACATACAAAGATGTCAAAGATTATGAAAGAATGTGTATGTCAAAGATTTTCTTGTCCTCCTCTGAGAGGTCAAGAATTACCAACACCAGGTTATAGGGGGTGTTGGTGGTCTTATTGACCATACGGTGCACCTCTTGTACCGGTAGTCCCTGCTTATTAAGATCCTCCTTTACGAAGGAGGTCTCAAACTCTTTGGGGATTCCGGAGGAGATCACGCGGAGACGCTTTTCTTCCTCTAGGGAGTACGTGTGATAGGGGATGTTCTTTCCCCTGAGAAGACTCGTTAGAGCCCTGATATCCTCGACCGTGTTGGCTGAGACCACGATTCCCTGTCCGGAGGGCTTAGCTTTCGAAAAGTCTCTCTTTTTGGTGATCATGATCCGGGATATACGATCCCACGTGGCCTTATAGGATTGTCCCCTCTGAGGGGAGGAAGCAGCAACGGTGGGGACTCGGGCCACCTTTTTCGCCGGCCTAGAGGTGTCAACCTTTTTCGACGTAAGACGCCTCTTCCTTCCTTCGACGAGTGTGAAGCTCTCGTCGGCGGAGGAGGGCGTTCCTCAGGGCGCCTTTCCACCTCGGTGTCCTCTCCGAAGGCAGGCGCGCGGGAGGAAGCCCGAGAAGAGGGCTGAGAAGGGGTCTGAGAGGGGTAGGGGGTAGGGGACTTAGCAACTTTGCGCGTGCCGTTTCCAGCGCGGCCGACCTTTACCCCCGAGTTTTGCTCCATATCGAAGTCTACGCGCGGGAGAACGACAATACCGGAGAGAGAGGGGAGAGCATCAGCTCTCCCGGGTTCACTTCTGGAAAGCGCTGCGCTAAAAAGCGGAGCACCTCCCTTTGCGCGTCATGCAGCTTAGACATCTTAGTACATCACTCACTTAATGAAGAACTATAATGAAAGAACTACAAAGGATCCTAACACCCTGCTTACGGCAGGGTGTTGTGCGAAAAACCGTAACGGGCACCAGTCCCGTTACGTCTTTGCACCAAAACACTATTATTATTTTTTTATAGGATATGGTGACACACGAGCACACAGTCCACCTGATGGTAAGTGATTGCTGTGACCCATAGACATCTACATCTATCCTCAATAAAGAATCAAAATGCAGATGCGTTGTCACCCGTGAGGACTAAGATGGAATGCCTTTTTTCCAGTAAAAAGGGTGTCCGGTTCTCTACACTCACCATACGAAACACAGCAGTGTTAAGCTGCTATTTTACGCTGGTATTCTGTGAGAGCGTGGTCTTTCCCCGGTCGAGCCGACCCATTCGTACTACAACTATACTACTAATATAGCTGCAGCATGACTCTACCACGTATAATTTTAAAAGTCCCCCCAAAGATGGGAGTAATATACAAGAAAAATAAATATTAATACTTAAATATAATAATGTGGATGTATCTAATGTTATTGTGTAAAAACATACCAATAAAACTCAGTGGAATGACCGAAAACTAACTTAAAACACTTCCCGCTTAAAAGTTAAAAATAGATATAACTAAATGAAATTAAAACTTTCTAAAAGCGCGCGACCTTGTCAGCTTACGTGCAACTCGAGGCCACACGGGGCTCCTAAGGCCGCCGGACCTGACGGTGGCCGGTCTATCCTACCCTGTGTGGAGCGAATACTAGAATAGAAGTCGCAAAACGCCTGGCACACGAAGAGGATATTTTAAAGTAATAAAACCCGAGTCTATTAATAGATAACCGGCGCGAACAATTTAACACTTTAACGTATTTAAACTAAACGAATTAAACGAACAGAACAACCGAAGCGGTCCTGAAACGTAGAACGCACCCTTTACTTTTAACTTCAAATTAATTTTAATTTTAAAATTTATGAAAAACGGATAGAGAGACCGCTACAGACGGATGAAGATCGGAAAGTATGACTCCCAGCGGCCCGATGCCCTTCTTATAGTACATATTTGCGATGCCCTTCTTATCTTATATTCGGCGGGGGTTTCACCGTTGCTATGTTCCCACGCGGCGTTGCTGTGCGCTCGTTGGACGCAGGCATGACGTGGTCGCGGAAGGCGTCTTAAATCTTCTAACGCACGATCTATTATAACTTCCGGGCGGCCGAAACACTGCTCCAGTGTCCGTATAATATCTGGTGGATCCCCGGTGAATAGCACAGTACCGATACTGCTTCCCTAGCCTCACCACGTAGGCAGTTCCTTAATCTTGCCATATTTTCTGTAATCATAATATTAAATTACCAAGTTTCATACGAAATATGATGAAATGTAATCAGGGAAGAGTGACGTGGTCGAGCCCCCATTACTTGTGCTGTTGCCTGCACGGCTACCTTTGATGCTGTCGTGCACATTTATGTACGTAAATGATTAACGCTATCGGCCGGAGTGGATTGCCAATAATAACATAGTTTAAAACGTGCCATTATAAGATGCAACAGTCACCAATATTTGATTACATTTTACGTATAACTAAAGTTTTAGCTGGAAACAGAATGTTACAATATTCTACCTATCAAAAATTATGTGTATTTTGCTTAATATATACCTAAAATTGTTACAATGTTTTACTATGTAATTCTTAAAACAATGTATTTTACCCTTATTTGTGTTGTATTAATTACCACAAAAAATTGGATCCATCATTTTGAATATTTAAAAAAATTAAGTGTCATTGATGCTATCAAGGTTTTATTATAATGTATCTAAATGATTTAAAAGTATTTATAATTCACATTACTGTGCATAGAAATAATATTATAATTATAAAGTACTTAAGTTGTATTATTATACATAGAAAAGTAATATTAATGTCGAGTTTTATTAAATAAACTTTTTATGAACCTGAATTTTTATTTAATGCCCTAATAACCTTGCAAGTGGTCAAAGTGAAAGTATAGCCTTAAAAAAATCGACGACTCTTTATCAGCCCCTAAAAGTTCAAAACTGGACATGGGTCTCTCCCGTTAGTTGTTAGACGGATTGGCAATTCTAGCACTAGATTAAAGAATAAATAAAAAAGAATAGTAGCAATAGGAACACCACGTATCGCACCTTTGACGCTGCTCCCGTCACTGGTCTGTAATATCATCCGCCAACGGCTTATTATATTAGGTCCTTACATATGAAATTGGCGTTTTGTACGGGAGGAATATAAAGTCAATTTTTTTTTGTAAAATATATTTAATTAATCAAAGTATGCACCGTTGTTAACTATACACTTTTGCCATCTCATAGGTAGTTTATTGATCCCTTTACTAAAAAAACCATGGGGAGAGAATCAATAAACTCTTTGAAGGCGGTTTGGACTGCCGCATCAGAGTTGAATTTTTTTCCTTGTAAGAAGTTGTCCAAATTCCGGAAAAAACTCACAAGTAACTTTTTCTGAGTCAATTTTCGTTTAGGGCAGGATTTGGCTGGGTCTCCAGGGTTCAGCCATTGCGACTAGCGCTTCCGATTATCGTACAGTATCCACTTTTCTTCACACGTAATGATTAGATTTAAAATCTCTTCATTATTGTGTCGGTTGAGCAAAGTAACACAGCAGTCGACGCGTGTTTGCAAGTTCGATTCACTCAATTTATGTGGTACCCATCGTTCATGTTTTTTTACTTACCCGATTTGCTTCAAGTGGATTAATATAGTTTTATCACTTACCCCGAAGCCTGCAGCTATCTCTGAAGTGCTTTGTGATGGATCCGCTTCCACAATAGCCCTTAATTCTTAATTTTCCACTTTGGTCTCTGGCCGTCCACGGGGTTGGTTCTGAAGGTCGAAATTTCCAGAACGAAAACGTTGAAACCAAAAACGTACCGTGCTTTCTTTTGCGACACCAGCGCCGTACACATCATTAATCTTTCGAGCTATTTCTGCAGCACTGGTGCCACGGAAGAACTCGTACTCGTAAATATACCGATATTTCATGTTTTCTATTGTGCGGTAATAAGCGACGCTAAAGAAAAAAATTATGAGGAGAAAACAAATGAATTGACTGTTTTCAAAACTCAAATGTACCAGCTAAATTAATTTACAAAGGAGTCAGTCGTTTTTGGGTCCACTAGAAATTTTAACGACCCTTAATGGTATTACATACAAAAAAAGTTACCAATTTATTATAATAAATGGCCTATAGATTTTATGAATATCTAAACGGAATCAAGAAATCAAAAAAATGAGTGGTTTTGATATTCCGTGTTCTGGTTAATGTAATATGGGAAAAAATGCGTGTAATGAATCATTTTTGCAGTTTCTATTAAAAGAAAAATGTTTTTTTTTACAAAGATAACTTATTATATACATATTATATTTATACTTATTTGTATATTATATATTTATTACTAAAAATTATGATACCACTGAGATTTTTATCCTATTTCTAAAAGTGTTAACTTATATCATATAACATGGTTCAAAGACACCGTGGAACGAAACGCTAATTTGTCATTGACTTCCGTGCTGGGTAATAACCGACGGCCATATTATCATAATATAAGCATCATATCTATGTCTGTGCCGGCGGCCGGGTATTACTTTACGGCATTGACATTCGTCATGCTGCTGTTTTTTGTACTTATTGCATCTGGAAGATCAGCATACACTGAAAACAATTAAATAATATTTGTGGATTTCAACGCACTGTGCGAAGACAATAATTAGCCGAGACAGGAGCAGATGTGCGCCAACTTTTATATTTGTGGATTTCTCAAGAGGTGAGTATCTTATCTTATGGAATGCGAAGAATTCAACTGTACAAAGCCTACAATTGATTTAAAGTTTCAAACTTTTATATGAAATATATCTTATTTTTGTCACTCTCGAACTTCTAGTCCAAAAATATTATACTACGGAAACGAAAACTACTAATTTTCGTTTATAATGTATTACATTTTATTTAATTTTTACTGAATATTGAGATATGGTACGATTTTTTAGAAATAATAATAAACGTCCCACACCCACAGACAATGTCTAATCAATGCAACAAGTGTTGGATTATATTATACAGGTTAGCCAAATATTCCACATTATGTATTTAATTCGCCAATGACATTCGAAAATGAAAACTGAATAGTTTAATTAAAAGTATATGTGAGTATATAATACAAGTTTACTTTTGCTCCTAGAATTTTGGAAAATCTATAATTTATGTTGAATTACCTAAAACAAATGACAAACACAATTCTTATTAGTATGTTAAAAGGTTAAAAGTGTCAAAGTATTGAAGTGTTATGTTATTGGTAAAATCTAATTTAATTAATAGATAAAATAAAATCACGAGTAACTATATCTACAACCGTTACATCCTATCAAAAGCCTATTGCTGAACATAGACCTTCCCTCAGATTTCCTCAAAGGAGGATACTTGCTATAGTTGCCATGCTTAGTAGACAAGTCGGCAACCACAGTTTTTTTATTGGTAGTTGTTAATAGGAAGACGCTGCTTAAATTCAGAAGGAATGTACACACATTCCTTCCGAATTTAATATTTATAGATATAGATAACATAAATATAAATGGATGTTATTAGGAATACATATTAGTGTTAATATTTGATTAAATACATCTACTATTTATGTTTATTATATTTAAACTCCATCAGGAAGCAAAATTTTGTTTACATTATTTTATTTTATTTTGTTGATTGTAGGTAATGTACATTCTTTCTGAATTTAATATTTCTTTACTTTATTTTTTTATTTGCATTCCCAATTTTTTCAGTTACACCTACTTGATGCAGTTTGTTGTAACTGCCTAAGAATATTGCAAGAAAGTATTGAAACTGCTGATTCCATTAGAAGATTTGTATTCCATGTGGATCTTCAATTTTAAGAGCTCACCACACACGGGCTGTACCAATTAACTCAGCAGAAAGAGATATTATTTTGCAGTGGATACCATCACACCAGGTACTTACTTTACTTTAACAGCCTGTAAGTGATCCCCTGCCTGAAATAGGCTTGCCCGGAGGAGTTGGCATAATCGCTTTGGCACACAGATTGATGTTTGTAGTATCATACACCTCACACTACAAACAATTTGGCTATTCACCACCAGGTTATCTTTAACTTTACAGCCTATCAAAAGTCTACTGCTGAACATAGATCTCCCCCACAGATTGCTTTATAGGAGATTCTGATAACCACAGGTTTTTTTTCTTTAGTTGTTATTAGATAGATGCTACTTCTTCCTTACCTTACCCCATATTTGTATGCCTTTGTACTTAATACACAAGTAATATTTTTACCTTAAATGAAATTAGTGTAAATAAAACGTCTAAGAACTTGTACTTAGTCAAATAATGTTATAATTCTAAAATAACTACTTCACTTGTATACCTTTCTGATTTGATGTATTTTCATTTCTTTTTACCTTAGTGGAATCTGGTTTACTACAAAAGTATAATGAAGGGAAACGAGTACATGCTATTTATATATAATTTAAGAGGCATTACGACTGTTTATTAGTAATAAAGATTGAAATAAATAAAATATTAATAAATATTATTATTCAGGTGGTAGACACTGTAAAACTATAGTCTGTTCGGTTAGTTGATGAAAAAAAAAACACTTTTAGGTGGATCATTTAGAATGAGTCTGCAATCTTGTCGGCCGAGAGCTTCTACAACTGTATGGAGACACAAATGATAAAGGGGATATGGAATTACAATCCATGAATATTGAAGACATCGGTAACATGCCACAACCACCCCTTATGCCTGTAACTGTAACTCCTGCCATTTCCAGAGCGGCATCAACAATTACTATAATAATATTTATTTATATATATAATATTTATTTAATAAGTTTAAATTATTTCTTTAGCAAAAATTGTCTAGTAAGGGTTATTATACTACTAGAGTACATGACTGATAATAACCCCTGGGAATGAGGTGATCACTACCATGCAATTTCTAAATGTTTTCAAAACAATTGTATATGACGGATATTGTTCACCAGAAGTGTTATTAAAAACTATGACGTCATCATCGATGACGTCATAGTTTTAATAATGAGAATGATCTCTGCCCAAGCCGCCGCACGCCTTTTAAACCGAACGCAAGTGTGCGCAAGCTATCCCTACTACCTGCGCTTTGAGAATAATTGCCGTCTAAATTGTTATAGTGATAACCCGCATTTAATTATAATAATATTTTGAATTAAAACATTTTAAATTATTTATAACAATAATCAACAAATTTTAAAATATAAACAAATTTTATAAACAATCAAGTTATAGCGTTATTTCTGCCGTTGAAATAACGCTTATTAATTTTAACACAATAATAATTTCTTAAGTAATGCGCCGATACATCGCTTATGCTATGTTGCTGCGCCGATACGGCTATTCTGATTGGTGGTGCGCTCAGCACCTACCAATTATTATTATTATTTTATTATTTTATTATTTTTTTTATTCTTACAGCTTTACTGCTGTTTGTTTATTATTTGTGTTTCGACCATACATCACGTCTACACATTATTCTCGACGTCTCGTAGAATGGAAATGGAGTGATGCTGTGCTCTGGGTGGTCCTGTTCACTGTGGCACAGGGCTCTAAAGGAATTAGAGTAGGTCGATGCTGTGTTACACAGTGGCTCTAAAAGAGAAAACAGAAAATTATTTTGCAATCATTAGAAGTTTTGTTCTTGAGTTAAGTTCTGTTGTTATGATTCTTAAGAAGTGGATGGCCCGGCTCACTTGCTGCTAATATCACAAGAATATGGCTCTTTGCGCCGATATGGCCCTCTGGTTCCCCGGTTGTGGGGCCCGACGTAGTTGATCATGAGCAACTTTTCGAGGCCGTCCTCTGCCAATTACCTTTTTTACCAAATAACGATCGTTTTCAAGTACTCTGCATATCTCATAGGGTTCACTAAATTTAAGATCTAATGAGGTTTGATTACGTGGATTATTTTTGATAAGTACGTATTCTCCTTTCTGAAAATGACAGATCTTAGCTTTACGTTGATTAAATCGTTGTCTATCTTGTTCCGATGCTTGAGACATTCTATTCTGCACGTGTCTGGAAAGGGAGTCAATATCGATAGTTTGATTATCAATATTTACTAATCCAAGTAATTCCGGTGGAACACAGTGTTTTCTTCTTGTGAGTAGAGTAAGCGGAGCGACACCTGTTACTCGATGAGCAGTACAATTCATGGCCAACTGAAGTTCTTCTAATGCAGTATGCCATTGTTCTGTTTCATAATTTTTAATCATTATTAATGCATTCTTAAGCGTTGCTATTAT
This sequence comes from Parnassius orleans, assembly GCA_029286625.1. Lineage (NCBI taxonomy): Eukaryota > Metazoa > Arthropoda > Insecta > Lepidoptera > Papilionidae > Parnassius > Parnassius orleans. The sequence continues at coordinate 22,278 of JAGSMP010000728.1, forward strand.
TCGCTCAACTTGACCGTTAGCTCGGCTGATTCCTGGTGATATATCATGGATGTTTATTCCTAGCTGTTGGCAATAAGTCTTGAATTCCCCCAAGAATTCTCTGCCTCCATCCACAATAATTTGAAGTGGTGTTCCAAATAAGTGTATAGTACGTTTTAGTGCAGCCAATGTGCTGTGCGGACTTTTATTGGTAGCATAATAAAATAGCACATATTTTGAACAAGCATCGATAGTTACTATAACATATTGTTGGTCATCTGTAGTACCGAGCTTGCCAGTGATATCCATATGTATCATTTGAAAGGCTATAGTTGGCTTTTGGATTGGATGTAGTTGAGCTCGTACAGCGCCCGGTGTTCATTTTGATGTTCTACATACGATACAGTTGTCCACGAACCTGCGCACCAGGGTACTCATTTTATCAAACCAGTAAGATTCTTTGATGTTATGTAGAGTCTTTTCCCATCCAGGGTGTTTAAGTGCTGTATGAAATGAATTAATTATACTCCACTGGAAAGATTTAGGAACCACCACATAGATTTACTCTCCAAAATTGGGTCTTTTGATTCGTTTTAAAACTTCGTTTTCTAGAAGGTAGCCATCTACTGGATTTTCGTTGTTGAAGCTGTCCATCAGAGGACGCAACGTCTCATCTCGGCGTTGTTCCACCTTCAACCAATCCAGGTCTCTTGTCATTATGTTGACCTCACAACTACTTTGATTTCTACTAACGAAGTCGGCGTGTTGCAGACGATTTCCTTTGCATTCTACTTCAAAATCATAGTTTTGTAAAACGCCCACCACCGATGAATTCTCAGGAGATCTTTTTATGTTTAGATGCCTTTAAGGCATTGCAATCAGTTATAATTTTGAATTTCCGTCCATACAGATACTGTCGAAAATGTTTTATGCACTACCGCCAAGGTCTCTAGCTCGTACAGTGATATCTGCTTTCAGTATCAGTAGTTCTCATGCTCATGAAGGCGACTGCATGTTGACGTTTGTTGATCATCTGTACTAGAACGGCACCGAATCCAAGGCTACTTGCATCCGTGTATAATTCTATTGGTGCTTCTTCTTGAAATATTGTTAACACAGGTGATGATGTCAAACATTGAATTATCTTATTACGTGCTTCTTCGTGTCGATCATTCCACTCCCATTTAGCACATTGTTTAGTCAACTCATACAAGAGTAGCATTATATAGGAAAAGTCGGCGATAAATTTCCGAAAAAATCCAGCTAAACCATTGAACTGTCTTACTTTTTTAGCAGTATTCGGTACTGGTGACTTAACTAGAGCTTCAACTTTCTTTGGACTCGGACGGATTCGACCATTTGAAACAACGTTACCCAAATATGTATTGAGCGTTTGAAGAAGCTGCATTTATCCATTGATAGAAAACCCAGCCTTATGTAATGCTATGAGAATGCGTTCAATGTTTACTAGTCCTTCAGTAAAATCAGCACTTTTGCTCAAGACATCGTCGACGTAAACTTGAGCAGCACTGCCCAGTTACGAAAACAATGCTCTATTAATACACCTTTGGTACACTGCACATGCATTGGATAAACCAAATGGCATAGTAAGGTATTCGTATAACCCATCAGGTGTAACGAATGCAGTCTTCTCTATGGAACTCTCCGAAATAGGTATTTGATGGAAACCTGCTGCCATATCTAATGTGGTAAAGTAGAGTCCATTGGCCAGTTGATCGATTTGGTCAGAGATGAGTGGAAGTGGGTAATGGTCCCGCAAGGTATTAGCATTTAACTCGCGGAAGTCTACACAAAGTCGGTCATCTCCATTCTTCTTTTTTACTAAGATAATTGGGCTGGAGTACGGCGATTTGCTCTCACGTATAATGTTGTGCTTCAGTAATTCGTTGATAATAGTACGAACCTTTTCTCTCTCCACTGGACTGAGGCGGTATGGTCTTCGTTCTACATATTTGTCCGGATTCTTTAATCTGATTTCCAACATACCTGTGTTAACTCGGGTTTTAGGGTATCCTCGAATAAATAAGTGTTCATATTTATTAAGGAGTATGCGGAGTTGTTTGATTTCTTCAGGGTCGGAAAGATCACAGTCTAGTTTTTCAAATATTGGATTATTTGTGGTGATATGATTGATAAGCCCTTGGTGCACTAATTTTGTTTCGCCAGACGTTACTATAACACTCAAGTTTGTGCCTTGATTCAAATTCACGCCCAACAAAATGTCCGTCGTCATCTCACAGTCAGCCAAAACATAAAACTGAATTTCTACGCTGATATCATCTATGACACATGTAGTCAGTAAACTCGCGAGTGATAATACGGGAAATCGTCCAATACCTCTCAAGTAGTTAGCTGTTTGAACTCTTTGTCCAGGCAGAGCTGCGGCTACAGATTCCCGTATAACTGAACATTCTGCACCACTGTCAAACACTGCCCGTAAAGATTTTATTCCTATCCTGATGGTTAAAGGGGCGAGTTTTGCACCTTCGATGTGATTTATATTTGATGTCAAAGAACGATCACGCTTAAAGCACTGGTCGTAAGTATGTCCTAATTTTTGACAAAATGTGCAGGTAGGTTTACTATTACTTTCACCTCTTTTACTATATTGTTCTCGATTCAATGCTGTTGGTTTGAAACGACATTCATCGGCAGAATGATTTTTCTTTTTACAGATGTGACAGAATGACAGAGTGTGAGCATGACTATTGTTTGATAAGCGTGGACGTTTGTTTGGCATCGTCATACTACTATTTGATGGATGAACGCGCTTTAATCGTATTGATGATGCAATAGAAATAAGTTCTGGTACTGTTGTTGCGCGCGCGTTTAATAGTTCAATTCGTAAATGTTCGTCACTAACGCAACCAATTACGGCCTCAACTGCATCTTCATTAGCTAATTTGTCTTTGGTAATTCGTCTCCATAGTACCCATGCTCGCGATAAGAATTCCGCTATATCCTTTGAAGAATCAAAAACATGTTCCCTGAATCTTAGTATGTCTCGGGAATATCGGTTTTCTGGTTCAAATGTAGTTATAAGATTGTTGCGTAGTTCTTCCCAAGTAGATGTAGTTATCATCCAATCATCGACCCACATTTTAGCGCGTCCTTTCAACAAACTACCAACTTTCATGCGTATATCAAAATCATTGATGTTGTAAGTCTGAATTGCTTTACTAATATGTTGACACCACTCACGTACTCCAACGTTAGTATCAGGATCAAATGAAGGTAGATAAATATCATTGATTCTCACCTTTGTTTCCGACGGAGGATATTCGATCCGACATATTTTGCATCATATGCATCATCTGCATAAAGAACTGTGACGGTACATTAATCATTGAACTGTTATCACTCCGATTTTGTTGCATTGTTTCAGTGTTGAGTGACATCGATGGTTGTTCAATATCAGATGGTTGAGCAGAAGTGGAAGACGTTGTTCACATCCCACTTCTGATGACGGATATTGTTCACCAGAAGTTTTAAACTATGACGTCATCATCGATGACGTCATTATTATGATTTCTAAGTTCACTCATTATTGTTTTTTAATAATAAAACTCACTACACTTATTTGATCTTAACTGGTTTTACTAATCCACAATTATTCACGATTAACAATTATTCACAATTAACAATTATTCACAATTAAGAATTATTTACAATTTATAATTCACAAATTCAATTAGTTCTGAACAGTACGACCGCTCGAACAAGAATGATCTCTGCCCAAGCCGCCGCACGCCTTAAACCGAACGCAAGTGCGCAAGCTATCCCTACTACCTGCGCTTTGAGAATAATTGCCGTCTAAATTGTTATAGTGATAACCCGCATTTAATTATAATAATATTTTGAATTAAAACATTTTAAATTATTTATAACAATAATCAACAAATTTTAAAATATAAACAAATTTTATAAACAATCAAGTTATAGCGTTATTTCTGCCGTTGAAATAACGCTTATTAATTTTAACACAATAATAATTTCTTAAGTAATGCGCCGATACATCGCTTATGCTATGTTGCTGCGCCGATATATATAATATTATATTGTAAAATGTGCTTTTTTTTAAAAAAAAAGTCTCGCTGGGTTTCTTGCTGGTTCTTCCCAGGACAGAGGTTTTTATGCGAACCAGTGGTAAAAGTAAAAAATGACTTTTAATGAGTATTATGTATTGTAATCTATATTGAATAAAAATTATTCTATTCTATTCTGTGGCTAGTTATAAGCGTGCTGCTTCTACTTCCCGTCACTGTATTTTTAAGTTATGTAATAATTTATCTAGATTCTTAATACCTAAACTAAAAAGAACTACTAACCTAAAAGAGAGATTGTTGATTGATAACTCATTTTATGTGCTACTGTGCGCTCGTATTTGTGAATACCACTTAAATGAACCTCACAATGATTGGAATAATTTATACACAAGTAGTAATGATGCATATTTATATAGTAATATAAATATGCATCATTACTATAGTAGTTTTTGCCAGTTGCTACGCTTGTAACCAAAGCTTTTGTGGTATTCTATAGGAGATGTTGCTTATCTCCTGGTATCTTTATTTTACTCTGTTACGACTTTTACGACACCATACGGGACGAAACGCGATGGCAGTTGACGGAAGGGCTATACAATATTTTACATTATATATTTAATTTAGGGAAGAACTATGTTCAGCAGTGAATTGTTGTAATGATGACGAATAATAATCAATAAAACTTGTAATTATCGTTGCTTATTGACCTGTTTCTATTATGTGCATTATAAATAAAGCGCCTAATTTATAAATAAACGCCGAGCAAGTTGAATAGATGCTCTGGTACCTTTTCGTATCTCTTTCAATTGACAATCTCCTTTTGTTTTTTTTTTATAGAATAAGTGTGACAAACGAGCGCGCGGTCCACCTGATGGTAAGTAGATGCTGTGGCTCATAGACATCTACATTTATCCTCGTTTAAGAATCAAAATGTAGATGCTGCATTTTCACCCCTGAGGACTAAGATGGAGTGCTTCGTTTCCAGTAAAAAAGGACTCTGGTTCTCTACACTCACCATACGAAAAACAGGAGCATTAAGCTACTATTTTACGCTGGTAGCGTTTTCCGTGAGCGTGTTCTACAGTCGAGCCGTATCCGCACACAACTAGTTTAAAACTTCTTCATCATTACAGCCCTACACAGTCCACTGCTGAACATAGGCCTCCCCAAGAAATTATACAAAGCACGGTCCTGAGCCACCTGCATCCATCGACTTTTGAACGTCTTACCAGGTCGTCACTCCATCTAGAGGGTGCCCCACACTGAGACTACCGGTACGAGACTGCTACTCAGAATTTTACATTTTAGCTTCAATTGTGGTTGGACGTAAACATGCTAATCAATCAACACATATAAAAAGAATGTCCTGGCTGCACCTCGCGGCCTGTGATACTTATAATAGACTGCTTTAAGAATATGATGATTTTACAATAAAAATGCAGTAACAATACAGTGTTTCTTTTTATCCTAACACAAATAGTTCAAAACACCTTACATGCTATTTATTTTTCGTGGTTAATATCGTAAAAATCGGATATGTTACTATCCAGTCATTTTGGTTTTAATGGTGCTTGGAATGTAAACATGTTATTCAATCAATACAAATTAATAACAATATCCTGACACTGCACCTGGTGGCATGTGTCACTTTTAATATTGCTTTAAGAATGTGATGATTTTACAATAACAAATACAGTGACAATACAGAGTTTTTTTATCCTAACACGACCAGTTCAAAACATCTTCGTGCTATTTATTTTCTCAATCGCTACTGTAGATGTAAAACTCGCAAAACACCCCTTAAAAGTTCACTGTTGGACGCACGCATGCACCTAAATCCGTATTACTGGTTGCAAATGATATTAGATAAATAAGTACATATGTGCTTTTTTTAAGTGTTTGAGCATAGTTTTGGCTTACTTTTGCTTCACTTGAATACATTTGTAATGTATTCTGTGCTTAGTATTCAATACACCACAATAAATAATAAATACAGTTAAGAATCAATACATCACCGCGTCTGTTTATTCTGTACTGTTTACTCCGGTACTACTAAAAAAAAATCCATCCACAAACTTAAGAATTCGAAGAACCTACAACTTTTTTATACTTTTTATTATTCACATTATAACATAGGATATCAATAAAAAACTATTAGACAGTCGCCCGTATGGGATTTTAGGTTATAATGAGATTGCCGTTTGATTGTTATTTTCTCAGTATTCCCTTTATATATGGTACAACTAATATTACTATAGTAATCTAGAGATTATAAGGAATAAATCTACACACATTTCATTACGAGTCATCACAGTTTTTGGTGGGCCCATTCTCCATACAAAAAGAAACTGTCTCCTTTGAATTTGGAATTCTTAACCAAAGAAGAGATATTTCAGATCAAAGTGGTCAGTACGACAAAACGCTAATTTCAAATGTAAGGACCTAATATTACAAATTAGAGCCATACTCTCAACATTATTTAAATATAGTAATATTTTCCAGGAACGACTTTACGTTGTAAGACAGCGATGGAATACTGTAAGCAATTAGAAGTACTTTTTGAAGTATGTCAAACCAACTACAACATAGGCAGTGATGTACAAGATACCTTAAATACAAAATGCAAAATACTTTTTGTTCGCGACGCCAAATAGTGTTAAGAAACGAAGTGATTGAAGAAATTACTGACAAAATTAAATGAAGTGAGTTAATATAGTTTTACAACATATTTATAACCTTAATATGTTAGTATAGAACATCGAATTTGATAATAGTTAACAAAATATCTCTTATTATACACAAAGAAAAGTCGACCAATCAGAGCGCGACGTATTGTAGAACTTTCTTAAAGTTTTTAATTAACTGCGTAATAGTTGATCCCTAAACTGATGGAAATAATTTTTATGTTCTGGAAGCATTATAAATATAATATTGAATTAGATTAAAGTTTATAGACTAAGGAAGTAAAGAATATTTAGCGTAATTAAACTTATTTCCTTTTATAGTGAAATTAAAATTAATACCCAAATATTATGAAAATTCAGGACATTTTGCTTAATAACTTTTTATAATGTTAATATATTATTAAGAAACCTTTATGGTATACTAATAAAGGACTAAATTATGATTTAATTATATATAGTACATTAGTGTAGGAATTGACCATGTATGAATAAAATTATAAGTTATGTAGTACAATTGTGTAGTGAAAATGTTATGCAATAAAGAGGCAAAACGGACAATGGCAAGCGGCTCACTTTAAAGTAACGCTCAAGTCTACCTTAGGGGCTCGGGACCCAGTAACGTTGTAGTGTGATGAGCTACCAGTAAGAAGCGGTAGTAACCAGTAGTGGCTGAAGTGACTAGTAGCAGAATATAGTGAATAGTGAATAGTAGCTAGCAACATAGTAACTGATATTCGCAGTTACATATTTGAAAGTGATAGCTAGTTGCATAAAGTGGTAACTGATATTCGTAGTTACATATTTAAAAGTGATAGCTAGTTGCATAAAGTGGTAACTGATATTCGCAGTTACATATTTGAAAGTGATAGCTAGTCGCATAACGGGGTAACTGATATTCGTAGTTACAAGTGATAGTGATAACTAGTTGTATAACGTGGTAACTGATATTTGCAGTTACACAAGTGATAGAAATAGCTAGTTTAGTTGATAATAGCAGCTAGTCAGACAGTGTTGATAAAACCAACTACTACTAATAAATATAATATGTACAGCAGAGGGAGCCGATTGTTGAGATAACAGAATTTAAAAGAGAGATAACTATTGGGTGTATGTGTACTGAATAACTGACTTTACTTCGATAACTTGTTACTGAACTAAGAGGACTGTATAAAGAAAAGTGGGACAATTTAAAACTTTATATTTAACTATTTACAATAGCGGCAATGTATGTACAAGGAATATCTACTGGGAGTCTTCTTTATTGAGAGTCTTCTTGAGGTGCTGTCGAGATCGAATGCCTGCGGGCCAAAAGGCCTTATTATATTTCCGCGGCGGCCGTCTCAAGATGATAGTGTTCTCACGGTGTGCTGTGCGCTCATTGGTTGTCGACCTCACGTGATATCCGGGCGGTGTGCGGGGTGCGCGGGGCGTAACAGGGTATGAGGGGCGACAGGGCCTTCTCCTCGCCGTCCGTAACATCCTCCCCGGCGTAGCAAGCGAGCCTATACTCTCGGAGGACGGCGATCTTTCACTGGTCGTCGTAGTACTCCGCCTCTGGTTCGAATCGTTGCGCACCACTGTCAGGTCCGGAAACGTTCTCGTCACTATTCCCCTCGGCCACACGTTCCGCGGCAGGTTGCTGTCCACAATCACGACGAGGTCGTCTTCTTTTACATCTTGTCGCTGGGCGTCTCGAGATGCTCCGCGCGGGATCAGCGTCGGCAAGTATTCCCGCACAGCGCCTCCAGTATTCATCGGCGAGCCCTTGCCGCTCTCCATGCCCGGCGATCGGTGGGTGAGCACGTTGCGGTGATAGGTAGACTCGACGGTCCCAACATGATGAAATGGTTGGGGTTAACGCTTCCTGGTCAGTGATGTCGACCGGTACGGGTCAACGGTCGAGAGTTGACGGTGTTCTCCGCTTCCGTCAACAAGGTTGCTAACGTCTCCTCCTTCGGACTCTTCTGGGAGAGTTGCTTCCAACGCTGCTTTGACTGAACGCACGAGCCGTTCACATGCGCCTCCCTGGTTGGGCGCTCCGGTGCGATGAACTTCCACTGGGTGCGTTGTGTTAATGCGAAGTCCTTGAGTAGCGGTTTCCATTCTTCCATGGCTCTTCGGGTTCGGTGTCGGCTCCGTGAAAGTTGGTCCCATTATCGAGATATACGGGGAGCCCACCCGCGCCTAGCCGCCATGCGCCGTAATGCCATTATTGCCGAGTCCGTGGTTAGGCTGTGGACTATTTCCAAATAAACCGCGCGCGTCGTTAGACATGTAAATAATGCTATCCACCGCTTCTCGTGCCGTCGTCCTATCGTTACCGACAAAGGCCCGAAATAATCTACCCCGGTTTATGTAAACGGTCGCGCAAACGCTCCTAACCTTTCGGGTGGTAAATCGCCTATAACTGCCGGCCGTGGTGTTGCCTTGCGTACCCTACATTGCAGACAATTCCGTTCCACTTCTCGCACGGTCGGTCGTAGTCGGAGGATATAATATTTTGTTCGTAGGTCGTTGACCACCCTTTCCCTATTGGCATGGCTTGCTTCTTGATGCGCCTTTTCTACCAGCAGCTTTACAAATCGGTGGCGTCCATTCAGGATTATAGGTCGCTTCATCCGGTCGTCTACGTCGGCTGCGTCGATTCTTCCCCTGACTCGTAGTATTCCGTCTTCAATTATGGGGTTGAGCTTCCTCAAAGCGCTGCCGGTGACCAGATTCTTCCCCTGCTGAAGCTGGCTGATGTCTTCAGCGAAGCTGTCGAGCTGACTGCGTTCTACCCACATCCGCTCTGCCCTTTAGATGTCCTCGTATGGCATCGATGAACTGCAGTACTCGTGCTGTGGCCCTGATTAGTCTCTCGTATGAAGAGAAGCGTTTTATCTCTGGCAGGTGTGGGGCGTCCTTGGTCTCGACGTGATGCGCCACAATTTCTTCCAACTCTTCGTCTTCTCCTGCCTTCTCTTCTTTCCCCTGTGGCCACTTGTCTTCGTAGAGAAATGACGGTCCGGTGAACCATTGGTCGCTTTCTCTCTTGCTTACGAAGTTCATGCGCGTCGCTTGGTCTGCTATATTGTGAGCAGTCGGAATCCATTTCCATTGTTCGGGTGATGTTTTCTCGGCTATCTCCCCGAGTCGATGAGCTACGTATGGAGTGTAACGCGCTGTATCGTTCCTTATCCAGTGGAGCGCCGTAGTAGAGTCCGTCCAATATATGACCCTATCTGCTCTCACTCTGTGTTCGTCCTGCACGAATTCCGCGAGCCGCGCGCCTATCAAGTTCGCCTGCAACTCTAATTGCGGTATGCTTTGTGCCTTGATCGGGGCGACTTTCGCCTTGGCCGCTACTAACGCTACCTTAACCGTGTCGTTCACGATACCAATATGCCAATATGCCGCGGATGCGTACGCTCGTTCACAGCGTCGTTGAAGATGGAGTTGACGTTCTACTACTCCCCGTAGGAGCATAGCATCCGGAAGTCGAAGTTGTGATACTCGACGACCCGCAACCACCTCTGAAATTCGCTTGCTGCCTCCTCGGTAGTTCGTCATCCCATCCGACCTTCTTCATACGCCACAGGTCCCAGCACGATCTTCGCCGTAATGGTGAGGTAGCTGAGCAGATCGAGTGGGTCGAAGACCGACGTTACTGCGCTTAACGCTCTCTCTTGGTCGGTGGTCGATGAAACATCTTCACATCATACGGCACCCTGTTCATGGACGTGTTGAAGGTTAGCGTCCTCTTGCCATCCATAATAACCCTAGGTTCTTCCTGGGCCGTTTTGCGTTGTACCCACCTCCTTGAGCTGCCAGCAGCTCTTCTGGTTTATCCTCTAGTAAGGCTGCATGGTTCGAAGTCCATCCGCGAGCGTGAAGCCTGCCTCTTGTGCTTTGGTGACCTGCATTGCCGTATCTATCGTTTCTTCCAACGTCGCGTAACTGTCTAGGTAATCGTCCATGTAATGACTATTTACGATGGCATTAAGCGCTCGTGGATATGCTTCGTGCGCGCGCGTTGTAATCCCTAACGCTGTGCGCGAGGAAAGGAGGCCCTTGCACCGAAAATCGTCGAAGTCATAACATGCTCGCGGCGGTCCAGGTCGCTCGTTTCTCACAAGAATAGTTGCGCGGTTGGTCACGGCGGTCGATTTTAACACGTAAAACCATCTCGCGGATGTCCGCTGGCACGGCTATTTCGTTTTCCCAAACCTTAACAGTATACCGGGTAGGTTCCGTAACAAGTCAGCCATCGAGCAGGTAGTCGTTTGCATTTGCCTGATGCGCGAGCTGCTGCGTCAAACACTAATCTTAATTTCCCAGGTTTGTTCGGATTACTGACGGCGAAATGTGGCAGGTACCAACTTGGGGCTCCTTTTCCGACCCATTGGCCTCTAGCATAGCCTCTTCTAGGAGGTTGTTCATCTGTTTCGTATACGCGTCTCGGAACTCCGGTGACTGGTCCATCCTACGTTCGATGGTGCGGAGTCTTCGAGCTGCCATCTCGTAGCTCGGTGGCAGCCTGACGTCATCGTCCCTCCACGGCAGTCCGACTTGGTATTGCTCGCCGACCCTCTTGACGGTCCGCTGAAAGATGTCAACAGCCCGCTCCTCTTCCCGCCTTGGTCTGCTTTTGAGCGATGTACCTATTGAGTCGATCTCGTACTGCCTCTTGAGAAGATCTGTCAACTCTTCATCAGGACTGGCGAACGTCTTCATATCCTTATCTAAACGTCCGTTAACGCTCGATATGTAATACCGTTTCACCGTCTTGTTTACACAACGCGCGGCGCGGTCCCTTGTAAGACCCATCCTAACAATGTCCTAGCAGCAGTTGCACGACCCTATGCGTAAATTACGCGTTATAATTAGATGCCAGTTATCTGACCCTATTAATACTTTCGGTTTCGCGTCGTTATAACACACCTCGCTCGGTAAGCCAAAATGTTTCAAACGTAGACACCTTACCGACGGACTGCGAACCTACTGTTAAATTATTTATTGTTCGCGCAATTACGTTATACGTTTCATTTTCGTTTTCCGCGTATCCCTATTGTGACTATTCGACTATTATTCTCGCGTTGGTTACTAGATACGCCTCGAATATTCAGCGGCTTCGTCGGTCCTTCCGCGTCTAACTCGCGAGCTAATTCGTCGTCGATCAACGATATCGTGGACCCTTCGTCGAGGAGCGCGTAGGTTTCGATCTTTTTACCACGCGGTCCGCGCACTATAATAGGACACACTTTTAATAACACTGACGCACTTTTAGCTGTATTTGACGCGACGAGCACTGTTTCACCTGAATTTGCAGATGTTTCCGGTGTCTGATTCTGGCGGGCGTGAAGTAACATGTGGTGAGGGGCGTTGCAGCCGTCGACGCCGCATTTCTTAGCCTTGCACCTCAGGCGTCGGTGCTTGCTGCTTAGACACTGGCAAACACCTCTTCCTTCACCCACTTCCACCGGCTATCTACGTCCATCTGCACTAATTTCTTGCACTTGACTATCGTATGTTCACCACCACAACACAAACACTTAACACTTTCGCTGTCACTATCTCGTGTGGTTAATGTCCTTACATCGCGGGGCCTATCTTCTACGCGGCGTGTGACTATAAGCCTTTTCGGCGGCGGTGCTTCTCTTCACGGGTGCTTCCCTAATCGGCGCTGCGGAGGTGTAGGCATGACTTAACGCGCGGTCAGCCTCTCTCATCATAAACCGTGAAAGCGTGACGATATCCGGTTCGTCAGCACTTCCGTAGTGCTCCGCATAATCGCACCAACGTGATCGTAAATGAGGACTTAATTTACTCGTAACTTCCCTAGTAAGCATCGGGTTTTGTAAGTATCCTTTACCGTCGACGTTTTTCATAACACAGACGATATTCTGTAACTTAATCGCGAACGTATTTAATTCCTGAGCGGTTAAGCCTGGGCGCGGAAGACGTCTCAGATCTTCTAACGCGCGATCTATAATTACCTCTGAGCGACCGAAACACTGCTCTAGTGTCCGCATAATATCCGCTGGGTCCTTCGCGGTAAAGAGTAATGCCGATACTGCCTCCCTAGCCTCACCACGTAAACAGTTTCTTAACCTGGCCATATTTTCCGTGTCTGTGAATCCATACAAACGGGTGGATTCATTCATCGCGGCTTTAAACGCTAACCATTCCGCGGCCGAGCCGTTGAAAATAGGCAAGTCCTGTGTTTGCTTCTGCGGCGGCTGGTCTGAATCGTACCATATTCTCTAATCTTCCGCCAGCCGTTCGATACCTCTATCTTTCCTCTCGGGTGAGCGACCTACCTCTATCCTATTTCTTCTAACGATACACGACGATCGGGGATGTATCGTGATTATATGGCGACCGTGACCTATGACCTACATCGCGACGATACGGGATGATAATTACGTCTCGCGGCGATGTGGCGATGGCGACCTACGTTTTGGCGATAGAGTGCGGCGTTGGGCGCGCGTCGGCGACGTAACCCTTACATGACGATTCACCTGATTCGATTCTGCGGCGACTCCACTATCCCTTATATTCGCGTGACGTGGTTGTTCGTTATTCGCGACCGTCCTCCCCTGGGCATCTTCAATACACACGGGTAGTGCAGGTACGTAATCGGTCCCTTTTTCCGGTGGGGCCTGCATTTGATCGATGCGCGGGCTGAGACGGGCGGCAGGGCGGCTCCCCCCGCACAGTCCCCACGTTATCTAACCATTGGTCGACACGATTCCTACTTTCTGTTATTTCGGCTCCTTCTAAACTTTCCCTATCGGTATCTTCTTGTAATTGCGCGATGTCCCTAGCGTATTTCTTTTTAATTAAATCTTCCTCGATTTGTAATTGTTTCCTTCTAATCGCGGCGAGTTCTTCAGCTGTGTTGTATTCAATTTGTTTTAATTTTGCGATCGCGCTAGCTCTCGACCGGGCTGAACGAACTGACGGGGCGCGCGGCGCGGGCCTAAGTACAGCGTCGGTAGCTACGGGCGCGGCGGTATGTATCGTTGAACTCATTTCGGTGACCGGAAGATCTTCAATAATCGCGGCGAGTGTATCTGTACGCGGCGCGGATGTGCTGGCTTCTAACAATCGCTCGGTCGTGGACACAGACATAGCGGGGCGCGGCGGCGCGGGCGCGGGCATAGCTGCCGGCGTCGGCGGGGGCGCGGCGGCGGGCGCCTGTGTCAACGATAAATAGTCTGAGGGGGACGCGGGGGCTTCCTCGAAGATACGTATTCCCACCGGCGTTTCGTCGTCGTTCCTGGGCTTCTGGCTTCTTGTTTTACGCATGGCGTCTTCAAAAAGACGTAAAGACGCACGTGTTACGTTACCAGTCGATTACAGTTTGACACCGTTAGGGAGTAACCTACTGGTCGCGTAAACGTAACTAAGAAACGAGAAAGTTAATTTTTGACGAAGTCAGACTATTGTTAGAAACGTAGATACAATTTTAAACGATGATCTTCTCTCTTGATCGATGATCTTCTCTCTTCTGTACGGTCTTCTGGCTTCGGATCTTCCAGCTTTTGATAGCTGGGCTTAAGATATGTCTTGCACTAGCAATATATCAATCTGATGATCAGTGAGGAAGGTTCGGACTTCGTCAATTTGATCTTTAAGGCCGCACGCATTAAAGAAGGCGACAGCTATCGACCTAGGTTTTATTCTAGATGTTGTTGTGTTATCCATTTAGATAGAATAAAACAGAGCCAAGTTAAGAGTAAGCAAGCACTTCAGGCTTATTTAGCCCTGAAGTGCTTGATTGCCTCGATCACTTCCATGTGATCCAGGGAGGCTTGGAGGCGCTCTTTAGCAGAGCGCGCAGTCCTAATTTTATGCGCCAAAGTGCGCAACTCGTTGACATCGAAGCTGTCTACGAAATCGCAGACCAGATCGAAGTCCTCGGCTAGATCCTCCAAGGCCGGGGAGTGGGTCGAATTTATAGCCGGTTTGGGTGGGGACTCCTTAGGCGGGGCGCGGGCGACTGCTGGTGCCGACGCGCGCGCGGGAGCCGGAAGTGAAGTGGACACCTGCTTAGGTGTTCCACTGGCCAAGCTCAGCGGCTTTGCCCAAGCACTTTGCTTGGGGGCCGGAGCCGGGACGAAGGCAGGGGGAAGGGGGCCATCCTTCTTTGGAGGGTCCTTTACTCCCTTCTGCTTGGGGGGTTGCTTGCGAACCCCAGCGCTCTTTCCCCTCTGCTTTTGGGCACCTGCGGAAGTTCGCAGTGTGCCCCTCCGCCCCGCATAACACACAGCTCCGGGTGGGTCAAAGCGTCGCGGGTGCACTCCTTTGTGCCATGGTCCCCCGTGCACTTAACGCACCTGGGACGGGCGAAGCAGTTACGGGCTGAGTGTCCATAGAGTTGGCATCTATGGCACTGCCGGGAACCCTTTTATGCGGGGTTCTATAGAGACCCCCGAGAGGTAACATACTGTACGTACGTCGAAGATTTTCTTGCCCTCTTCTGAGAGGTCAAGAATTACCAACACCAGATTATAAGGGGTGTTGGATGTAATGATTTCTTATATTTACGCGAACACTACACATTGAATTAAACTACTTTTACGGATTATATCGCGTTTAATTAACTTATTTTATTAATTCCCGACGTTTCGGGTGCTTTACAGCACCCATGTCACGGGGGACTGAGGTGATTGACGTCCCAATGTCAAAGTTAATACGGAGTACCTTCAGCTTTTTAATTATTAATTTTGGTCCGATCTACGCAGAATGAACTAACTGTCTTGAAGTCTTGCAGTGGTATGCTTGGGTTAGTTTAATTTTATTAATTACAGGATCCCAAGCAGGTGGTAACCTCCTCTCTATTGAAATTAGGATGTTTTTAATTTCAATAGCCTCACGTATCATCCTTGGCAGGAATCGATGTTCTTTCGCGAGAATCTGTGGTTTATCAAATCTAATGTAATGGCGGGGGCCGTCTAGGATATGATCACAAACTGCAGACTTCCCGGAACGTTGGTGCTTCACGTTGGTTGGGCCTCGAGTGCGGGTACTCGAGGCCCTAGAGAGCGCGCGGGAGGAAGCCCGAGAGGAGGGCTGAGAAGGGTTCGGAGAGGGGGAGGGGGTAGGGGACAATGCCTTCTTGCGCGCGCCACTTCCAGCGCGGCCGGCCGGCTTTGTCGCCTTTGCCCCAGATATTACTGGCGCAACTGCGTCGGAGTGCTCCATGTCGGAGTCTTCGCGTGCCGGAGATGATCCCAGAGAGAGAGGGGAGAGCATGAGCTCTCCTGGATTCCTCAGGAAGCGCTCCGCTGAAAGCGGAGCTTTCCTGAGTAATTTGAAGGGAGGTGTTAAAACGTTCTGTAGCGCAGACATCTTAGCACATCACAATTCACTTGGCAAAGTAATATAAACTGCAAGGACCCTAACACTGCTTATGGCAGGGTGTTGTGAAAAAACCCGTAACGGACACCAGTCCCGTTACGTCTTTTGCACCAACAAAACTATAAAATAAAATTTAAAAGTCCCCCCCAAATTGGGGAGAATGGCACTAAAAAATAATATATTTATTTAAATATAATAAATGTGTAAGTATTGAATGTGATAGTGTAAGACTTACCAATAAAAATTGCGTGGAATTACCGAAATTTAGCTTTAAACACTTTCCGCTTAAAAGTTAAAAATAGATATAACGAACTAAATGAAATTAAAACTCTAAAAGCGCGCGACCTTGTCTGCTAAAGTGCAACGCGAGACCCACACGGGGCGCCTAACGGCCGCCGGACCCGACGGTGGCCGCCCTAAACCCTACCCTATGTGGAGCGAGTTACAGTCGCAAACCGCCTCCTAGCACGCAAGGAGGAAATTTTAAGGTAATAAAAACCGGAGTCTATTTATAGAACGCGGTGCGAACTACCGAAATTCTTTCAGAGACGAAATTCTTGAAAGAGTTTCACTAATTATCGAAACGAAACGTAAGGCCGCACCCTTCACCTTTAAACTTTAATCTAATTTAATTTTTAAACTTAACTTTTAAATGTGTTCTTTAAATAAACTCCGGTTTTATTACTTTATAAATTTCCTTTTTGCGTGCTAGGCTGTTTGCGACCGCATTTCGCTCCATATAGGGTAGGTTTAGACCGGCCACCGTCGGGTCCGGCGGCCGTTTGGCGCCCCGTGTGGGCCTCGCGTCGCACGTTTGCAGACATGGTCGCGCGCTTAAGAGTTTTTAAATTTCATTCAATTCGTTTATCTATTTTTAGCCTTTAAGCGGAAAGTGATTAAATTAAATTCCGGTATTCCACGCAGTTTTCATGGTGGATTTTACACAATAACGTCTAACCATTGAGTTCTATGTACTACGTACTAGAGAAGCCGTTCCAAACAAAAAATGTGCACTACTCTGTTTTCGCGCATGCGCGGGAGATAGATTTTAGTCTATGATTGTAGATAGCGTGGCATATAAATGAAGAAATTTATTTTTTCTATTGTAATATTATTACCTATTTATTCACTTGAACAACAAATAATTTTACTTATTTGACTACTGAATTATTAAATACGTTCAGGTTTAAACTTTAATTTGAAATCTCGTATTATTAGCGCAGCTCCACTCTATAAATATTGAAGCCACACTTAATGACACTAAATTTGTACGGATTGCAGTACAGTTCATTTGAATATAGTGCATGTTCGGAATGCCAAATCTAGTACGTAGTACATATATATCGATGCGTCTAACACTTACACATTTATTATATTTAAGTATCATCTATATTGTTTTTAATATCATTTCTCCCCATTTTGAGGGGACTTTTAAATTTTATTTGTTAGTTTTGTTGGTGCAAAAGACGTAACGGGACTGGTGTCCGTTACGGGTTTAGGCCGCACACGGTGCGTACCTGCCGGAAGATGGTCTTTGCCTCCGGCACGTTTGTCAAGATGGCTAGGGCAAGCGGGAACCTCTTGCCCTTGCTGCTGTGCATCTTATGCACTGCTTCGACGGGGAAGCCTTGGGACTTAAGGTCCTCAAGGATTTCTTCGTTGGAGAGTTCGAACGGAACTCCCCGGATGACTGCTTTTATTTTGCGCTCTTCAGGGAGAGCGAACGTGTGGTAAGACACACGCTCTGCTGTGAATAGCCTTGTAAGGCGACGGAAATCTTCTATAGATGACGGGTGAATTTTTATGGCCTCACTGAGATTAGTGGCCTGATCGATGCTGATTTTGCTGTCGTAACAGATTTTCGACAGTCTAGTATATTGTGTCTTGTCTCTAAGGAAGACAGGGGGCGGGACCTGATTCTTGGCGAGTTTTGGGGCGCAGCGAGCTGCTGGCTTGGAGGGCGGGGGGAGGTTGAGCGACAGTAAGGGTACTGCGGCAGCGGTGGGAGCTGCGGGGGCGAGTGCAGCGGCGGGGGCTGCGGAGGTGGCGGCAGGGGCTGCCGGGACGGGGGAGCGGTTTTTAGCGGCGCGCTTTGGGCCGCGTTTAGATTTCACTACTGTGAACGGGTTCTCTTCGGTCATGGTTCCGTCGGAGTCGGCGGAACTGCTACTGGATGTGTAGCCAGTTGGGGTGATGGACCTCTTCCGGGAGGACGCGGAGGAGTCGGAGCACGAGCTCTCCGTTGACATGGCGTCGTGGGACGCGGGTGGGTCGGTCTGCGGGGCAGCCGTGGGAGCGACGGGGGCCGGGGGGGTACATGCCTGTAGGGCAACGGACGCGAGGATTGCGGCGAGGGCCGACTCATCCAGATTGATGCCCAGACCAAGAGATAGGTTTAGGGCGGCTATAAGGGTCCTAAATAGGTCCAGTGTGGACATGTTGGGGGAAGGGGACGACGTTCTGTTCTGAAACAGTAAGGGAGGGGGTCCCTGTTCTCAAAAGAACAGGGGCTTGTTCTGAAAAGAACAAGTGACTCTTCCAAGAAACAATAACACAGTATAAAAATAGTAACAGAAAAAATAACAATAACAATAAAAATAACAATAAAAATAACAAGTAAAAACAAGTAACAAAAATAAGCGGTCAAAACCTCCCTGCCAGGCGGCAGGGGGGCAAGAGCGGTAACAATGGCAAGCGAACTCACCGGGCGACAGCGCTGCACAGCGTGAGCAGGATAGCGAAGGCGCGAGAGCGAAAGGCACTCAACGTACGGGGACGAGAGTGCTAACAACTTAACACGACCGCTCGAGAGCGGTGGGCTAAGCGGAATGAATGCGGATTTTTTTTTTTCTGAAAGTGTACGCTGTTGGCCCTGCGGCCTTTACAGCTTCATCGAATTTAGGCTCGTTGGCGAGGACCTACGAGCTATTGAGTGCAACGATTCTGCCGGCGGCGAGGCGGCGCGAAGCGCCGTCGCCGACTGCAGTCCTCCGTAACACCCGACCCCTGCTTTCGGGTGAGGCTCCTCGGGCTGGGGGCTCGATGTGATTCAAGGGCCCTCAGAAGGAGGTACGAACCTCGGCAATCACTATCGCAATTTTGTTTACGGGTCGCAATAGTTAAAACGCCCCGTATTACGGGTATAGAACCTCGTGTGGGGTGTGCCTGTGACCTCGCGCTCGCCGGCGAGCGCGGTGTGCTAGTGTTCTGTGCTAGAGTAGTGTCTGAGTGTGTGTGAGTGTTATTATTCACTAAACTAATTCCCCTCGTATTGAGGAGGGACAGGATCGACCTATTAATGGAAGTGATCTCGTCATCGGGATCAAGAAGAACGTTCTTAGGACGTCTCCTGCAGGGGCCGCGTCCCTCACTGGGAGTACAGGCCGCCGCATTCACCAACGGATTTTTATGTTCTTTAGTCGATCGAAGTATCTTTTGGATAACTCCTTAAGATACGAATGAATATGGGCATGTCGAGGTCGCGTCTCCTGTGATTTGACGCAGGAATTTGTTTTGTACAACTTGAAGTTGTTGTAGCTATTTTTGGGGACATGGGCGAAGGACACCCTGCGTATGTCATAATAGGACGTACGCAGGTTTTGTAAGATGCAGTTTGTGTCTCAGGGACAGCTTACTGCTTTTATTGATTAAGGCGAAAAGACGATATACTACGAATTTTGCCTTATTCCTAACTGTTTTAATGTGCTGAGAGAAGCTCATTGCACTATCTAACATTACCCCCAGGTATTTCGCCTCACGTACCCAAGGGATTGGGCTACCGTAGAGGGAGATCACACCTTTTTTGTGTCTTTTCATTTTCAGGATTAATTTATTATAAAAATTCCTCCTGTTAAACATAATTGCTTTACTCTTATCTGGATTTAATTCTATTCTCCATTTTCTGCACCAATCACCAAATGTGTTTGCTGCAGCTTGGAGCCGAATGCAGATTCTAATAGGATGGATATCAGAATAAAAGATGGTTGTATCATCTGCATATAGTGCAAGATGAATATCTGGAAGCGAAGGGATATCACCCACGTAGAGTGAGTATAGGGTAGGAGAGAGCACAGAGCCCTGGGGAACTCCTGCTCTGATGGGTCTGGAAGAGGAGAGAGTACCCTCAACGCGAAAACGGAAGGATCTATTTGCAAGAAAGTCTTGAATGATTTTGACAAGTCTAATAGGCACACCTGCATGAATAAGTTTAAAAACTAGTCCATTGTGCCAGACTTTGTCGAAGGCCTTGGCCACATCGAAAAACAGCGCTCCTGTATAAACAGCGCGCGTGTTTGACTTTGCAGCCTGATCTAAAATATGCTCCGTGAGGCGGTGCACCTTTTGAACAGATGAGTGTTTGGCTCGAAAGCCAAACTGCTCGTCCGGTTACTTTTACTTAGCGCGACATCCTTCAGACGGCTGAGGATGACGCGCTCTTAGATTTTCCCCATAGCATTGAGGAGACTGATGGGTCTATAACTAGTTGCCCTGTTTCTAGGTTTTTTCGGTTTGGGAATGCCGATAACTACTGCTTCTTTCCACATTTCTGGGAAAGTGCAGGTGGACATTAGAACATTGAAAATAGCCACTAGGAGGCAGATCAACTTTGGAGGAAGGGCTTTGAAGACCTTATTGTTTATTCCGTCAGCGCCTGGCGCTTTTCGGGGCTTGAGATTTTTGATGATGGTTTTCACCTCATCGAAAGTAACGGGAGGGAGTGGATCATCCGTCGGTGAAGCGGAGGACAGATTAGCCGCTTCCTCGTTCACCTTGTTCAGGTGGACGGGGTCGATTGGCAGGGTGCTTGGAGAGCATTGGCTCTCGATGCTGTCCGCCATGCATTCGGCCTTCTCCGAGTCATCGAACTAACTGCCATCAGATCTAACTAATGGGGGCATCGAAGTGACATTTTCTGATTTAAGAGCTCTCGCCAGCTTCCAGAAGGCTGTATGCGAGGGCGAGATATCCTCCATCAGATTGTCCCATCGTGACTCCCTCAGCTGGGCTATGCGCTCCTTGACCTCTACAGAGGCGGCGCAATTTGGACCTATTATTGACGGTTCTGTAACGGTCATAGCCCTCACCGCAGCTTTTTCTCTCTCAGTAGTCTCCGAACATCTCCGGGGAGCTCAAAGCGACGATCACTCGACGCCCTGACCTGCCTCGAAGACTCTTCGGCAACCACCTTGATATGAGAGGTGATATGAGAGATGGCTTCTAAAGCCATCTCTTTGGTGTCAAAAACGTCTGGCACTTTATCTAAATGTTCCGAGTTCATAGATTCGAGATTAGCCTCGAACCTATGCCAGTCCGTTACAGTTTTGGTTAGAGGAACCTCACTGCTGGGCTGACCCAACGTCATTAGGACCGGGCGGTGGTCCGATGTTAACTCATGCACCACTTCTATAGAGCGTAACCCTAAGGTTACGTTCCTGAAGAGTGCTAAATCGATTTTAGATGAGTTGTGGGACGGATCCATTGAATATCTAGTATCCTCTGAAGGAGCTATTATATCGAATAACAGGCTAACACTAAGGTCTACTAAAACACGTCCGTTAGTGTTATTTCTAATATTATGATTAGACCAGATTTGATGTCTACTATTGAAATCGCCCGCTAATATGACCGAATTACCGAGTTTGAACAAAGCTTCGAAATCACTTTTTAATACTTTTTTATTTGGTGGGAGATATATAGAGGCTACCGTGATCGGTTGATGACCGGTCATGGCTACTCTGCAAACGGAGGCTTCTAAGTTAATTAACTGTGGTGTTTCAATGGGCACTATGTGTAGGGATGACTTATAATATGTGAGAGTCCCTCCCTTATTTGCCCCTATGCGGTCGTTCCTAACTATTCTATAGTTTGCTATTTTGGGGTCTCTAATGCTAGGCTTAAGATATGTCTCTTGCACTAGCAATATGTCTATCTGATGATCAGTGAGGAAGGTTCTGACTTCGTCAATTTGATCTCTAAGGCCGCACGCATTGAAGAATGCGACAGCTATCGACCTAGGTTTTATTCTACCTATTAGTGTATTTTCCATTTCGGTAGAATAAAAGGAGCCAAGTTAACAGTAATCAAAACTTCAGGCTTAATTAGCTCTGAAGTTCCTGATTGCTTCGATCACTTCCATGTGATCCAGGAAGCCTGGAGCGCTCTTAGCAGAGCGCGCGGTCCATTTTGTGCGCCAAGGTGCGCAACTCGTTTACATCGAAACCGTCCACGAAATCGCAGACCAGATTGAAATCCTCGGCTAGATCCTCCAAGGCGGGGTATGGGACGACTTTAAAGCCGTTTAGGAGAGGGCTCCTACGTGGGGCGCGGCGACTGCTGGTGCCGGTGCGCGCTCGGGAGCCGGAGTTGAGGTGGACACCTGCTTAGGTGTTCCACTGACCAAGCTCAGCGGCTTCGCCCAAGCACCTGCTTGGGGACCGGAGCCGGGACGAAGGCGGGAGAGGCCGTCCTTCTTTGAGGCCCTTGCCCCTTCTGCTTGGGGACTGCTTACGACCCCGGCGCTCCTTCCCCACTTCTGCGCATTGGCTTTGGGCACTTGCGGTAGTTCGCAGGTACCCTCCGCCCCACATAGCACACAGCTCGGGGGGGACGAAACGTCGCGGTCGCACTCCTTCGTGCCGTGATTTCCCGTGCACTTAACGCACCTGGGACGGGCGAAACAGTTCCGGGCTGAGTGACCATAAAGCTGGCACCTATGACACTGCCCGGGAACCTTTTTCTTGTGCGGGGGTTCTATGGAGACCCCCGAGAGGTGACATACTGTACGTACGTCGAAGATTTTCTTGCCCTCTTCTGAGAGGTCAAGAATGACCAACACCAGATTGTATGGGGTGTTGGTGGTCTTGTTGACCATGCGGTGCACTTCTTGCACCGGCAGGCCTTGATGAAGCAGATCCTCCTTGACGAAGGTCGTATCAAATTCTTTCGGAATTCCGCGTATAACAACGCGGAGACGTTTTTCCTCCTCCAGGGAGTATGTATGGTAGGGGATATTTTTACCCCTAAGGAGGCTCGTCAGAGCACGGAAGTCATCGACCGTATTGGCCGAGACCACTATGCCCTGTCCGGAGGGTTTGGCTTTCGTGAAGCCTATCTTTTTTTCGACCATGATGCGGGATACGCGATCCCACTTGGCCATGTCCTGTATAATGACAGGGGGGGGGCTTTTGGGACCTTTTGGTCCCGAAGCAGCCTTACCGGCTTCACCCTTCTTCGGGGAGGATTTACCCCCCTTAGTGGGGGGAGCAACGGAGGGGGCCGAGGCCGCCTTCTTCGCCGGCCTGGCAGAGTCCGCCTTCTTGGAGGACCGTCGCCTCTTCCTTCCTTCGACGAGGGTGAATCCCTCATCTCCAGAGGAGGAAACTCCCTCTGGGCGCCTCTCAACCTCGGTGTCCTCTCCCGTGGAGGCCGCCGAGTCATAAGCACCCGCGCTCGAGGCTCTAGAGGGCGCTCGGGAGGATGCCCTAGAAGAGGGCTGGGAAGAAATCGGAGAGGGGGAGGGGATAGGGGTCAAGGCCTTCCCGCTCGCTCCGCTCCCAGAGCGGCGGACAGGCCCGTCGCCTTTACCCCTAAGTCTACTGGCGCCGCTGCGCCGGAGTGCTCCATTTCGGAGTCTTCACGGGCCGGGGACAATCCCGGGGAGAGGGGGGCAAGCATGAGCTCCCCCGGGTTCACTTCCGGAAAGCGCTCCGCTAAAAAGCGGAGCACCTCCCTTTGAGCGTTTTGTATCGCTGACATTATTGCATCCTACTATCACAAAAGCTACTAAAAATACAAAGACCTAACACCCTGCTTAAGGCAGGGTGTTGTGCGAAAAACCGTAACGGATATCAGTCCAGTTATGTGTTTTGCACCAAAAAATAACTACAAATAAATTTAACAATCCCCCCCAAAGTGGGGAGAATGAAATTAAAACTGAAATATATACTTAAATATAATACTGTGAGAGTGTTAAATGTAGATGAGTAAGACTTACCAATATTAATATCTGCGGGAAAACCGAAAATTTTACTTTAATCACTTTTGCTTAAAGGCTAAAATTGAATAACGAAATGAATGAAACTAAAACTCTTTAAAAGCGCGCGACCTTGCTGCGTGAACGTGTGACGAGGCCCACACAGCAAGCCTACGGCCGCCGGACCCGACGGTGG
Organism: Parnassius orleans; assembly: GCA_029286625.1. Lineage (NCBI taxonomy): Eukaryota > Metazoa > Arthropoda > Insecta > Lepidoptera > Papilionidae > Parnassius > Parnassius orleans. The sequence continues at coordinate 46,524 of JAGSMP010000728.1, forward strand.
CCGGCCTAATCAAACCCTATGTGGAGCGAAATACGGTCGCAAACAGCCTAGCACGCAAAAAGGAATTTATTAAGTAATAAAACCGGAGTCTATTTATAGAATGCGCGGCGCGATATATAGAAATTCTTTAGAATTTCTCTAATTATCGAACTAACGTAAGGTCGTACCCTTCACTATTACACTTGGAAACTTTAAAACTTTAAACCGAATTTAAAATTTAAATTTAATTTTAAATTTAACTTTCAATTTCAAGTATATTAAAAATCGAAAAACACTGAAATCGCAAGTCGGATTCGGTTGCTAAACGAACAGGAGGCAATGAATGTCGGATAGAGAGTGTGATGAATGCGGAGCTTTTTTTTTTTTTGCGCCCTATGCAAAAGGCACCCTCCGGAAGCGGGGGAGGGAGGTGGTGAATGCTCTAAGCATACCACGCAGCCGGCTGCGTGGTTATGTGGGACTCACTGACTAACCTAACTAACCTAAGTGCCTACCCACTAAACACCACCTTGGCCATAGTGGCCTTACTGCCGAGATTTGATGCGACCCTCTTTAGGGAAAAGAGGGTGCAGGCGGCGAGAGGCCGCTGAGAGACGTGCCTACTAAGGCATATTAAGTATTGGATGAAGAAGGCTTTGCCTGAGCCGCCAAGAGGCAGTCCAGGTCGGCCGAAAGCTTGTTGGGGGGGTCCGAGAGAGTTTCTCGGTCTGCGGACTCGATAGCGAGAGGGAAGTGGGGCCATAGCAGGGCTGCCTCACGAATGAAATGATTGGTGGGACTCTGAAGCTTTGAAGAAGTTTTCAGAGAGTTTTTAAGAAATTGTTGGACTGTGGGGAGCTCTAAGTCTCGGTGGAGGTCGGCGTTACGGACGTACCAAGGTGCGTTCGTAGCCCGACGACAAAAAGGTTTTGAACAACTTGAAGTTTGTTCAGGGTTTTGGGCTTAGCGTGAGCAAAAATTGGGGCCGCGTAAGACATTACGGGTCGTATACAGACATTATAAAGGGTCCGTTTATTACAGAGGGACATTTTACTGTGTCGGCCCAACATACTGTTGAGCCTACCCAGATAAAATCGTGCGTTACGAGTTACTCTTGACATGGGGCTGAAAGTGAGCCTCGTGTCAAGGGTGACACCTAAGATTTAGCGGACGTATGCCAGGGACCGGGGTCCCTAACATACTGATTGGCGGAATAGAAGTGAGCGGCGTCGATTATGTTCGAAGTGAACGGCGGAGCTCTTCTCCGGGTTCACATCGATACGCCATTTTTGGAACCAAGCTCCTAAGTCATTAACTGACTTTGGATCTTGTTCCGTATAAAGGTAGGAACGTGCCTTGCAGTAGAGGGCAGTGTCGTCTGCAAAGAGGGAGATCTGTACACCATCTGACGGTATGGGAATGTCGTTGGTGTACAGGATATATAGAAGAGGGGCGAGTACGAGCCCTGAGGGACACCGGCTTGATTGGACGCGAAGGGAGAGCGTGTCGTGTCTGTAACGGAAGGTACGGTCTTTCAAGTAGGAGGCCACGAGACGAACAAGACGATCAGGAGACCTGTATTATGTAGTTTGTAGATAAGGCCTTCGTGCCAGACTCTATCAAACGCTTTATGTCAAAGAAGACCGCGATGGTCTTATGACGGCGAGGATAAAACCGCTGAGGATGTATTCCACAATACGGTGAACTTGTTTGGGACAAGAGTGTTTCTGCCGGAAACCAAATTGGTGAGGGATGACAAGAGGGTCACCGTCTGTAACAGATGGCGCCTGCGAGTTTGGATAACTCGTTCAAATAGTTTGCCCATGGCCTTGAGGAGGCTGATGGACGATAACTGAGGGAGATTGTGAGGCTTTCCTGGCTTGGGATACCAATGACAGTTGCCCTTTCCACGTGGTGGAAAGTAACTAAGGTTAAAGCAGGCGTTGAAGATAATAGCTAAAAGTTAACACCTGCTCAGGAAAATGTTTCAGGGCTTGGTTGAGATGCCATCCGCGCCCGGAGCCTTTTGGGCTTCAGTCCTTTGATGAGGGATGAGATCTCATCATTGGACACAGTGATAGGGTCAGAGACTGTGGGGAGTGAGTTCCGGCGGTGACCTCCCTCCACTGTCTGGATCTGGGAGGCTCTGTGGGTTGAGAGCTGGAGAGCATTGAGCAGCGATGCTGTCTGCAAAGCACTCAGCTTTTCCTCGTCCTCGAAGGCAATAGTACCGTTGGGGCGAGAGAGAGGAGGATATGAGTGATAGCGTCTATGAGGGCTCTGCCATCCGATAGTACGCTGTATGAGAGGGAGATATTTCCATGAGATTACCTTTTCGAGGTCTCGAAATTGGTAAGGCGTGAACGGACTCGTTGAAGACGATTGGCCGTACGTCTATATTCGGGGTAGGATAGAGTGCTGCCTCCGGAGAGCAGCCTCTTGGTTTTATTAGGTTGCTAATATGTGGAGGAAGACCATTATTATTAGCAACCGGGACGACCTTCATTCTCCTTAAGGGAGGATGTTATGGGTGGAGAGTGAATCGACTGCGGTGTCGATTTTTCGGTACTGTCGAATAAGTCCGAAGAAAGGGATAGAGTCCGGAGAGTCCAATGCTGTGGCTAGGACGTTTGAAGCCCTTCCAGTTAGTGAAGGTTTCGTGGAGGAGTTGGGGAGGTGGCTGATGGCCAAGTATAAGGGAGACAGGGCGGTGGTCGGAACCAAGATCGTCAAGGGTCCGATTGACCTGAGGTTGAGACAGACTTCTTGCTATTGCAAAGTCTAATACGTCAGGAGCGTGGTCGGTGTTGTCGGGAGAGTGAGTGACACCGAGGGACTGAGGACAGTGAGGTCGAGAGACTGCGTGATATCAAGCAGTATCTTGCCGCTCTGAGTAGTGGTAAGACAAGTCCAATCAGTATGCTTGGAGTTAAAATCTCCAAACATAATAACTGAATTGCCTAACGCAAGGATGGCCTCAAAATCTTTTTTGAGGGGGAGAGTTCCACTGGGGATATAGCAGGAGGCTATGACGATGGACGGATGTCCGGTCAAGGCCAGCCTGCATACCGTGGCTTCCATATTGGTAAGCGGCGGAGTGGGAATGTGAGAGCAGTGTAGTGTCTTCTTGAAGTAAATGGCAGAACCGCCGCCTCTGCGGTCAGGTCTGTCATTACGAGAAGAGAATATTTTTGATGGAGAAACCTTTGAGATTCTGGGGTCTGAGGTGGGTCTCCTGTAGGAGGAGGTCGGCTTCGCGATCTCGAAGGAAGAGCTTAAGCTCGGGAGGTTATTCGCAAACCGCGAGTATTGAAAGAGACCGAGTGATAAGCCCTTAGGCAATACGTCCGTGGGACTTTGGGAGGGCAGAGTGAGTCGTCATAGTGTTAGGTTAAATTAACAACACGACGAGCTCAGAAGATTGTGGTGCTCCGCTGAGCGAGGAGACGGTCCTGAGGGACCTAGCAGCACGCAGTTTGCGCGCTAGTATGGCGATCTCGCCAATTTCGATGCTCTGAATAGCGGAGTAAACCGTATTCAGGTCATCAACCATTGAGGGTTGCGCCTGTTGAGGAGCGGAGGAAGTCCGCGGAGGGTCGGCCTTTGGGGCCCCAGGGAGAATTGGTGTGCGTGGGTGGAAACCCGGAAGTGGCTGTATGGGGCCCATAAGGGCCTAGGGGCCCATAAGGGGCAGGGGGTATAAGGGGCATAGGGGCCCATAAGGGCCTAGGGGGCCCTGTGAGGGGCAATGGGGGCCCTGAGGGGCTGGGAAGGGCCTGACAGGCATCCTGACAGGAGTGCCGGAATGTGTCATTCACCGGCGGTGGAGGTCTAAAAGACGGGGCCGAGGCGCGAGGCATCCCCTGTGGTTGGCCGGTGACCAGATTGCTCGCACAGGACGCAAGCAGGGGATTCGGCGTCAGTGGGCCGAGGGCACTCTTTCAGTGATGGGGTCTGAGCACTTAACGCAGGGGGCTGAGCAGTTGGCCACATGCCCGTATAGCTGGCAGCGGTGGCACTGCCCGGAAAACCGCCTATGTGGGGCTCGACCTCACTCTCGACAGGCCGCACACGGTGCGTACCTGCCGGAAGATTGTCTTTGCCTCCGGCACGTTTGTGGGATGGCAGAGCAAGCGGGCCTCTTGCCGCTGTGCATCTTATGCACTGCTTCGACGAGGAAGCCTTGGGACTTAAGGTCCTCCAGGATTTCTTCATTGGAGGTTCAGAACGGAACTCCTGATGACAGCCTTGACCTTTCGCTCGGGGAGGCAGACGTGTGGTACGACACGTTGTGCTGAATAGCCTGGGCGACAGAAGTCTTCTATTGAAGACGTGAATTTTAATGGCCTCACTGAGATTAGTGGCCTGATCGATGCTGATTTTGCTGTCGTAGCAGATTTTCGACAGTCTAGTATATTGGGTCTTGTCTCTAAGGAAGACAGGGGGCGGGACCTGATTCTTGGCGAGTTTTGGGGCAGTATGGGTACTGCGGCAGCGGCGGGGGCTGCGGAGGCGGCGGCAGGGGCTGCCGGGACGGGGGAGCGGTTTTTAGCGGCGCGCTTCGGGCCGCGTTTTGACTTCACTACAGTGAAGGGGGTCTCATCGGTCATTGTTCCGTCTGAGTCCGCGGAACTACTACTAGATGTGTAGCCGGTTGGGGTGATGGGCCTCTTCCGGGAGGACGCGGAGGAGTCTGAGCACGAGCTCTCGGTAGACATGGCGTCGTGGGACGCGGGTGGGTCGGTCTGCGGGGCAGCCGTGGGGGCGACGGGGGCCGAGGGGGTACATGCCTGAGGGGCAAGGGAGGCTTGGACTGCGGCGAGGGCCGTCTCGTCCAGGTTGATGCCCAGACCAAGAGATTGGTTCAGGGCGGCGACTATTGACCTTATAAGGTCTTGTGTGGACATGTTGGGGGATGACTTTCTATCCTAAAACAGTAAGGGAGGGACTGTCCCTGTTCTCAAAAGAACAGGGCTTTAAAAGCAAGTGACGTTACTTTCCAGAAACAGTAATACACAGTGTAAACAAAACAATAACAGACAAAATAACAATAAAAAGTAACAAATAACAAGTAACAAATAACAAGTAACAAAATAGTAACAAGCGGTCAAAACCTCCCTGCCAGGCGGCAGGGGGGCAAGAACGGTAAGCGAAGGCAAAAAAACTCACCAAGGCGGCTGCTCTACACTGCGTGAGCAGGAGGGCGGAGGCGCGAGAGCGAGAGGCACTCAACGTACGGGGACGTGAGCGCTGACTACTTAGCACGACCGCTCGAGAGCGGTGCGGTAAGCGGAATGAGAATGCGGAGCCCAAAAGCCCCTTCTTATATTCCCGCGGCGGTTGTCTTAGCGTGAGCGTGTTCTCACGCGGTGTGATGTGCGCTCATTGGTCGCTGACCTCACGTGATATCCGGGCGGTGTGCGGGGCGTAACGGGGTATGAGGGGGCGACGGGGCGGCGGTTCCCCTCGCCGTTTATTGTTCGAGCACTTACTGTGTAAGTATCGTTTCGTGTATTCCCGCGTATCCCTATTCTTACTACGCGACTATTAGCCTCACGTTGGCTATTCGATACGCCTCGTTTATTCAATTGCTTCGTCGGTCCTTCCGCACCTAACTCGCGAGCTAAATCGTCGTCGATTAACGATATTGTGGACTCCTCATCGAGGAGCGCGTAGGTTTCGATCTCTTTACCACGCGGTCCGCTATAATAGGACACACTTTTAATAAACACTGACGCATTTTTAGCTGTATTTGACGCCACGAGCACTGTCTCACCAGGATTTGCAGATGTTTCCGGAGTCTGAGTCTTGCGGGCGTGAAGAAGCGCGTGGTGAGGGGCGTTGCAGCCGTCGACGCCGCATTTCTTGGCCTTGCACCTCAGGCGCCGATGCTTGCTGTTTAGTCACTTGAAGCACACTCCCTCTTCCTTCACCCATTTCCACCGGTTATCTACGTCCATCTGCACTAGTTTTTTACACTTGTTTATCACATGTCCACCACCACAACACAAACACTTAATACTTTCACTGTCTTCTTGTGTGGTGAATGTTCTTACGTCGCGGGGCCTATCCTCTACGAGGCGTGTGACTATAGTTCGTTTCGACGGTGGCGTTTCTCTTCTCACAGGCGCGCCCCTGGTCGGCGCGACGGACGTATAGGCGTGACTTAGCGCACGGTCAGGCTCTCTCATCATAAACCGTGATAGTGTGACGATATCCGGTTTGTCAACACTTCCGTAGTGCTCCGCATATTCGCACCAACGCGACCGTAAGTGAGGACTTAACTTACTCGTGACCTCTCTCGTGAGCACAGGATTTTGCAAATATCCTTTACCATCAACGTTTATCATAATACAGACGATATTCTGTAACCTAATTGCGAACGCGTTTAACTCCTGAGCGGTTTGACCCGGGCGCGGAACACTGCTCCAGTGTTCGCATAATATCCGCTGGATCACTAGCGGTAAATAGCAGTGGCGATAATGCTTCCCTAGCCTCACCACGTAAACAGTTTCTCAATCTTGCCATATTTTCCGTATCCATGAATCCGTACAACCGAGTGGATTTTTTCATCGTGGTCTTAAACGCTAACCATTCTGCGGCTGAACCGTTGAAAATAGGCAAGTCCTGTGTTTGCTTCGCGGCGGCTGGTCTGAATCGTACCATACTCTCTAATGCTTCCGCTAGCCGTTCGATACCCCTATCTTTTCCTCTCGGGGTGAGCGACCTACCTCTATCCCTATTTCCCTCTAGCGATACACGATGATTCGGGGATGTATCGTGGTTATATGGCGACGGTGACCTATGACCTACATCGCGACGATACGGCGACGATAATCTACGTTCCTCGCGGCGATGTGGCGATGGCAACCTATGTTTTGGCGATAGAGTGCGGCATTGGGCGCGCGTCGGCGACGTAACCCTTACATGACGATTCAGCTGATTCGATTCTGCGGCGACTCCACTATCCCTCTGTACTATATTCGCGTGACGTGGCTGTTCGTTGTTCGCGACCGTCCTCTCCTGGCCATCTTCAACATACACAGGTAGCGCAGGTACGTAATCGGTCCCCTTTTCGGCGGGGCTTGCGCAGTCGATGCGGGACGCGGGCTGAGACAGGGCAGGGCGGGCTCCCCGCACAGTCTCCACGTTATCTAACCATTGGTCGACACGATTCCTACTTTCTGTTATCTCAGCACCTTCTAAACTTTCCCTATCGGTATCTTCTTGTAACTGCGATAACCTAGCGTATTTCTTTTAGTTAAATCATCCTCGATTTGTGAACTGTTCTTCTAATCGCGGCGAGTTCTTCAGTTATATTATACTCGATCTGTTTTATTCTCGCGATCGTCGAAGATCGGCGAAGCTGTAAAACCGCATAACATTAACATCACAGAAACTAGACAGTCTCGCAATTGCTGTGGCTAATGGCCATAGGGTTGGCATCTATGGCATTGCCCGGGATCCTCCTTTTTGGAGGCTTCTAAACCGAAAGGTGGTGACATACAAAGATGTCAAAGATTATTAAAGTGTGTATGTCAAGATTTTCTTGCCTCCTCTGAGAGGTCAAGAATTACCAACACCAGGTTATAGGGGTGTTGGTGGTCTTATTGACCATTTGCACCTCTTGTACGGAAGTCCCTGCTTATTAAGATCCTCCTTTACGAAGGAGGTCTCAAACTCTGGGATTCGGTATAATCATGCGGAACGCCTTTCTTCCTCTAGGGTACGTGTGATAGGGATGTTCTTTCCCTGAGAAGACTCGTTAGAGCCCTGATATCCTCGACCGTGTGGCTGAGACCACGATTCCCTGTCCGGAGGGCTTAGCTTTCGAAAAGTCTCTCTTTTGGTGATCATGATCCGGATATACGATCCCACGTGGCCTATAAATTGTCCCCTGAGGGGAGGGAGCAGCAACGGTGGGGACTGGGGCCACCTTTTTGGCCGGCCTAGAGGTGTCAACCTTTTTTGACGAAAGACGCCTTTTCCTTCCTTCGACGAGGGTGAAGCCCTCGTCGGCGGAGGAGGGCGTTCCTCAGGGCGCTTTTCCACCTCGGTGTCCTCTCCCAAGGAGGCCGCCGGGTCGAAGGCGCGCGGGAGGAAGCCCGAGAAGAGGGCTGAGAAGGGGTCTGAGAGGGGTAGGGGGTAGGGGACTTAGCAACTTTGCAACTTTACGCGTGCCGTTTCCAGCGCGGCCGACCTTTACCCCCGAGTTTTGCTCCATATCGAAGTCTTCGCGCGGGACGACGACAATACCGGAGAGAGAGGGAGAGCTCTCCTCGGTTCACTCTGAAAGCGCTGCGCTAAAAAGCGGAGCACCTCCCTTTGCGCGTCATGCAGCTTAGACATCTTAGTACATCACTCACTTAATGAAGAACTATAATGAAAGAACTACAAAGGATCCTAACACCCTGCTTACGGCAGGGTGTTGTTATAAACCGTAACGGGACTGGTGCCCGTTACGGTTTTTATAAACTTCTATTATTAATTTTTTTATAGGATAGGGTGACACACGAGCACACAGTCCACCTGATGGCAAGTGGTTGCTGTGACCCATAGACATGTACATCTATCCTCAATAAAGAATCAAAATGCAGATGCGTTGTCACCCGTGAGGACTAAGATGGAATGCCTCTTTTCCAGTAAAAAGGGTCTCCGGTTCTCTACACTCACCATACGAAACACAGCAGTGTTAAGCTGCTATTTTACGCTGGTATTCTGTGAGAGCGTGGTCCTTCCCCGGTCGAGCCGACCCATTCGTACTACAACTATACTACTAATATAGCTGCAGCATGGCTCTACCACGTATAATTTTAAAAGTCCCCCCAAAGTGGGGAGTAATATACAAGAAAAATAAATATTAATACTTAAATATAATAATGTGGATGTATCTAATGTTATTGTGTAAAAACTTACCAATAAAACTCAGTGGAATGACCGAAAACTAACTTAAAACACTTCCCGCTTAAAAGTTAAAAATAGATATAACGAACTAAATGAAATTAAATTTGGCCTAAAGGTCTAGATACCAGGCCGTAAACTCCAAAAAAAAAATGAAATTAAAACTCTAAAAGCGCGTGACCTTGTCAGCTTACGTGCACAACTCGAGGCCACACGGGGCGACTAAGGCCGCCGGACCTGACGGTGGCCGGTCTATCCTACCCTGTGTGGAGCGAATACTAGAATAGAAATCGCAAAACGCCTGGCACACGAAGAGGATATTTTAAAGTAATAAAACCCGAGTCCATTAATAGATAACCGGCGCGAACAATTTAACACTTTAACGTATTTAAACTAAACGAATTAAACGAACAGAACAACCGAAGCGGTCCTGAAACGTAGAACGCACCCTTTACTTTTAACTTCAAATTAATTTTAATTTTAAAATTTATGAACAACGGATAGAGAGACCGCTATAGACGGATGAATATCGGAAAGTATGACTCCCAGTACGATGCCCTTCTTATTTGCGCGGCGGGGGTTTCACCGTTGCTATGTTCCCACGCGGCGTTGCTGTGCGCTCGTTGGACGCAGGCATCACGTGGTCGCGGAAGGCGTCTTAAATCTTCTCACGCACGATCTATTATAACTTACGGGCGGCCGAAACACTGTTCCAGTGTCCGTATAATATCTGGTGGATCCCCGGTGAATAGCACAGTACCGATACTGCTTCCCTAGCCTCACCACGTAGGCAGTTTCTTAATCTTGCCATATTTTCTGTAATCATAATATTAAATTACCGAGTTTCATACGAAATATGATGAAATGTAATCAGGGAAGAGTGACGTGGTCGAGCCCCCACTACTTGTGCTGTTGCCTGCACGGCTACCTTTGATGCTGTCGTGCACATTTATGTACGTAAATGATTAACGCTATCGGCCGGAGTGGATTGCCAATAATAACATAGTTTAAAACGTGCCATTATAAGATGCATCAGTCACCAATATTTTATTGTTTTACGTATAACTAAAGTTTTAGCTGGAAACAGAATGTTACAATATTCTACCTATCAAAAATTATGTGTATTTTTATAATATATACCTAAAATTGTTACAATCTTTTACTATGTTATTCTTAAAATAATGTACTTTACCCTTATTTGTGTTGTATTAATTACCACAAAAAAATTGGATCCATTATTTTGAATATTTAAAAAAAATTAAGTGTCATTGATGCTTTCAAGGTTTTATTATAATGTATCTTAATGATTTAAAATTATTTATAATTCATATTATTGTGCATAGAAATAATATTATAATTTTAAAGTACTTAAGTTGTATTATTATACTTAAAAAAGTAATATTAATGTCGAGTTTTATTAAATAAACTTTTTATGTTAACCTGAATTTTTATTTAATGCCCTAATAACCTTGCAATTGCTTGCAAGTGGTCAAAGTGAAAGTATAGCCTTAAAAAAATCGACCGACTCTTTATCAGCCCCTAAAAGTCCAAAACTGGACATGGGTCTCTCCCGATAGTTGTTAGACGGATTGGCAATTCTGGCACTAGATTAAAGAATAAATAAAAAAGAATAGTAGCAATAAGAACACCACGTCTCGCAACTTTGACGCTGCTCCCGTCACTGGTCTGTAATATCATCCGCCAACGGCTTATTATATTAGGTCCTAACATATGAAATTGGCGTTTTGTACGGGAGGAATATAAAGTCAATATTTTTTTGTAAAATATATTTAATTAATCAAAGTATGCACCGTTGTTATCTATGCACTTTTGCCATCTCATAGGTAGTTTATTGATCCCTTTACTAAAAAAAACCATGGGGCGAATCAATAAACTCTTTGAAGGCAGTTTGGACTGCCGCATCGGAGTTAATTTTTCCTTAAGAAGTTGTCAAATTCCGGAAAAACTCACAAGTAACTTTTCTGAGTCAATTTTCGTTTAGGGCAGGATTTGGCTGGGTCTCAGGGTTCAGCCATTGCGACTAGCGCTTCCGATTATCGTACAGTATCCACTTTTCATAACACGTAATGATTAGATTTAAAATCTCTTCATTATTGTGTCAGTTGAACAAAGTAACACAGCAGTCGACGCGTGTTTGCAAGTTCGATTCACTCAATTTATGAGGTACCCATCGTTCAAGTTTTTTACTTACCCGATTTGCTTCAAGTGGATTAATATAGTTTTATCACTTACCCCAGCCTGCAGCTATCTCTGAAGTGCTTTGTGATGGATCCCTTCCACAATAGCCATAAATTCTTCATTTTCCACTTTGGTCTCCGGCCGTCCACGGGTTGGTTCTGAAGGTCAAATTTCCAGAACGAAAACGTTGAAACCAAAACGTACCGTGCTTTCTTTATGATACCACCAGCACCGTACATCATTAATCCTTCGAGCGAGCTGTTTCTGCGGCACTGGTGCCACAGTAGAACTCGTACTCGTAAATATACCGATATTTCATGTTTTCTATTGTTGCGGTAATAAGCGACGCCAAGAAAAAAATAATGAGGAAAACAAATGAATGACTGTTTCAAAACTCAAATGTACCAGCTAAATGAATTTATAAAAGGTCTTTGGCCACTAGAAATTTTAACGACCCTTAATGGTATTACATAGAAAAAAAAGTTACCAATTTATTATAATAAATGGCCTATAGATTTTATGAATATCTAAACGGAATCAAGAAATCTAAAAAAAAATGAGTGGTTTTGATATTCCGTGTTCTGGTTAATGTAATATGGGAAAAAATGCGTGTAATGAATCATTTTTGCTGTTTCTATTAAAAGAAAAATGTTTTTTTTACAAAGATAACTTATTATATACATATTATATTATACTTATTTGTATATTATATATTTATTACTAAAAATTATTACTGAGATTTTTATCCTATTTCTAAAAGTGTTAACATATCATATAACATGTTCAATGACACCGTGGAACGAAACGCTACTTTGTCATTGACTTCCGTGCTGGGTAATAACCGACGGCCATATTATCATAATATAAGCATCATATCTATGTCTGTGCCGGCGGCCGGGTATTACTTTACGGCATTGACATTCGTCATGCTGCTATTTTTTGTACTTATTGCATCTGGAAGATCAGCATACACTGAAAACAATTAAATAATATTTGTAGTTTCAACACTGTGCGAAGACAATAATTAGCCGAGACAGGAGCAGATGTGCACCAACTTTTATATTTGTGGATTTCTCAAGAGGTGAGTATCTTATCTTATGGAATGCGAAGATTTCAACTGCAAAACCTACAATTGATTTAAAGTTTCAAACTTTTATGTGAAATATATCTTATTTTGTCACTCAAGTTCTAGTCCAAAATATTATACTACGAAACAACTACTAAGTTTCGTTTATAATGTATTACAATTTATTTTATTTTACTGAATATTGAGATATGGTACGATTTTTAGAAATAATAATGAACGACCCACCCACAGACATAACGATCTATACATGTTTTAGTACTTAATTATTTTAAGTTTGTAAAAATACTAATAAATATCCTTCATATTACTAACAAATTCATATGTCAATGTCTAATCAATGCAACAAGTGTTGGATTATATTATACAGGTTAATATTCCACATTATTATGTATTTTGCCAATGACATTCGAAAATGAAAACTGAGAGCTTAATTAAAAGTATATGTGAGTGTATAATACAAGTTTACTTTTGCTCCTAGAATTTTGGAAAATCTATAATTTATGTTGAATTACCTAAAACAAATGAAAACACAATTCTTATTAGTATGTTAAAGTTTAAAAGTGTCAAAGTATTGAAGTGTTGTGTTATTGGTAAATCTTTAATTAATTGATAAAATCACACAAAATACACAAATCTATGTTAAAATGTCTGTCAGGTAACTATATCCACAACCGTTACATCTTATCAAAGCCTATTGCTGAACATAGACCTTCCCTCAGATTTCCTCAAGGAGGATACTTTTATAGTTGCCATGCTTAGTAGACAAGTCAGCAACCACAGTTTTTATTGGTAGTTGTTAATAGGAAGACGCTGCTTAAATTCAAGAAGATATTTTCCTTCTGAATTTAATATTTATAGATATAGATAACATAAAAATAAATGGATGTTATTGGGAATACATATTAGTGTTAATATTTAATTAAATACATCTACTAAAGCAAAATTTTGTTTACATTATTTTATGTTATTTTGTTGATTGTAGGTAATGTACATTCTTTCTGAATTTAATATTTTTTACTTCTTTATTTTTTTATTTGCATTCCCAATTTTTCAGTTACATCTACTTGATGCAGTTTGTTGTAACTAAGAATATTGCAAGAAAGTATTGAAACTGCTGATTCCATTAGAATTTGTATTCCATGTGGATCTTCAATTTTAAAATCACACACAGATCTAATTAACTCAGCAGAAAGAGATATTATTTTGCAGTGGATACCATCACACCAGGTACTTACTTTTTAACAGTCTGTAGTGATCTGCCTGAAATAGAAGCTCCCGGAGGAGTTGGCATAATCGCTTTGGCACAGATTGATGTTTGTAGGTATCACTACAAACAATTTGGCTATTCACCAGGTTATCTTTAACACACACCATCAAAGTCTACTGCTGAACATAGATCTCCCCACAGATTGCCTTATAGGGAGATATTCGATAACTTTCCAGGTTTTTCTTTAGTTGTTATTAGATAGATGCTACTTCTTCCTTACATTACCCCATATTTTTATGCCTTTGTACTTAATACACAAGTAATATTTTTACCTTAAATGAAATTAGTGTAAATAAAACGTCGAGAACTTACTTAGTCAAATAATGTTATAATTCTAAAATAACTACTTCATACCTTTTGATGTATTTTCATTTCTTTTTTATAGTGGAATCTGGTTTACTAGTATAATGAAGAAACAGTACACTATTTATATATAATTTAAGAGCATTACGACTGTTTATTAGTAATAAAGATTGAAATAAATAAAATATTAATAAATATTATTCAATTGGTAGACACTGTAAAACTATAGTCTGTTCAGTTGTTGAAAAAAAACACTTTTTAGGTGGATCATTTAGAATGAGTCTGCAATCTTGTCGGCCGAGAAAGCTACAACTGTATGGAGACACAAATGATAAAGGGATATGGAATTACAATCCATGAATGAAGACATCGGTAACATGCCACAACCACCCCTTATGCCTGTAACTGTAAATCCTGCCATTTCCAAGGATCAACAATTACTATAATAATATGCAGACCTTTTCTATCAAAGGTTTAAATTATTTCTTAAGCCAAAATTGTCTAGTAAGGGTTATTATACTACTAGAGTACATGACTGATAATAACCCCTGGGAATGAGGTGATCACTACCATGCAGTTTCTAAATGTTTTCAAAATAATTGTATATAATATTATATTGTAAAATGTGCTTTTTTTTAAAAAAAGTCTCGCTGGGTTTCTTGCTGGTTCTTCCCAGGACAGAGGTTTTTTTGCGAACCTGTGGTAAAAGTAAAAAATTACTTTTAATAAGTATTATGTATTGTAATCTATATTGAATAAAAATTATTCTATTCTATTCTGTGGCTAGTTATAAGCGTGCTTCTTCTTCCCGTCACTGTATTTTAAGTTATGTAATAATTTATCTAGATTCTTAATACTTAAACTAAAAGAACTACTAACCTAAAAAGAGATTGTTGATTGATAACTCATTTTGTACTGTGCGCTCGTATTTGTGAATACCACTTAAATGAACCTCACAATGATTGGAATAATTTATACACAAGTAGTAATGATGCATATTTATATAGTAATATAAATATGCATCATTCTATATGATAGTTGCCACAGTTACTACGCTTGTAACCAAAGCTTTGTGGTATTCTATGGGAGATGTTGCTGCTTATCTCCTGGTATCTTTATTTTACTCTGTTACGACTTTTACGACACCATACAGGACGAAACGCGATGGCAGTTGACGGAAGGGCTATACAATATTTTACATTATATATTTAATTTAGGAAGACCTATGTTCAGCAGTGAATTGTTGTAATGATGACGAATAATAATCAATAAAACTTGTAATTATTGTTGCTTACTTGACCTGTTTCTATTATGTGCCTTATTATAAATAAAGCGCCTAATTTATAAATAAACGCCGAGCAAGTTGAATAGATGCTCTGGTACCTTTTCGTATCTCAATTGACAATCTCCTTTTTGTTTTTTATAGAATAAGTGTGACAAACGAGCGCGCGGTCCACCTGATGGTAAGTAGATGCTGTGGCTCATAGACATCTACATTTATCCTCGTTTAAGAATCAAAATGTAGATGCTGCATTTTCACCCCTGAGGACTAAGATGGAGTGCTTCGTTTCCAGTAAAAAGGACTCTGGTTCTACACTCACCATACAAACACAGGGGCATTAAGCTACTATTTACACGCTGGTAGCGTTTTTAGTGAGAGCGTGTTCTACCCCGGTCGAGCCGTATCCGTACACAACTAGTTTAAAACTTCTTCATCATTACAGCCCTACACAAGTCCACTGCTCCATCGGCCACCTGCATCCATCGACTTTTTGAATGTCTTACCAGGTCGACACTCCATCTAGAGGGTAGCCGCCCCACACTGAGACTACCGGTACGAGACTGCTACTCGAGTATTTTACATTTTAGCTTCAATTGTGGTTGGACGTAAACATGCTAATCAATCAACACATATTAAAAGAATGTCCTGGCACTGCACCTCGCGGCCTGTGATACTTATAATAGACTGCTTTAAGAATATGATGATTTTACAATAATAAACAATAAAAATGCAGTGACAATACAGTGTTTCTTTTTATCCTAACACAAATAGTTCAAAACACCTTACATGCTATTTATTTTTCATGGTTAATATCGTAAAAATCGGATATGTTACTATCCAGTCATTTTGGTTTTAATGGTGCTTGGAATGTAAACATGTTATTCAATCAATACATATTAATAACAATGTCCTGACACTGCACCTGGTGGCATGTGTCACTTTTAATACTGCTTAAGAATGTGATGATTTTACAATAACAAATACAGTGACAATACAGAGTTTTTTTATCCTAACGACCAGTTCAAAACATCTTCGTGCTATTTATTTTCTCAATCGCTGCTGTGGGGTAAAACTCATAAAACACCCTTAAAAGTTCACTGTTGGACGCACACATGCACCTAAAACCGTGTTACTGGTTGCAAATGATATTAGATAAATAAGTACATGTGTGCTTGTTTTTAGAATTATTTGAGCATAGTTTTGGCTTACTTTTTGCTTCACTTGAATACATTTGTAATGTATTCTGTGCTTAGTATTCAATACACCACAATAAATAATAAATACAGTTAAGAATCAATACATCACCGCGTCTGTTTATTCGTACTGTTTACTCCGGTACTACTAAAAAAAATTCCATCCACCAAGTAGTACTTAAGAATTCGAAGAACCTACAACTTTTTATACTTTTTATTATTCACATTATAACATAGGATATCAATAAAAAACTATTAGACAGTCGCCCGTATGGGATTTTAGGTTATAATGAGATTGCCGTTTGATTGTTATTTTCTCAGTATTCCCTTTATATATGGTACAACTAATATTACTATAGTAATCTAGAGATTATAAGGAATAAATCTACACACATTTCATTACGAGTCATGACAGTTTTTGGTGGGCCCATTCTCCATACAAAAAGAAACTGTCTCCTTTGAATTTGGAATGCTTAACCAAAGAAGAGATATTTCAGATCAAAGTGGTCAGTACGACAAAACGCTAATTTCATATGTAAGGACCTAATATTACAAATTAGAGACATACTCTCAACATTATTTAAATATAGTAATATTTTCCAGGAACGACTTTACGTTGTAAGACAGCGATGGAATACTGTAAGCAATTAGAAGTATTTTTTGAAGTATGTCAAACCAACTACAACATAGGCAGTGATGTACAAGATACCTTAAATACAAAATGCAAAATACTTTTTGTTCGCGACGCCAAATAGTGTTAAGAAACGAAGTGATTGAAGAAATTACTGACAAAACTAAGTGAAAAGTGAGTTAATATAGTTTTACAACATATTTATAACCTTAATATGTTAGTATAGAACATCGAATTTGATAATAGTTAAGAAAATATCTCTTATTATATACAAAGAAAAGTCGACCAATCAGAGCGCGACGTATTGTAGAACTTTCTAAAAGTTTTTAATTAATTGCGTAATAGTTGATCCCTAAACTGATGGAAATAATTTTTATGTTCTGGAAGCATTATAAATATAATATTGAATTAGATTAAAGTTTATAGACTAAGGAAGTAAAAGAATATTTAGCGTAATTAAACTTATTTCCTTTTTAAATTGAAATTAAAGAATTAATACCCAAATATTATGAAAATTCGGGACATTTTGTTTAATAACTTTTTATAATGTTAATATATTATTAAGAAACCTTTATGGTATACTAATAAAGGACTAAATTGCCGATTTAATTATATATAGTACATTAGTGTAGGAATTGACCATGTATGAATAAAATTATAAGTTATGACAATTGTGTAGTGAAAATGTTATGCAATAAAGAGGCAAAACGGACAATGGCAAGCGGCTCACTTTAAAGTAACGCTCAAGTCTACCTTAGGGGCTCGGGACCCAGTAACGTTGTAGTGTGAAGAGCTACCAGTAAGAAGCGGTAGTAACCAGTAGTGGCTGAAGTGACTAGTAGCAGAATATAGTGAATAGTGAATAGTAGCTAGCATCATAGTAACTGATATTCGCAGTTACATATTTGAAAGTGATAGCTAGTTGCATAAAGTGGTAACTGATATTCGCAGTTACATATTTGAAAGTGATAGCTAGTTGCGTAAAGTGGTAACTGATATTCGCAGTTACATATTTAAAAGTGATAGCTAGTTGCATAAAGTGGTAACTGATATTCGCAGTTACATATTTGAAAGTGATAGCTAGTCGCATAACGGGGTAACTGATATTCGTAGTTACAGGTGATAGTGATAACTAGTTGTATAACGTGGTAACTGATATTTGCAGTTACACAAGTGATAGAAATAGCTAGTTTAGTTGATAATAGCAGCTAGTCGGACAGTGTTGATAAAACCAGCTACTACTAATAAATATCTGATACTACCATAATAATTTGAAGAAATCTTTTGAAATATATAGTGACCAACTGATAGTGAAGAATCGTAGTTGAACAGCCATATTCAACAACCGTGGTCAATAAACAATAGTTGGAAAATTTCGCGGATAATTGATCAGTCGAACCGGCAGTAGAAGTATCCTCCGGAACCTATAAGTGTAGGGCGTGAGCGACTCGCGGAGTACTTTCGATAACACATACTCCCGAGTTTCACCCGTCCGGCACACTTTTAAATTAAGTATTTCAGATATCAGATGCAAATAACTTTCTGGAATGGTATCTGAAGTACTAGATATAAAATACGTATCTTTTGAATAATTTTATAGATAAGTTTGTAAAAAAACATTTTTTTTAAGTTTTATTTTTTTACATGTAAATCGCGTTGATCGCGCAAATGTGACACAACATAATATTATATTTTTAAGGTTTTAATTGAGATTTAAGTAAAACCAGTTTTTCAAACAGTATATCACTAATTTTTCTTCGATGAGGCCTCATGATCATGCCCCCAAATGAGAAGAGTCGCTCCACAGGGGCTTCTCATAGGGCACGCTCGGGCGCAACCCTTACAATTTTCTAATGCCGCCGGCCTAACCCACCGGGTAAAGCCGGCGGGCAGGCGGGTTTGGTGTGTGGAGGCCTTTAAGCCGCGTTGACACGATCAAAGTCTGCTTTGACAAAGTAACTTTGACAATATAGTTTTGATCAAGGTTCACTTCGATACCGGTGTCAACCGGTATCGGTAGCCGCGTTTCTGGCATCCTTGTTCTTGTATTGTTTGAGCCTCACGTCCCAAAGAACTACTTCTGCCTCATATAATTCTACGAATTTGGGAGTATCCCGCTCACTCCAATTTTTTTTATGCGAGATGCCATTGTTTTTATATTTGACGCCATTTTGTTTCGTTTTTTGACATAAAAGTTGGCTTGAAAAGTGGAAAGTCCACTTTGATTAACGCCCACATCAAAGTGCGCTTTGATTGCTCGTTTACACGATCAAAGTAGCGTCAAAGAAGTCATCAAAACCACTTTGTCAAAGCAGACTTTGATCGTGTCTACGCGGCTTTATCTGAGACAACATTAACATTTAAAATTAATGTCACCTAAGATGTCACAATAGAATCAGTTATCTATTACTAAAAGTATTTTAGCAAACATAGTATCCACAAAATACTAAGATACCAAACAAAAGGTATTTAAACACAAGATACGAAATTAATTTAAAAAAAGTATTATAGTTACAAGATGAAAATACGTATTTTGTATCTTGTATCTGTATTTCAGATACTTGTATCTTAGATAAGTTACATCTCTGAACATAGGCAATGTTGCGGTTGTGACACGGGACAGAACAGCTTCTCCGTCATTAGCTTTCCCGATCTTCATCTTTGTCCAGCAGAGATTCGGCGTTGAGGACCTTAGCCATTTTCTATGAATCTATGGATCGGAAAAGGACAGATAACGCTCGGAGACTACGTCGCCAAGGCGTTCCATCGTGGGTTTTAGCCTGTAACAGGCCGGCACTACATTTTCGTCGCACTCGCAGTGGAATGTAATCATGATTTCCCCACGAATTGAAGGACAGCCTCTCCGCAACATACGTCTAGACTTATACGTTTGACGTCCAGATATCATAGTTAACGAATACTACCGATATCTAAACAACAGACGAAATTAGACTGGGATGATTCGGTTCCGAATGAAATTAAAAGATAATGTCTCGAATTCGCAAATAATTTAAATTCAATTTCATTTTTTGCTATACCCAGACATGTTTTATCTCACGAGCCTAGTAGTATTGAAATACATTGTTTTACCGATGCATCACAAAATGCGTATGGCATATGTCTATATTTAAAATCCGTGGATAAAAAGGGCAAAGTCACAATTCATCTAATTTCGGCCAAATCGAGGGTAGCACATATAAAGCAGATTACTTCCCCGGTTAGAATTGTGCGCTGCATTATTGGGAGCGATATAGGATTTTATGAACAAGTAAAAAAATCAATAAGCGAAAGTGTCTCTAAATTATTTTTTTAACTATTGTCTTGAGTTTATAAGATGCCAACCTAAAACACTTAGTGACTTTTGTGTGCAATCGAATACAAGAAATTCGAGAAATAACGCTACAAGATTCATAGCGTCATGTACCTACCGAATATAATTCAGCTGATCTAGCTTCCAGGGGAGTTAAACCACATGTTTTAAAACATTTAACTCTGGTGCAAAGGATCTTCATTTCTTTACAAAGATGAAACTGAGTCGCCCCCCAATATTCATCAACTAAATTCAATATTTATCAGCTGAAATAGTTCTACCTGAAATAATCATCATCATCATTACAGTTCTTCACAAGTGCACTGCTGTACATAGGCCTCCCCCAAGGAATGCTACAAAGCACGGTCCTTAACCACCTGCATCCATCGACTTCCTGCATGCCTTACCAGGTCGTCACTCCATCTAGTGGGGGTCGCCCTACACCACGCCTACCGGTACGAGGCTGCCACCCGAGAACCTTTTTTTCCCATCGGTTGTCGGTTCTTCGAGCTATATGACCGGCCCATTGCCACTTCAGCTTACTAATCCGTTGGGCTATGTCGGTTACTCTGATTCTACTGCGGATATTCTCAGTAAGTTTATCACGCAGAGAAACCCTGAGCATAACCCTCTCCATTGCTCGCTGAGCGACCTTGACCGTCCTCATACGGCCTGCAGTGAAGGCCGTTTCAGTTCCATAGGTCATCACTGGCAACACGCACTGGTTGTACAATCGCGTTTTCAAGTTTTGAGGTATACCTGACGAGAAGATGTGTCGTAATTTCCCGGACGCTGCCCAGCCGAGTTGAATCTGTCGATGGACCTCTCGGTCGAAGTTGGACTTACCTAGTCGGACTATTTGTCCCAGGTAAACATACATCAACAACTTCGAGCTTAGTGCTCCCAACAACGACCGGCATAGGTGTGACACGGACATTAAACATGATCTTTGTTTTGTCCATGTTCATCTTAAGACCTATCCGTTGTGAGGCGCTATTGAGGTCATTGAGCATAGTGCTTAGGTCCGTGTCCTTTCCAGTCCAGTAGCTTGAAAACGTCGTCCAATGCAGCGGTGAAGAGTTTCGAGGATATAACGTCATCTTGTCTTACAACTCACCTCTTTGCAATTGGATAGGTTTCCTACTCTGATTCTGTACTCGGATAGCCATCGTAGCCCTACTGTACAAACACTTCAGCACTTCAATATACCGACAGTCAATTTGGCACCGCTGAAGGGACTGCAGCACCGCCCAAATTTCGACGGAATCTAAAGCTTTCTCATAGTCCACATAGGCAAGGCAAAGTGGCAGATTGTACTCTTCTGTCTTCTGTACAATATGCCGTAGGGTGTGTATGTGGTCTATGGTACTAAACCCTCTTCGGAAACCGGCTTGTTCGGGAGGCCGGAAGTCGTCGAGTCTGCCTTCGAGACGATTCGTAATGACTCTCGAAAACAGCACGTCGACGTGGCTCAGAAGGAAAATCGGTTTGTAGTTCTTCAAGAGAGCGTTGTCGCCTTTCTCGAAGAACAAGACCACCGCACTTCTGCTCCACGCCTCCGGAGTAGTCCCTCCATGGAGGACGGAATTAAAGAGCTTCTGAAGGACCTTAAGTACCGGTCTTCCACCAGCTTTCAGAAGCTCCGCTGTAATTCCATCCTCGCCTGGGGCCTTGCCGTTTTTAAGGTGCTGGAGAGTCATTCTAATCTCGCTCAGACCGACGTCTGGGATATCATCGGAATAGTGTCGAATAAGACTTGCTCTTGGATCGTTACTCACACTTGCGTGTGGCTCCAACGATGATGTGTACAGCTGCACATAGAACCTCTCAATCTCACTCAAAATCTCAGGTGTCCCGGAAACGATGCTGCCACACTCGGTCTTCAACTTTGACAGTTAGCTCTTTCTGGCAGACAGATCTCTGGAAAAGACTTTGGAGCCTTGGTTCCGCTCGATCGCTTCTTCAATACAAGTTGTATTGAAGTTGCGTAAGTCCTGCCGCATGCATTTGGAGATCTGTCTGTTCAGTTGCCTGTATGCTGTCAAATGTGTTGAAGACTGCTGCCTCATTTCCCGTCTAACAGCCATGAGATTAAGAGTGTGGTCGGAGAGTTTTTGTGTACTTCTGCGGCGTTTCTTGCAGAACTTAGCTCCGACCGCATAGACAGTTTCCACGAGCTTGTCATTCATATCGTCCACTGCATTGCAGTCTTCTAGGCACTGAAAACGGTTTTGCAACTTGAGCTGAAAGGTTTCGTGATTTTGGATTAGAGCACGAGGGGGACGGAGCGTTGACTTCATTAGACGAGGCCTCTCCAACTTAACGTTTAGGTTCAGTGTGCCTCTAACCATTCGGTGATCGCTGCCAGTTTTCACCTTCGCGATCACTGAGACATCACTATACAGTTGTCGTCCGGTCGTCATATCATGAAGTCAATCTCATTTTTTGTCGAACCGTCGGGGCCCGACTAGGTCCACTTCCTGTGGGGCCGCTTCTTGAAGAGTCCATCATAAGGAGTCCCTTATTCTGGTCAGTGGCCAACAGCTAACCAGGTTCCGTTGCCCTATTCCAAATTTCCCTACCTTCAGCTCACCGTTCTCTCTTGTGCCTAGTTTTGTATTGAAGTCAACCAGGCTTAGAGATATCCTCATACATTTCCTCCACCTCCTCATCGGGATGTGCCGAGGTTGGTGCGTAAACCTGTATAACCTTCAACGAATATCGTTTGGTGATTCTGAGTATAAGGTACGCAACCCTCGTCGACACACTCGCATTCTTTACAACGTTGTTAACGAGAGACTTGTGGACGATAAATCCGACACCTCCTTGGGACAGATGGTCGCAATAGAACAAATTGCCGGATTCGAGGATTACCGTGTCCTCCCCCTCTCTTCGGACCTCGGATAATCCTATAATATGCCAGCGTAACTTGTCTATCTTTTCTTCCAGCTCCAGGATCTTCTCGTTAATCCTCAGGGTGCGTGCGTTGTATGGTGCCAGGTCGAGTTGTTTTAGGTGGCAACCGAACCTCCACCGGAGATTCTTAGCACCCCGTGCCCCGCCGTTACCATGGTCGCCACCGTAGCCAGGAATAGCGGGGCCGCCGGGGACTGGGGGCCGTCCTTTCGTAACTTTCATCATGGGGGAATATTGCCATAGTTGCCATGATTGGCGAGCGGGTTGCTAACCGCAGCTTTTTATTGTAATCTTGCTGTTATCAGGAAGATGCTGCTGCCCATCTCCTGCCTGTTTTCCTGTCGTCTCTTACGACACCTGGGAAGATATGGGGTGGTGGATATTCTTAACCGCCACGGCAGTGAAATAAAGGTACATTTAAATACACAAGTTGTTGGCGCGCTTAAAAATAGTTAATTATTTGATTCCTTTCAAAAAATAAATAATCTTATTTTAAAAAACATTGCTATTAACTTGTTTAAGGCACTTCAATAAGAAATAATCTATGTTAAAAATAAATAGATTCAATATAATTGTTACGGACGGCGAGGAGAGCAGCCGCCCCGTCCTTCCTACCCGTTACGCCCCGCGCCCGCACCCGCCCGGACATCACGTGAGGCCGACAACCAATGAGCGCACAGCAAACCGCGTATAAGAGGCTTTTGGGCTCCGCATTCATTCGATTCGACAGCGGCACTCAAGAAAGAAGACTCTCAAGAAAGACTCCCAGAAGATATTCCCTTGTACATACATTAATTGCCGATATTGTAAATAGTTAAATATAAAGTTGTAAATTGTCCCACTTTTCTTTATACAGTCCTCTTAGTTCAGTAATAAGTTATCGAAGTAAAGTCAGTTATTCAGTACACATACACCCAATATCTTTCCTTTAAAATTCTGTTATCTCGACACACGGCTCCCTAAGCTATACACAATAATTCTTGGTCCATCGCCGCCAGATTGAAGCCAGAAGATCGAAGCTGGAGGATTGAAGCCAGAAGATCGAAGCTGGAGGATTGAAGCCAGAAGATCGAAGCTGGAAGATTGAAGCCAGAAGATCGAAGCTGGAAGATTGAAGCCAGAAGATCGAAGCTGGAAGATAGAAGCCAGAAGATCAAAAGCTGGAAGATCCGAAGCCAGAAGACCGTACACAAGAGAGAAGATCATATTAGAAGATCATCGATCAAGACAGAAGATCATCGTTTTAAAATTGTATCTACGTTTCTAACAATAGTCCGACTTCGTCAAAAATTAACTTTCTCGTTTCTTAGACACGTTTACGCGACCAGTAGGTTACTCCCTAACGGTGTCAAACTGTAATCGACTGGTAACGTAACACATGCGTCTTTTTGAAGACGCTCAGATACGTCTTTTTGAAGACGCCATACGTAAAACAAGAAGCCAGAAGCCCAGGAACGACGACGAAACGCCGGTGGGAATACGTATCTTCGAGGAAGCCCCGCGTCCCCCTCAGACTATTTATCGTTGACACAGGCGCCGCGCCGCGCGCCCCCGCCGCCCGCCCAGCTATGCCCGCGCCCGCGCCGCCGCGCCCCGCTATGTCCGTGTCCACGACCGAGCGATTGTTAGAAGCCAGCACATCCACGCCGCGTACAGATACACTCGCCGCAATTATTGAAGATCTTCTGGTCACCGGTGAAAGTGTAAAGTGTTTGTGTTGTGGTGGTGAACATGCGATAGTCAAGTGTAAGAAATTAGTGCAGATGGACGTAGATAGCCGGTGGAAGTGGGTGAAGGAAGAGGGAGTGTGCTTCAAGTGTCTAAGCAGCAAGCACCGACGCCTGAGGTGCAAGGCTAAGAAATGCGGCGTCGACGGCTGCAACGCCACCACGCGTTACTTCACGCCCGCCAGAATCAGACACCGGAAACATCTGCAAATTCAGGTGAAACAGTGCTCGTCACGTCAAATACAGCTAAAAGTACGTCAGTGTTATTAAAAGTGTGTCCTATTATAGTGCGCGGACCGCGTGGTAAAGAGATTGAAACCTACGCGTTCCTCGACGAAGGGTCCACGATATCGTTGATCGACGACGAAGCTCGCGAGTTAGGCGCGGAAGGACCGACGAAGTCGCTGAATATTCGAGGCGTATCTAGTAACCAACGCGAGAATAACAGTCGAATAGTCACAATAGGGATACGCGGAAAAACAAAAAATGAAACGTATAACGTAAGTGCGCGAACAATAAATAATTTGACAGTAGGTTCGCAGTCCATCGGTAAGGAGTGTCTACGTTTGAAACGTTTACGTGGCTTACCGAGCGAGGTATGTTATAGTGACGTGAAACCGAAAGTATTAATAGGGTCAGATAACTGGCATTTAATTATAACGCGTAATTTACGCATATGTCGTTAGTGATTGCGTCGGCCAGCGCGATAATATTATTAGTTTTTTTTTGTTTGTTTTGGGTATAGTTTTTTGTGTTAGTTATATATTTGTTGTTTTTTACTGCGCGAAGGTTTTTGTGTGTATTTAGAACTATTGAGTTTTGCGAAAAGACGCTACTGTTGGTTGTTTATACGGCACACAAAATGCCAAAATACAAGAAAGTTTTTCGACAAAGACGTGCAAATGCAGCAAAATTGTGCGAAATTCGGTAAGCTGTCTCGTAATTATATTCTCAATAATAGTGAAATAATTAGTTAATTAATATATATATATATATATATATATATATATATATATATATATATATATATATATATATATATATATATATATATATATATATATATTATTTAATTTAATTAATTAATTAATAGTGAATGTACAAGGGAATATCTTCTGGGAGTCTTTCTTGAGAGTCTTCTTTCTTGAGTGCCGCTGTCGAATCGAATGAATGCGGAGCCCAAAAGCCTCTTATACGCGGTTTGCTGTGCGCTCATTGGTTGTCGGCCTCACGTGATGTCCGGGCGGTGTGCGGGGTGCGCGGGGCGTAACGGGGTATGAGGGGGCGACGGGGCGGCTGCTCTCCTCGCCGTCCGTAACAATTATATTGAATCTATTTATTTTTAACATAGATTATTTCTTATTGAAGTGCCTTAAACAAGTTAATAGCAATGTTTTTTAAAATAAGATTATTAATTTTTGAAAGGAATCAAATAATTAACTATTTTTTAAGCGCGTCGCCAACAACTTGTGTATTTAAATGTACCTTTATTTCACTGCCGTGTAGTGGCGGTTAAGAATATCCACCACCCCATATCTTCCCATGGGTGTCGTAAGAGACGACAGTGGAAAACAGGCAGGAGATGGGCAGCAGCATCTTCCTGATAACAGCAAGATTACAATAAAAAGCTGCGGTTAGCAACCCGCTCGCCAATCATGGCAACTATGGCAATATTCCCCCATGATGAAAGTTACGAAAGGACGGCCCCCAGTCCCCGGCGGCCCCGCTATTCCTGGCTACGGTGGCGACCATGGTAACGGCGGGGCACGGGGTGCTAAGAATCTCCGGTGGAGGTTCGGTTGCCACCTAAAACAACTCGACCTGGCACCATACAACGCACGCACCCTGAGGATTAACGAGAAGATCCTGGAGCTGGAAGAAAAGAAGCAAGTTACGCTGGCATATTATAGGATTATCCGAGGTCCGAAGAGAGGACACGGTAATCCTCGAATCCGGCAATTTGTTCTATTGCGACCATCTGTCCCAGGAGGTGTCGGATTTATCGTCCACAAGTCTCTCGTTAACAACGTTGTAAAGATGCGGGTGTCGACGAGGTTGTACCTTATACTCAGAATCACCAAACGATATTCGTTGAAGGTTATACAGGTTTACGCACCAACCTCGGCACATCCCGATGAGGAGGTGGAGGAAATGTATGAGGATATCTCTAAAGCCATACATTCCTCCAAAACCCACTATACGGTGTTAATGGTTGACTTCAATACAAAACTAGGCACAAGAGAGAACGGTGAGCTGAAGGTAGTGAAATTTGGAATAGGGCAACGGAACCCAAGGGGTTAGCCGCTGGCCGACTTCATGGAGAATAAGGGACTCCTTATGATGGACTCTTTCTTCAAGAAGCGGCCCCACAGGAAGTGGACCTAGTCGGGCCCCGACGGTTCGACAAAAAATGAGATTGACTTCATGATATGACGACCGGACGACAACTGTATAGTGATGTCTCAGTGATCGCGAAGGTGAAAACTGGCAGCGATCACCGAATGGTTAGAGGCACACTGAACCTAAACGTTAAGTTGGAGAGGCCTCGTCTAATGAAGTCAACGCTCCGTCCCCCTCGTGCTCTAATCCAAAATCACGAAACCTTTCAGCTCAAGTTGCAAAACCGTTTTCAGTGCCTAGAAGACTGCAATGCAGTGGACGATATGAATGACAAGCTCGTGGAAACTGTCATTCGGCTAAGTTCTGCAAGAAACGCCGCAGAAGTACACAAAAACTCTCCGACCACACTCTTAATCTCATGGCTGTTAGACGGGAAATGAGGCAGCAGTCTTCAACACATTTTCATTATATATTCTCAATAATAGTGAAATAATTAGTTAATTAATAAATATATATATATATATATATATATATATATATATATATATATATATATATATATATATGTAGGCGAAAGAGGATCATCCCAGATGCACTCATGATGGATGGCGCAAATATGCGTGCGTTACAACACAAAATACAAGAAAATATAATGAACAGATCGTTTAGCTTCCGGTGCTGCAAAGGAACAGCATCTATATTAATTTTGTATAGCAATTGCTTTACTGTATTGGCAGAACTAGTATCTGGTCTCATTTTGATCACTTTGCCAAAGTTCGAAACTGTCAACAAAGAACGTCTAAGTTCAAGCTATTCGCTAGACTCGCTTTGCAAAATGGTCTGCCGCTCAATCCGTGTTCTTTCTTCTTCACTTTTTTTTAAAGTGGATTTTAGAGTGGATTAAAGTGGAGAAAAGTTTCCTTCATTAAATTAAGAACATCATCACTCACATCCGGCTTAGAGCTTTGTTCACCATAATCTTTATTTTGAGTTATAGCGTCACACGTCTTCTGTGGCTTTTTATAATGGGCGCGTTTCTTCAAGCCTATGAGTTTCCGATACTTATTATCGAAAGTGCTCATTCGGCCTTTAGGGCTTTTGCCAACAATTGTTTTGTACAATATTGTAGTAGATTTTCTTTTAGTATTGAACGTAATCGCAGAAGCTGAACACCTAGTTTGATAGCCGCGTCGCAGAGAGTAATTTACTCTTTTACCCCTAACTAACTTGGCCACAACGCTGTGAAAACATTCTACGATGTTGACATGAACAAGACTTCTTGAATGGCCAGCAATACTATTTATGATAAAACATATTTTCTGTCATAAAGAACTTGTGAAAAAATCTGCCGGTACTGATTCAGTTTCAGTTTGACGACGATTACAGAAATGGTTTTTACAGTTGGTGTGGTTCCCGAAGGCATGACATACAACGCTTCTTTGGGTCCGCTTGAAGAATTCTTCGGATCTTTGACGTGCTATAACTGATATCCATTCTCCACACCTCACTGGATCTCGGGGAAAGCTAAAAAAAATCAAAATAAAATCTCACATCTTTAATTTTATTACATGCACATACTTATTTAAAATTAAATCTATAAAATGTTACTATAGTATTTAGAGAAACAGTAAAGAAGTCTCATTAAACAAAAAAAAACAATCATACTTTAATGATAAAAAAAATTAAAAAACAATAGCGTCTCCACAAATGGAACAGAATCAACGCATATACCTCAAACAATGACGACTTATTTTATTACGACTTAATTTAAAAAATACTTTTACGATGATTTCTTGACAAAATGTCAGTATTTACAATACAGTGATAACAATTAAATAATGTTAATATTAATACTTACCGAAAATATGAAATTCCATCTTTTTTTAGCGTCCTGGATGTGTGATTTTTACACTTTTTAAACGAGCACTGAGGCATGTTTACCGTCGGAGCATTCGAATGCTACTGGATTAAAAGTGCACCCATATGTTCGAGTGGGTGCACATTCGGTTACGCCATTTTTTTGTCACTGATTGTGTATCTAGTTTTTCATTAGTGATCGATGGGTGTACAATAAAGTATAAAATAAATTAATAAATAAATACTCGGTCGTCGACGATTCGAACCGCTCTGTGCTGGATGCGGTCAAGTGGAAGGAGCTGGTAATGGGGAGCCCCTGCCTTGTAAAGTTGCAAGCGGTGTGCCGGCATGAAATACTGTCCCGCTCTGCTGAACACGCCAAGCTTTTTTAGAGGCTAATTTAGCCTTCTCTTCCAAGTGACTACAAAACTGCACATCATTCGATATGTCGACACCGAGGATTCCGATACTGGCTGAGGCAACAAGGGAAGTGCCTTAAAACCGAGGAAATACGACAAAGGGATATTTTTTAGCGGTAAACGAAGTGGATTAGACTAAGTCGGCCCCAGTCCGAGACTTTGTTCAACAAAGTCTTGACTTTAGACACAAGTTTGTTCCGGTTCTCGACGACGTTTTCCCATGAAATATTGGCACGGCCGGTGTATAAAGCATCAACAGTGCTGTCGTCCGCATAGCAATGAATGTTACTAGTTTGCAACATATCATTGATATGCAGAAGAAATAGCGTTTGTGAGAGCACGCAGCCTTGTAGAACACCAGCGTTTATATGCTTGTAATCGGTGCATGCACCGTCTACTATGACCTTGATGCTCCGATCTGCAAGAAAACTGGTGATCCAACAACACAATTTCTCGGGAAGCCCGTAGGAAGGAAGCATCGAAAGAAGCGCTTTGTGCCAAACCCGATTAAAGGCCTTCGCTATGTCCAAACTAACGGCCAACGCCTCCCCTTAGACTCCACTGCCTCCCCACTGATCTATGAGTTAGATATCCTAGAAGATCATCAGCTGAGCGGTCACTAATCAGCTGGTAATCCTCAAGGTACCACATGAGCCTGCAGTTAATAATCGTTTCCGTTATTTTGGAGAACAAATAGGTGATAGCGATAGGCCTATTGTTGGACAGTATGAGCAGTTGCCTTTTGGGTTGGCAACGACGATTTGGTGGATGGTAGGTTGGCGTCCATCGACAGACGAGGTCTTCTTTTATTTCCACTTGCTGGACGTTCCGTGATTCACCTCGCGGGACCTGTGTAGGTAGGTACTCCCGCACCCAGCGCTTCCAGTACTCGTCGGCCAGTCCTTACGCTACCCTCCATGTTCGTCAATCCGCTAATGAGCACGTCGCGGTAATTGGTATGTTCGCTGGTCCCAACATAAGGAAGTGGTTGGGAGTTAGGGCTTCCTGATCGTCGATGCTGACTGGCACGTGAGTTAGAGGTCGAGAGTTGACATCTTATGCATTTTGAAACACATTATTGTTGGTTGCAAATGATTTTGGTTCAAGTTGAAATGATTTTGAGTTTGATATTGTTTCGACTGCTTATGTGTGCGTCCAGCAGTGGAGGTTTACGGAGTTTTAAAGAAAGAAAGAAGAAAGTTCTAGGCGTAAATACTTGTGAAGAAGTTGAGCATGACTTCGCCGTCACGTGAAATATCTTTTTTCAAATTTTTGGTGCAAAAATATTAATTAAATATTAAAATCAATAATGATAAAATAAAACTTCAGACTTCAGATAAAACTTCTTAACATATTTTTAAACTCTTAGAAATAAAGTTAAATAATGTTACATGTAGTGATTTAATAAAATATAAACTGATTGTAATAAAGTCATATCTTCGAGACAAATTATGTTACTGTATTTAGGGTTCATTTTGCACTGACTATAGATTTTAAAATAAAATAATGTCTTGCTCTGAGGAGTGTTTATCATATTATGAATTGATGTTACTCATAAGATATAAGCAGATAAACTAACACCATAGTTTTATTTTAAACGTTAAAGTTAATTAAATACTAGAAACCTTTGTAACAAATATTAATGATAACCATTAGTTGGAAGCAAACACAACTTAGTAACAGATCTTTTAACAATTTGATCTCTACATATTTAAACTATAAACACGACATATATTATTTGATCCAGGATGCTTTTGTACGATACACCTCAAAGAACATACAATAAGTACAATGTCACCGATTTTAAACTCTTGAGTGTGTTTTAACCATTTAGGTCTTTGTTGCAGCCTAGACAAATATTCATTCTGCCATCTATGCCAAAAATCCTGTAATAATCTCTGTGTATACTGCCAATGTGATAATCTATTTACTTGAATTTGCCTTAAGTCCGGTTCTGGAATGTTAATTGGAGACTCACCAATTAAAAAAATCCTGGAGTGAGTATTTCCAAAGAGTCAATGTCTGTTGTATCTATTGGACGCAAAGGTCTAGAGTTCAAACATGCTTCTATTTGACACAGTGTTTGACATCTCTTCGATGTGGTTGCTATTTAAATCCTCTTTAAGTGGTATTTAATGGACCTCACGCCTACCACCAAAACTTGGACTGTATGGTGGATTGAAGTGCCATTGTGTGCCATCTTCTGCAAATATATCTGATAAAGATCTAGGAATTTCTAGATCTTTATCAGATATAACCTTATTTTTACGTCGTTTTACTTATTTCTAGTCTTACCCGTTGCCATCTTTTAACTCCCTGTAACTAGCTCCTATAAAATCAAATTCCTATAAAGTTACCCATAATTTGGGTTCTAGTGTTAGCTCGTTGTTTGGCACAAATAATACACTTATGAATGGTGGATGTTGACAATGACTTAACTCTTACTATTCTGGATAGTGAGACCTTACATAGTTCATGGTTAGTTGAACATATCGATGTAGGGTTTTTTGCTTTTAACTTTTCACCGTCGCGAACATCTCTCCCGCCGTGCAGCGTCCCGACGATCTTCTCACAGCGGCGCTGCATCCATTTCGGTGAGCGACGTTGCTTCTACTTCGGCAGATGTACTAGACAGATGGGGAAAAAAGGTTCTCGAGTGGCATCCTCGTACCGGTAGGCGAAGTGTAGGGCGACCCCCCACTAGATGGAGTGACAACCTTGTAAGACATGTAGGCAGTCGATAGATGCAGGTGGCTCAAGACCGTGCTTTGTGGCATATATTTCTGAAGAAACGGACATTTACCACTGCAGCCTGGCAAAGTTCACAAAAGCGGCACACAGGGTCTGTGAGATTTCTTTATTTTTTTTTCTCTTTTTATTTTTTTCTTAATTATAGTAGTATAAGTATATTTTTTATGTCAGTAGTTATATTTATCAGTTCTTATTTGGTTTTTGTATAGCATTGTCTTGGTTTTGTACTGTTATGATGCTGTTACTGTTTTTTTGTAATAAATTTAAAAAAAACGTGGGTGTCCTTTCTCTAAGAAAGTCAGTATTCATTAACCAACTAAAGTAAACAAATTAAAATATGTATTATGTAAAACTTAAAAACAATCGACGCATTCAACACTGTCCCGCACGCACCGCCCCGATGTGCGATATTCGTACAACTAATTGTACGAACTACTAATAGTTTGTCGATTGTTATTCGAATAATCATGGTGAGGAACTACTAAATCGACAATCGAATGCGCAATAGTATAATTTTCGATTCAGTCGATTGTTTTTTTTGCAACAATCGCCCATCGCTACCCTGTACTGGGTTGGTAAAACCTGTGTTACGGGGTACCCCGCTCTTACAACAGATAAATTTTAACAATTTGAAACATAGGATATTACTTATTATATTAGTGCTTTAACAAATTATAATTATAATTTCATGTTTAATTTCAGAAATCACCAGGTGGTCAGTTCCTTCAATAGAGAAAAAAGTTTACGTGGTGGCTCCTTAATATTAGCAGATAAATCATTATTATATAAAGAACGTAAGGATATTGTGAGCCTCTCTGTTGAGCGAACTGTAGAAATGGCTTGTGTCGAGCTCGAGCACCTCATTGTTGTAAGTGTTTACTTATGACCCATGTGCTACTTATGACTATTTTGAAAGAATTGTGGAAGAAGTTTTGCTCAAACTTAGTAAACAGAACAAGTCTGTTGTAATATGTGGAGACTTTAACATCAATCTCCTTGAAACTTCTTCCATTAGTATTAAGTTTAGCTCATTGTTTAAATCGTATAATCTTGTTAATTTATTCTTAGAACCAACACGTGTTGCTGGGCCTAGTGCAACCTGTATAGATAATATTTTTACAGATATTAAGCCCTTGCATAAATCAATTATTCAAAATTTAAGTTCAGATCACTGTGGACAGTTGGTATAATTGCCTTTACACAAAAACAGAAAAATAAGAAAGTTGTGTTTGTTCCAATAAATGACCATCGCTTGGAGAGGTTTAGAAGTAATATAAAAGACTTCCATCACTTTCATTTAAAAATAGTGCTAATTATTTGTATGGTATGTTATTTAAAATTATAACTTGTGAATTTAGTACAATATTTACTTCTAAAACTTTCTCTTTTAAGTCGCAAATCATTTAATGAATGGGCGACAGTAGGAATTTATAAAATTAGGCGAAAGTTATATGAGCTCTATAATGAAAGATCATATAATACTAGTGTTATATTTAGAGATTATGTAAAAACATATTCTAAAATATTTAAAAAAGTGTGCTACACAGCTAAGGCTTTACATTTAAGTAACAAAATTAAAACTGCATCCAACAAAATTAAAATGACCTGGAGAATAATAAATAGTGAAACGGGCAAGGTCAAACCGCACATCTCGGATTTTCAATTGAATATTAACAACAGTTTAACTCGATCTGATCAAGAAGTTGCTATGGCTTTTGAGAAACATTTTACTGATGTTCCTTTTTTGACAACAAAATCATTAAATTCTTCTCCTACTGTCGCCGAATCATTGCTTAAACAAAATGTAAAGGCTTGTTCAAATACTTTTAAATTCCATAGAGTATTGCCAAAAGATATCGTTAAATATTTTTAAACAATTGATGTTAAGAAAACGGCAGATTTATGGGGGATTTTCGTTAAAGTTATTTTATCTATAATAGATATAATAGCACCTTATCTAGCCACTATATTTAATACAAGCGTCGAATCTGGTGTGTTCCTGATTTAATGAAACATAGTAAGTCATACCTTTATTTAAATCTGGTAGTACATTAGACCCCGCCAATTTTAGACCGATTTCTGTACTACCAACATTAAGTAAAATTTTTGGAAAAATAATTTTAGATCAAATGTTAAGTTTTTTAATATAAATAAATTGCTTTATAAAAATCAATTTGGTTTTCCAAGGGGGCGCTCGACGCCGGAGTTGAGCTTATAAAACATATTTTTTGTGCATGGGCGAATTCAGAGGATGCTTTGGGTGTATTTTGTGACTTTTCTAAAGCCTTTGACTGTGTTCACCATGAGACATTAATCAGGAAGCTACAGTACTATGGTGTCAAGAACACAGCGCTTAAACTTATTATTTCATATTTAAGTAATAAAATGCAGAAAGTTATTATCAATGGTAAAAGTTCTTCCGGGTCACCTGTACTAATGGGTGTCCTTCTGGGCTTGATTCTCGGCCCATTCCTATTTCTAGTATATATTACTTACCTTCCCTTGTAGGGGATAATCATGATATAGTATTATTTGCTGATGATACTTCCTTGATTTTTAAACTTAAACGTCAATCATTTAAATGTGACGAAGTGAATAATGCTATATCAAAATTAGTGCATTGGTTTAACGTTAATAATCTACATTTAAACGGAAATAAAACTAAATGTATTAAATTTACAACAACGAATGTTAAAAATCTGTGTACCAATGTGTTTTTAAATGGGGAAGAACTGAGCCCTGTTGAATCCACTGTTTTTCTTGGCATCACTCTCGACAAAAGCTTGGTGGGGCCCCATATATCAAACTAGCAAGCAGACTAAGTTCTGCAGCCTATGCTGTAAAAGATTAGAGGTCTCACTAGTGTCGAGACAGCTAGACTAGTTTATTTCAGTTATTTCCATAGCATAATGTCTTATGGGATTTTGCTGGGAAATACTGCTGATTAAGAAACTATTTTGTTTTACAGAAGAGGCCATTAGAGCTATTTACAACCTAAAACCGAGAGTCTCTTAGAGATAAATTTAAAGAAATAAATATATTAACTTTGGACTCTCAGTATATTTACGAAAATTTAATGTATGTTCACAAAAACAGGTAGTCTTAGTAAAAAGTGATATACATTCTGTAAACACTAGGAACAAGCACATGGACAGTTTCTCGACTCCACAGAGTCAGTAATTCATTCTTGGGACGTGTATACGCTATTACAACTAGGTCCCGGAAAGTGTACAGGCTCTCTCTTAAAAAGTTTAAATGTTTTGTTAAGCTGAAACTGTATAAAAAGGTTATTATAGTATAAATGAATATATAATTGATAATAACCCTGGGAATGAGTGGTCGCTACCAAGCAGTTTCTAAAATAAATTTTGTACTTAAATAGTTTGTACACCATTAATGTAAAATTTACTTTAAAAAAAGTCCCTGGGTTTCTTGCTGGTTCTTCCCAGGACAGAGGTTTTTTCAGAACCAGTGGTAAAGTAAAAATGACTTTCAATAAGAATTACATGTAATCTATATTGAAAAAAAAATATTCTATTCTTATTCTATTCTAATCCTTTGACATGAATTGACATTTTTGATACTAAAGAAAGAGTGAAAGTGTGTGTGTGTGTGTGTGTGTGTGTGTGTGTGTGTGTGTGTGTGTGTGTGTGTGTGTGTGTGTGTGTGTGTGTGTGTGTAAATAAGCAGTTCTATTTCTTCATAATTGAGGCTAAGCAGAGTTGTTGTTAGAGTTTTCAATTTAGCACAAGTGAGGGATATATTAAGCCTACTATTTAATTTATTATATAGATGTTTTGATTGACAGGCAAATTGTTTTTTCTTAAATTTGGTTTTACAATATGGAATATTGAAAACAGGTAGAATTCTACGTTTTAGTGTCTGAGGGGCAGTGTATGGTAAAGTGCTGTGGGTTCGTATAGCACTCTTTAAAATGTACATTTGGCGGGTTGTTAAGATTTTGTAAGATTTGTGTAGTTCGTGAGTTGAGAAACGGATTGGTTCAAAGAACATCACTTTCAGTAATGCTCTCTGAGCCCTTTCAAGAGTTATTAAATAGGACTTAGCTGCTCCACCCCAAGCTGTAATGCAGTAGCTTAAGACAGATTGGGCTAGAGCTTTATACGTACATATAAGGATTTTATTATCTGCGACATGTCTGAGCCTTCTAAAAACCCACATAAGCTTTCTTACCTTGTCAATGGTACACTCAATTTGTTTGTTCCATATAAGATGCTGGTCGATAGTAATAC
This sequence comes from Parnassius orleans, assembly GCA_029286625.1. Taxonomy (NCBI): domain Eukaryota; kingdom Metazoa; phylum Arthropoda; class Insecta; order Lepidoptera; family Papilionidae; genus Parnassius; species Parnassius orleans. Next base: position 82,939 of record JAGSMP010000728.1, read on the forward strand.
CTAGATATTTAATAGTAGATGATCTAGCAATATCAACACATTGACAATTTTTCACCTGGTGTTGGGAGCAGCTATGAATTTTGAGAGCAAAGCCGAGTGTGGTAAGGTAGATTTTCGTATCGTAAAAGGAACGAATTGGGTTTTTGATACATTAAGTGTTAATAGATGTGATCTTAAGTAATTTGATATATGTCGTAATCCTGATTCAGTCGTTCTTAAGAGATCCCAACTCTTTTCACTGAAAATCAGGGCGGTATCATCCGCATAGGTAAATACATCGCAATTGGGAAGTTTGAGGCTACAGAGGTCATTCACATATATCAAAAACAATGTCGGTCCGAGCACACTGCCTTGTGGAACGCCGTAAGTAATGGGAGATGACTAGCTGATAACGTCACCAAGTTTTAGATGCTGTAGGCGTTTCGTTAGGTAGTCTGTGAATAGCTTATGGGTGTCCCTCTTATGCCAATGTGATATAGCTTATGTAATATTTGGAATTGAAACAGAGTCGAACGCCTTTGCAAGATCCAGAAGAGACGCCGACACATTTATAGCCTCGGGTGCTTACAGATAGTGTCGGAAAGTGCCAGAACTGCGTCTTCAGTGGAGACGCCATTTCTGAAGCCAAATTGATTATTTGATAGCAAGCTGTTTTTGTAAAGGAATTCGTTAATGCGGTTGTTAATAAGCTTTTCCAAAATTTTTGCCAGAACTGAAAGTACAGAGATAGGCCTATAATTTTCAATTTCATCTTTATTTCCACTTTTATAGGTGGGTGTAACAATAGCTTTTTTGAAAACAGAGGGGAAGCAGCCTTTTTCGAAACAGAGGTTATACACATGACAATGGACAGGGGTGAGATAATTTTTGGCCATTTTAATAAAAGCAGTAGGAATGTTATCCCACGCGGGGGCGGAGTCGTTAGATAAGTTACAGATGATTGTATTAATTTCTGCTGTATCTGTTGCTAAAAGAACTTAAGAATTGGATGAAGAGGGACTATTAATATTATTTATGCCACGAATAGAATTATAAGACATAGGGGACGGTAATAAGTTTTCAGCCAGACGTTTACCTAAGTTAGAGAAGTAATTAGTTAGAGAAGTAGTTAGAGAAGTTAGATAGTAATAATCGTGTATAGAATAAATTGTAATTTAAGACAATTGTATAGAGAAAATGTTATGCAATAAAGAGGCAAAACGGACAATGGCAAGCGGCTCACTTTAAAGTAACGCTCGAGTCTACCTTATGGCTTCGGGGCCCAGTAACATTGTAGTAGCTGAAGTGACTACTAGCAGAACCAAGAAGTACCTGAATATAGAACATAGTGAATAGTAGCTAGCAGCTGATAATAGCAGCTACACAAGTGATAGAAATAGCTAGTTGTACAACATAGTAGCTGATAATAGCAGCTAGATAAACAGCGAAAATAAAAGCAGATAGCACTAGTAGTAGTAAGTTACTACCGAACAACTTAAAGAAATAGTCAACTGAAGAAATCGTCTGAAAAGTATAGTGACCAACAGATAGTGAACAACCGATATAGAACAATCGTAGTTGACCAACCGTATTCAACAACCGTGGTCAATAACCAATAGTCAGAAGATTTCCGCCGAACAGTTGAGCAATCGAACCGCTGGCCACTGCCTTGTCATTTGTATTCTATTTCGTGCATTTTGATTTAACCTCACTCAACAGTACCCCAGCAACACCCGCAAAGACGGCAGTAGAAGTATACTCCGGAACCTATAGGTGTAGGACATGAGCGACTCGCGGAGTACTTTCGATAACACTTACTTCCGAGTTTCGCCCGTCCGGCACATTCGCTGGTCCTTCGAGCCGGATAAACCTGTTGGTCCTTCGGAACCAGATAAATACGTTGGTCCTTCGGAACCGGATAAATAGTTGCTACCATATAGAAGCCGCTGGATTTCGCCGAGGCAAGATGCCGATCACTCGTTCGCAAGGAAGGAGTCAAGACGTGGACCGTTGATCTGGAAGGAGGTTCATCGGACAATGCCGCCACCATCCACCACCAGATGCCACCACGCTCGCCATCGACAATAGAGGGCGCTGAGACGCCATGTTGCCCTCCCGAGGGGGGGTACCCCTGCCCGCGCCGGCCACTACAACCCGGCCAATGAAGCAGAGGGAACAGAAGATAGAAGGCAACGAAGACATTCACCGTGCATCGTCGCCAACAGCCCGGGAAGACACCCGCGCCGAAGAGCCACCGAGGGGCCACACCGATAGCAGTACGAAGTCAAAGAAGACTATTCGGCCCAATAGAAGAATTTTGAAGGCTCGTGAAGAAGTATTGAAGATCAAACTGGAACTAGCACAGATCTCCTTACAGATGGCTGAAGAAGAAGAAGAATCGGACGACTACGATGAAGATGGTCACTCTAAAAGTGAGTATGTCCGATCCTGGCTAGAAAATTCCGTAGCCAAACAGAAGCCAACTCAAATCGCAACCACCGGAGGGGAGGCCCCACTTAGTAAAACAGTACCAAAGCCACCCCCGGAGATCGTCGACCTCAGTGAGCCGCAAAAGGAGCTCACAAACCAGGTCCCTATCCAGTAGATGTACCCAAGAATCTCATGCCACAGAAGCTTAACCCGGAACCCTCCACCTATGAAGACAGGGGGCTCCGACCATTTATAGCAGAGCTCACATCCGCTATCGCCGCACTCGCTGACAAACCAAAACCAGAGAGTGCAGCACTATCGTCGCATACTTTCGCAGCGTCGAAAGCTATAATGACACTGCCAAGCTTCAGTGGAGCACACACCGAATGGATTTTATTCCGTGCCATCTACGAGACAACCCGAGGCTACTTCAATGATATTGAAAACACAGCGAGACTAAGAAGAAGTCTACAAGGAAGAGCCTTGGAAACAGTCAGCTCAGAACTCATCGGGCATGCTAAGCCAGATGAGATCATGCGTGAACTAGAGCTGCATTTGGACGTCCGGATTCAATCGCACAAGCAGAGACCGAGAAGTTACGAGGATTAGCACGCTGTACAGAAGCACCTAGAGACATCTGCACATTCGCGAGCAAAGTGAGGGGAGGCGTCGTCACACTTCGAGCACTGAAGAGAGACCATTACCTCATCAACGCAGAGCTACTACGACACCTCACCGACAAGCTGCCAAACTCTCTACGCGCCCAGTGGTATAGAATCTACACCGAGAAGTACAACTCCAGACCAGACCTCGGCTGCTTCAGCGATTTTGTCACCGAACAAGCTCGCTTCTGCAGTGCATTTGCACCTCCAGAAATTATCAAAGAAGCGCAGAGCAACCGTCGTCCAGTACATAATACATACGTAACTACTACCAAACCGTCTCCGAGATGCAGAGTGTGCGAAAAAGAAAGTCACTACGGATCCGATTGCAACAAATTTAAAGAAGCAGATGTTAACAAAAGATGGGAACTCCCAAAGGAAAATAATTTATGTTTCCGCTGTCTACGCTACAGAAATCAAACACACAGATGCAAAACTATCAAGTGTGGAATGGAAGGATGCACCGCGACACACAATCGACTTCCGTGGCTAACTCATTCGCTGTGTCAAAGCATCAAGCCTATCTAAAATAATTCCAATTCGAGTAATTGGACCGGCGGGAGCTGTAAACACACACGCCCTGCTGGATGATGGGTCAACAGTCTCATTAATGGATGAGGAGATCGCCGAACAGATTGGAGCTACAGGGCGGTTGGACCCTTTTAAGATCACCGCTATCGGGAACACTACTCTCGATTCACCGGGGTCCCGAAGAGTCAAAGTTACGCTAAAGAGTCTCTACAGCAAAAAGGTGCCGTTCAGGGCACGCACGGTCACTAGCCTAAACTTGGGGCCACAGACTGTGTGTGCAACAGACATAGCAAAGTGCGATCACTTAAAAGACCTAGAGGAGCAGCTGACATATGACTCCGGCAACCCGAGGATCCTGATAAGACAGGACAATTGGATACTTGTGATAGCCACTCAAATCCGCAGAGGTCCGCTGCACCAGCCAATCGCCTCGCTCACAGAACTAGGATGGGTGCTACACGACCATAGATAATCAACTCCGCGAATATTTCGCGCTAGAATCTCTTATCATCAATCCAAGAAGACCAGACTCGGATCCAGAGAAGAAAGCTGAAGATATACTTAATAGCAGTACCTGTCAGTTAGAAGACGGGCACATAGAAACGGCACTTCTCTGGAAGAAAAAGGATATCGAGATGCCTGGTAATTATGAAACAGTAATCAAGAGCCTCGCTTCCATCGAAAAGAAATTAGATCGAGACGCAGATCTAAAAAAGAAATATAGTTAACAAATGAACTCCCTAGTACAAAAGGGATACGCCGAGATAGCGCCGAAAACTAGCACACCAGGAAAGACATAGTACCTGCGCTACTTCGACGTCCACAACCCGATGAAGCCAGAGAAGTTTCGAATAGTGCACGATGCCGCAGCCAAAACAAAGCGGGTGGCATTGAACGACTTCCTGCTCACGGGTCCAGATCTATTGCAATCATTACCAGGGGTCATGATGCGTTTTCTCCGCCATAGTATCGCTATTTCCGCCGACATAGCCGAAATGTTCATGCAAGTTAAAGTCAGACCCGAAGACAGAGATGCCTTAAGATATTTCTGGAGAGGGCATCGACGTGATGAAGCTCCACAAGAATATAGAATGACGTCGATCATCTTCGGTGCAGCTAGTTCACCTTGCACAGCCATATTCGCCAAGAAATGGAACGCTAATAAACATATAGACGAGTATCCAGAAGCCGTAGAAGCCATCGTCCAACACCACTATATGGACGACTATCTCGACAGTTTCCAGTCCCTGGAAGAGGCAACGCGAATATCGAAGGAAGTACGCGACATACACAGAAAGGCGCACTTCAACTTAAGAAAATGGGTTTCCAACGCACCAGAAGTTATAAAAGAATTAGAACCTGACTGCGAAGTAACTGAGTCAGTCAACCTGGGCAACAAGGGAACCGAGGAGAAAATACTCGGTTTAATCTGGAAACCGAGTACCGATCAGTTGAGCTTCAACCTCAAGCTCGCACGACTCCCAATCGATTTGCTGCATAAGACACCGACCAAAAGGGAAGCACTTAAAATAGTAATGTCGCTGTATGACCCGCTTGGCCTCGCCTCCCCAGTTACAATTCGAGCAAAGCAGATACTGCAGGAAGCATGGAGACGAGGAACTGGCTGGGACCAGGAGTTGAACGAAAACCTGACTAATCAGTGGTCCACATGGATCCAACACCTGGAACGACTCAAGTTAGTGAGCATCCCAAGATGCTACCCAGGATTCAGCGACGCACGTACACTCCAAGTCCACGTGTTCGCCGATGCCAGTGAGAGCGCCTACGCAACGGCAGTCTACTGGAGGTCAACGACACCCGATGGGACAATACACGTGAGCCTCATCATGGCCAAGGCGAAGGTAGCTCCGCTCAAAGTGACTTCTATACCTTGCCTCGACTTACAAGCCGCCGTGATGGGAGGCGCGGCCTCCCATCCCGGCCGTCGCCGTCATCCAGGAACATCGCGTGAAGCCTGAAGCCGTCACTTATTGGACTGACAGCATAACAGTCCTCACATGGATAAAAAAGGGCTCCAGAACTTACAAACCTTTCGTCGCCCACCGGATAGCAGCAATCGAGGAACACAGCAAAGTGTAAGACTGGCGCTGGGTACCTTCCAAATTAAACATAGCTGACATCGCCACGAGGGACGTACCACCGAATTTCAACTCAAAACACGAGTGGTACAACGGCCCATCATTTCTGTATAAAGAGCCGTCAGCATGGCCGACCGAAAGACCCACGTCGTCCGAACCTACTGGCGAGGAAAGATCATTGACCATCACAGAATCGCGTCTTTCTCCGCAACTCCGAGAAGCCGTCCCCGATCCAGTCAAGTTTTCTAGATGGGAACGCTTATTGCGAGCTACGGCCAGAGTGCTACAATTTATAACACTCTGCCGCAAAACCACAGATAGAACCTTCTACAAGAGGTCTAAAAGAAATAAAGAACAAGATCCCGACTGGAGGAAAGCGACAAATAATCCGCGACACCTCGCGCAACCTCCCAGTCGAGTGAAAAACACAGATGTCAAAAAATACATCACACTCGAGGCCGAATTCATCAAAGAGGCCGAAAAGCTCCAAATACGTGTCATCCAAGAAGACTCCTTCAAACGAGAGATAGCCGATCTCCGTAAAGATAAAAATGTCGCCAATGACAGCCGCCTACGACCGCTCCAAATAGAATTAAAAGACGGGATCATCGCTCTACGAAGTCGCATAGCCGCCGTGAAGGGAGTCACAGAAGACATGAAGGGGCCACCTATATTGGATGGCGATCATCACATCACGCAACTTTATATCGACTAGACGCAATGTAGCCTACATCATTGCGGAACCGAACCTACCATCAACGAGGTTCGACAGCACTACTGGGTGATCCGACTTCGACCCACCACGAAAAAGATAGTGAGCCAATTCGTAAAGTGTCGCATTAAAAAAGCGCAACCATCAGCGCCAGCCACCGACTACTTTGAGCCTGGTGCGTTTGCCGGGAATACCTGCCGGAAACTTCAAAACCGGCGGGAGCCCCATGGACGAGGCCCCAATCTCCAGGTGGGCGATCCAGTCCTCATAGCCGACGGCCAGTTACCTCGTAACACCTGGCCACGAGGAAGGGTGGAAGCTGTATACCCCGGTGCGGACGAACAGATCCGCACTGTGGAGGTACGCACCGCAAACGGCCTAATTAAAAGGCCAACCGAAATTGTGCTGCCGCTGTAGAAGCAACGTCGCTCACCGAAATGGATGCAGCGCCGCTGTGAGAAGATCGTCGGGACGCTGCACGGCGGGAGAGATGTTCGCGACGGTGAAAAGTTTTTGGAAACAAAGTGATTGAAAAATAATATTGGAAGTGAAATTGGTGACAAACCTAAGTAAAAGGTGTAATAATATAATTCTACAACATGTTTACAACCTTAGTATTATAGTATAGAGCATCGTTTGGTAATAGCTAAGAAAATAACTCTTATTTGTACAAACAAAAAGTCGACCAATCAGAGCGCGACACGTATAGAACATTCTAGAAATTATTAATTAACTGCGTAATATTTAATCCCGAAAATGATGGAAATAATTTTTATGCTCTAGAAGAATTGTAAACATGGTATTGAATTAGATTAAGGTTTACAGATTAAGGAAATAAAAGAATAATTAGCGTAAAGAAACTTATTTCCTATTTATAGTAAAATTAAAGAATTAATGTACCCAAATATTGTGAAAAGGAGTCAGTCGTTTTTGGGCCCACTACAAATTTTAATGACCCTTAATGGTATTACATACAAAAAAAAGTTACCAATTTATTATAATAAATGACCTATAGATTTTATGAATATCTAAACGGAATCAAGAAATCTAAAAAAAATGAGTGGTTTTGATATTCCGTGTTCTGGTTAATGTAATATGGGAAAAAATGCGTGTAATGAATCATTTTTGCAGTTTCTGTTAAAAGAAAATGTTTTTTTTTTACAAAGATAACTTATTATATAAATATTATATTTATACTTATTTGTATTATATATTTATTACAAAAGGATACCACTGAGATTTTTATCCTATTTCTAAAAGTGTTAGCTTATATCATATAACATGGTTCAAAGACACCGTGGAACGAAACACTATTTTGTCATTGACTTCCGTGCTGGGTAATAAGTAATAACCGACGGCCATATTATCATAATATAAGCATCATATCTATGTCTGTGCCGGCGGCCGGGTATTACTTTACGGCATTGACATTCGTCACGCTGCTGTTTTTGTACTTATTTGTGGATTTCAACGCACTGTGCGAAGACAATAACTAGCCGAGACAGGAGCAGATGTGCGCCAACTTTTATATTTGTGGATTTCTCAAGAGGTGAGTATCTTATCTTATGGAATGCGAAGAATACAACTGTACAAAACCTACAATTGATTTAAAGTTTCAAACTTTTATGTGAAATATATCTTATTTTTGTCACTCTCGAAGTTCTAGTCCAAAAATATTATACTACAGAAACGAAAACTACTAATTTTCGTTTATAATGTATTACATTTTATTTTATTTTTACTGAATATTGAGATATGGTACGATTTTTTAGAAATAATAATAAACGACCCACACCCACAGACACTTAACGATCTATACATGTTTTAGTACTTAATTATTTTAAGTTTGTAAATATACTAATAAATATCCCTTCATATTACTAACAAACTTAGATTATTTACTCTCTAGATAGAGTAACGGCGGCCCAAAAGCGTCGAAAAAAATATCAGCTAACTGTTAGCCTCTAATGCGCTCCCCGCTCCTCAGTGTCAATTGTAACGCCAAGAGATACGCACGCACGGCTCATTTTTTGTGTTAGATTATTTTGGTGAAAATGACAAGTTGCGATTAAAATCTGCAGAAATTACAAAGGACGTTTACAAACAACTAACAAAATCTCCTACCATCGCTAAGTAACTCAAAACTAATAGTAATTTACGAAAACAAAACTAATAAATTTATAATTTTGACGTGACAACGTCTTATAAATTGGTTTGCCGGGTGACACTTCAAGAAACTGCGTTACGCTCCGCTCACGTTATGCGCTCACAATGAGAGCGAGTGAGAGGCACGCGTCCCTTCCACTCGGGCATGGTTAGCCCGCCTAAGAGCGAGAGAGACAGACATAATAAAATTATTTTACCACTCAAAGTCGTTGTCACGTAAAACTTTCGGCCGTATACCGACTTTACAGGCAACCAATTTTTATTTACAAAATCAACGCGTCGTTTTTTGGTGTTGCCAGTCTTGGATTGCGAATTTCCCCGTATAGTTGTCTTAAAAGCTGGTGTATGTTCATTGTTCTATTAGCGCACGGGATGAAGGCGGATTGATTTATGCTTCAAGGGATGTATTTTATATATGTAAGACTTCGGAGAAAGTAATCAGAAAGTGTCTTAGACAAAATTTTATAAGGACTAGGCCAACTTACACAAAAATTTTATCTTGTATATTAAAACAATTTATTGGTGATATAAATACTTATTTTAAAGTTGAAACTAAACACGCGTGTGGTTCTCTTCACCAAGTGAACCTAATAAGACTGGTCGCCGAAAAATATTTGACCATACGTTGTTATCATATTGCTAAATTAGATAATGTGAAAAGTGATGCAACCTCAAAACGCAAATTATTTAAAAAACAAATTCAAAGAGAGGGCCATTAAATTAGTAGTTACAAACATTTAATGGTAAATAATGATAGGTTCAAAATAGAAGAGACTACTGTGTTCCTGGGGGTAAACTTAGATGCAAAGCTTCAATGGGGCACCCATATATCAACTCTTGCTGGCACAACAATGCAGGACGGAATAATTCTTCTTAAAAGGATCTATTAAACTGTAGAAACGCTATGGGATAAAATATTACTGTAAAGGGTACCTGTGTGGTAAATTATTTAACTATGACGCAGGGAAGCCGCCGGCCAACCTCTAGTATTTTTATAAGTCGACACCATACATTAAATAATAAAACATATTTTGTGAGTGCGTAATTATTTTTATTTGATTATATTTTTCTTTACAAAAAAATTTGATTTTAATTCAACAGACTACTAAACACACAATTGAAAGCACCGTATTAAAATATTATAATTTATGATTTTATTAACATGACATAATTTTACAGTTTTTCCCCATTTTATCGGGATAGATTCATTAGCTGGTATCTCCCAGATACAAATGACGCTGGTGTAAGCCATAGTTATTTATTCTGTCGCCATAGCAACCGCTAAGCGTGTGTGCGTGCCTCACGCACACACGCTTGTAAAAACTGGCCAGTTTTTGTTGCATCGCTCATTGCGTGACGCGTTATCTAGAGAGTAAATAATCTAAGCTAACAAATTCATATGTCAATGTCTAATCAATGCAACAAGTGTTGGATTATATTATACAGGTTAGCCAAATATTCCACATTATGTATTTAATTCGCCAATGACATTCGAAAATGAAAACTGACGAGCTTAATTAAAAGTATATGTGAGTGTATAATACAAGTTTACTTTTGCTCCTAGAATTTTGGAAAATCTATAATTTATGTTGAATTACCTAAAACAAATGACAAACACAATTCTTATTAGTATGTTAAAAGTTTAAAAGTGTCAAAGTATTGAAGTGTTGTGTTATTGGTAAAATCTAATTTAATTAATAGGTAAAATAAAATCACACAAAATATACACAAATCTATGTTAAAAGTGTCTGTCAGAGTAACTATATCCACAACCGTTACATCCTATCAAAAGCCCATTGCTGAACATAGACCTTCCCTCAGATTTCCTCAAAGGAGGATACTTGCTATAGTTGCCATGCTTAGTATACGAGTCGGCAACCAGTTTTTTTTATTGGTAGTTGTTAATAGGAAGACGCTGCTTAAATTCAGAAAGAATGTACACACATTCCTTCTGAATTTAATATTTATAGATATAGATAACATAAAAATAAATGAATGTTATTAGGGAATACATATTAGTGTTAATATTTGATTAAATACATCTACTATTTATGTTTATTATATTTAAACTCCATCAGGGAAGCAAGAATTTTGTTTACATTATTTTTATTTTATTTTGTTGATTGTAGGTAATGTACATTCTTTCTGAATTTAATATTTCTTTATTTCCTTATTTTTTATTTGCATTCCCAATTTTTTCAGTTACACCTACTTGATGCAGTTTGTTGTAACTGCCTAAGAATATTGCAAGAAAGTATTGAAACTGCTCATTCCATTAGAAGATTTGTATTCCATGTGGATCTTCAATTTTGAGCACATCACACGGGCTGTGCCAATTAACTCAGCAGAAAGAGATATTATTTTGCAGTGGATACCATCACACCAGGTACTTACTTTACTTTATCAGCCTGTAAGTGATCCCCTGCCTGAAATAGGCTTGCCCCGAGGAGTTGGCATAATCGCTTTGGCACACAGATTGATGTTTGTAGTATCATACACCTCGCACTACAAACAGTTTGGCTATTCACCACCAGGTTATCTTTAACTTTACAGCCTATCAAAAGTCTACTGCTGAACATAGACCTCCCCCACAGATTGCCTTATAGGGGAGATATTCGATAACCACAGTTTTTTTTCTTTAGTTGTTATTAGATAGATGCTACTTCTTCCTTACCTTACCCCATATTTGTATGCCTTTGTACTTAATACACAAGTAATATTCTTTACCTTAAATGAAATTAGTGTAAATAAAACGTCTAAGAACTTGTACTTAGTCAAATAATGTTATAATTCTAAAATAACTACTTTACTTGTTTACCTTTCTGATTAGATGTACAGTCGAAACCGAATATAACGACATCGTTTATAACGACGAATCGGTTATTACGACCGAATGGTAAAGTCCTGGCCGAATCCCTAATAAACAGTTAAGTAAACATACCGCCTATAACAACATCGGATACAGCGACATATCGCTTAGAACGATGGAACTTTATCGATATTCATCGGCTATAACGACCAACCGTTGTGCTTGTACCAGAATAATAAAACAATACGAACAATTTTCAAACTTATTCTAATCTATGAAGGAATGTTTTGATGATTGCCTACGCACTTTCTCCCACCCCATCCGAACCTCTTGCGCGCTCTTTGCCATTTGACCTTGCATGTTCCACGACTTATTTAGTGCAATAGTTAACAACGTGAATTAAAGGTTGAATTGATAAGTTTTGGTTTTGATTGTCTTTTCGCTTTACCATGTGACAAAAACATGATGAAAAGAGGAAAGTGTTTAATATTGAAAAAAAAAAACACGTAATATAGAGATTACAAAATGGCGAGTCAAATAGTGAAATTGCAAAGGAATGTTTATAGTTTTACAAAAATTTGTTGCTTTTAATTAATTTTAATTAAGTTTAATGCTAATGATAATCAAGCAATCTTGACGAGAATGAAACATAAAAACAGACCAAAGTGACCGATTACTTTAAAAATTAATTGTAGTCTATAAGCTGTACTGTTGGTCCTGCAAGTTTTTCAGAATAAATATTTTTATGTTTGTATACTTGTGTATATTGCTTATAACGACTATCGGATATAACATTCGAAGTTATATGGTCCCTTCAATGTCGTTATATCCGGTTTTGACTGTATTTTTATTTCTTTTTACCTTAGTGGAATCTGGTTTACTACAAAAGTATAATGAAGGGAAACAAGTACATGCTATTTATATATAATTTAAGAGGCATTAAGACTGTTTATTAGTAATAAAGATTGAAATAAATAAAATATTAATAAATATTATTATTTAGGTGGTAGACACTGTAAAACTATAGTCTGTTCGGTTAGTTGATGAAAAAAAAACACTTTTCAGGTGGATCATTTAGAATGAGTCTGCAATCTTGTTGGACGAGAGCTTCTACAACTGTATGGAGACACAAATGATAACAGGGATATGGAATTACAATCCATGAATATTGAAGACATCGGTAACATCCCACCACCACTCCTTATGCCTGTAATTCCTGTCATTTCCAGAGTGGCATCAACAATTACTTTAATAATATGCAGACTTTTTCTATCAAAAGGATTAAATTATTTCTTAAGCAAAAATTGTCTAGTAAGGGTTATTATACTGCTAGAGAGTACATGACTGATAATAACCCCTGGGAATGAGGTGATCGCTACCATGCTGTTTCTAAATGTTTTCAAAACAATTGTATAAAATATTATATTGTAAACTGTGCTTTTTTTTAAAAAAAAAAGTCTCGCTGGTTCTTTCCAGGACAGAGGTTTTTTTGCGAATCAGTGGTAAAAGTTAAAAATGACTTTTAATAAGTATTATGTATTGTAATCTATATTGAATAAAAATGATTCTATTCTATTCTGTGGCTAGTTATAAGCGTGCTGCTTCTACTTCCCGTCAGTGTATTTTTAAGTTATGTAATCATTTATCTAGATTCTTAATACCTAAACTACTAAAAGAGAGATTGCTCATTTTATGTGCCACTGTGCGCTCGTATTTGTGAATACCACTTAAATGAACCTCACAATGATTGGAATAATTTATACACAGTAATGATGCATATTTATATAGTAATATAAATATGCATCATTATATATAGTTTTTGCCACAGTTGCTACGCTTGTGGCAACCAAAGCTTTGGTATTCTATAGGAGATGTTGCTGCTCATCTCCTGGTATCTTTATTTTACTCTGTTACGACTTTTACGACACCATACGGGACGAAACGCGATGGCAGTTGACGGAAGGGCTATACAATATTTTACATTATATATTTAATTTAGGGAAGACCTATGTTCAGCAGTGAATTGTTGTAATGATGACGAATAATAATCAATAAAACTTGTAATTATTGTTGCTTACTTGACCTGTTTCTTCTATGTGCCTTATTATAAATAAAGCGCCTAATTTATAAATAAACGCCGAGCAAGTTGAATAGATGCTCTGGTACCTTTTCGTATCTCTTTCAATTGACAATCTCCTTTTGTTTATTTTTATAGAATAAGTGTGACAAACGAGCGCACGGTCCACCTGATGGTAAGTAGATGCTGCGGCTCATAGACATCTATATTTATCCTCGTTTAAGAATCAAAATGCAGATGCATTGTCACCCCTGAGGACTAAGACGGAGTACTTCATTTCAAGTAAAAAAGGACTCCGGTTCTCTACACTCACCATACGAAACACAGGAGCATTAAGCTACTATTTTACGTTGATAGCGTTTTCCGTGAGAGCGTGTCCTACCCCGGTCGAGCCGTATCCGTACACAACTAGTTTAAAACTTCTTCATCATTACAGCCCTACACAAGTCCACTGCTGAACATAGGCCTTCCCAAGAAATTATACAAAGCGGTCCTGAGCCACCTGCATCCATCGACTTTTGAATGTCTTACCAGGTCGTCACTCCATCTAGAGGGAGTCTCCACACTGAGCTTACCGGTACGAGACTGCTACTCGAGAATTTTACATTTTAGCTTCAATTGTGGTTGGATGTAAACATGCTAATCAATCAACACATATTAAAAGAATGTCCTGGCACTGCACCTCGCGGCCTGTGATACTTATAATAGACTGCTTTAAGAATATGATGATTTTACAATAATAAACAATAAAAATGCAGTGACAATACAGTGTTTCTTTTTATCTTAACACAAATAGTTCAAAACACCTTACATGCTATTTATTTTTCGTGGTTAATATCGTAAAAATCGGATATGTTACTATCCAGTCATTTTGGTTTTAATGGTGCTTGGAATGTAAACATGTTATTCAATCAATACATATTAATAACAATGTCCTGACACTGCACCTGGTGGCATGTGTCACTTTTAATACTGCTTTAAGAATGTGATGATTTTACAATAACAAATACAGTGACAATACAGAATTTTTTTATCCTAACACGACCAGTTCAAAACATCTTACGTGCTATTTATTTTCTCAATCGCTGTAGAGGTAAAACTCGCAAAAAGTTCACTGTTGGACGCACACATGCACCTAAAACCGTGTTACTGGTTGCAAATGATATTAGATAAATAAGTACACTTGTTTATCTTATTGTGTACTTGTTTTTAGAATTAGTTGAGCATAGTTTGGCTTACTTTTTGCTTCACTTGAATACATTTGTAATGTAATGCTTAGTATTCAATACACCACAATAAATAATAAATACAGTTAAGAATCAATACATCACCGCGTCTGTTTATTCGTACTGTTTACTCCGGTACGACTAAAAAAACTTCCAACCATCAAGTAGTACTTAAGAATTTGAAGAACCTACAACTTATTTATACTGTTTATTATTCACAGTGCACTATTATAACATAGAATATCAATAAAAAACTAGGTATTAGACCGTCGCTCGTATGGCATTTTAGGTTATAATGAGATTGCCGTTTGATTGTTATTTTCTCAGTATTCCCTTTATATATGGTACAAATAATATTACTATAGTAATCTAGAGATTATAAGGAATAAATCTACATACATTTCATTACGAGTCGTCACAGTTTATGGTGGGCCCATTCTCCATACAAAAAGAAACTGTCTCCTTTGGGATATTTTGGTTAATAACTTTTTACATTGTTAATATATTAAGAAATCTTTATGGTATACTAATAAAGGACTAAATTGCCGATTTTACAATGTATAGTACATTAGTGTAGGAAGTAATCGTGTATAGAATAAATTGTAATTTAAGACAATTGTATAGAGAAAATGTTATGCAATAAAGAGGCAAAACGGACAATGGCAAGCGGCTCACTTTAAAGTAACGCTCGAGTCTACCTTATGGCTTCGGGGCCCAGTAACATTGTAGTAGCTGAAGTGACTAGTAGCAGAACCAAGAAGTAGATGAATATAGAACATAGTGAATAGTAGCTAGCAACATAGTAGCTGATAATAGCAGCTACACAAGTGATAGAAATAGCTAGTTGTACAACAGCTAGATAAACAGTGAAAATAAAAGCAGATAGCACTAGTAGTAGTAAGTTACTACCGAACAACTTAAAGAAATAGTCAACTGAAGAAATCGTCTGAAAATATAGTGACCAACCGATAGTGAACAACCGATATAGAACAACCGTAGTGGACCAGCCGTATTCAACAACCGTGGTCAATAACCAATAGTCAGAAGATTTCCGCCGAACAGTTGAGCAGTCGAACCGCTGGCCACTGCCTTGCCATTTGTATTCTATTTCGTGCATTTTGATTTAACCTCAGTCCACAGTACCCCAGCTGAACCCACAAAGACGGCAGTAGAAGTATCCTCCGGAACCTATAGGTGTAGGACGTGAGCGACTCGCGGAGTACTTTCGATAACAATTACTCCCGAGTTTCGCCCGTCCGGCACATTGGGGGAGGCCTATGTTTAGCAGTGGACTTGTGAAAGGCTGTAATGATGATGATGATGATGATGACTCGCCTACTTCTTGCACAGATTTATGCCTGGACTGACTCAACAATCGTTTTGTCATGGCTGCAAGGTGACCTGTCTAAATGGCAAACTTTTGTAAGAAATCGTGTCGTCACTATTTTTGAGAGCAGTGGAGACCAATGGTATCACGTCGAATCCAAGGAGAATCCAGATGACTTTGGATCTCGTAGATTAATATTACCTGAATTAAAGGGGTGTAAGTTGTGGTGGCAAGACCCAGAGTGGTTAAAACGGGAAGTCTCTTAAAGTATGGTAGACTCAAACATACGTTAATATCGGAGAACATGAAATATGATATTTCATGTTCTCCGATATTATTCATAAAAAAACCCTACATCGATATGTTCAACTAACCATGAACTATTTAAGGTCTCACTATCCAGAATAGTAAGAGTTAAGTCATTGATAACATCCACCATTCATAAGTGTATTATTTGTGCCAAACAACGAGCTAACACTAGAACCCAAATTATGAATTATTATTTATAAAATATATATATTTATAGGAATTTAATTTTATAGGAGCTAGTTACAGGGAGTTAAAAGATGGCAACGGGTAAGACTAGAAATAAGTAAAACGACGTAAAAATAAGGTTATATCTGATAAAGATCTAGAAATTCCTAGATCTTTATCAGATATATTTGCAGAAGATGGCACACAATGGCACTTCAATCCACCATACAGTCCAAGTTTTGGTGGCCTTTGGGAGGTAGGCGTGAGGTCCATTAAATACCACTTAAAGAGGATTTTAAATAGCAACCTTACATTCGAAGAGATGTCAAACACTGTGTCAAATAGAAGCATGTTTGAACTCTAGACCTTTGCGTCCAATAGATACAACAGACATTGACTCTTTGGAAATACTCACTCCAGGATTTTTTTTAATTGGTGAGTCTCCAATTAACATTCCAGAACCGGACTTAAGGCAAATTCAAGTAAATAGATTATCACATTGGCAGTATACACAGAGATTATTACAGGATTTTTGGCATAGATGGCAGAATGAATATTTGTCTAGGCTGCAACAAAGACCTAAATGGTTAAAACACACTCAAGAGTTTAAAATCGGTGACATTGTACTTATTGTATGTTCTTTGAGGTGTATCGTACAAAAGCATCCTGGATCAAATAATATATGTCGTGTTTATAGTTTAAATATGTAGAGATCAAATTGTTAAAAGATCTGTTACTAAGTTGTGTTTGCTTCAACTAATGGTTATCATTAATATTTGTTACAAAGGTTTCTAGTATTTAATTAACTTTAACGTTTAAAATAAAACTATGGTGTTAGTTTATCTGCTTATATCTTATGAGTAACATCAATTCATAATATGATAAACACTCCTCAGAGCAAGACATTATTTTATTTTAAAATCTATAGTCAGTGCAAATGAACCCTAAATACAGTAACATAATTTGTCTCGAAGATATGACTTTATTACAATCAGTTTATATTTTATTAAATCACTACATGTAACATTATTTAACTTTATTTCTAAGAGTTTAAAAATATGTTAAGAAGTTTTATCTGAAGTCTGAAGTTTTATTTTATCATTATTGATTTTAATATTTAATTAATATTTTTGCACCAAAAATTTGAAAAAAGATATTTCACGTGACGCCGAAGTCATGCTCAACTTCTTCACAAGTATTACGCCTAGAACTTTCTTCTTTCTTTCTTTAAAACTCCGTAAACCTCCACTGCTGGACGCACACATAAGCAGTCGAAACAATATCAAACTCAAAATCATTTCAACTTGAACCAAAATCATTTGCAACCAACAATAATGTGTTTCAAAATGCATAAGATGTCAACTCTCGACCTCTAACTCACGTGCCAGTCAGCATCGACGATCAGGAAGCCCTAACTCCCAACCACTTCCTTATGTTGGGACCAGCGAACATACCAATTACCGCGACGTGCTCATTAGCGGATTGACGAACATGGAGGGTAGCGTAAGGACTGGCCGACGAGTACTGGAAGCGCTGGGTGCGGGAGTACCTACCTACACAGGTCCCGCGAGGTGAATCACGGAACGTCCAGCAAGTGGAAATAAAAGAAGACAACCTCGTCGTGATCGTGGACGCCAACCTACCATCCACCAAATCGTCGTTGCCAACCGCCAAAAAGGCAACCGCTCATACCCGTCCAACAATAGGCCTATCGCTATCACCTATTTGTTCTCCAAAATAACGGAAACGATTATTAACTGCAGGCTCATGTGGTACCTTGAGGATTACCAGCTGATTAGTGACCGCTCAGCTGATGATCTTCTAGGATATCTAACTCATAGATCAGTCGGGCGGAGGCAGTGGAGTCTAAGGGGGAGGCGTTGGCCGTTAGTTTGGACATAGCGAAGGCCTTTAATCGGGTTTGGCACAAAGCGCTTCTTTCGATGCTTCCTTCCTACGGGCTTCCCGAGAAATTGTGCTGTTGGATCACCAGTTTTCTTGCAGATCGGAGCATCAAGGTCATAGTAGACGGTGCATGCACCGATTACAAGCATATAAACGCTGGTGTTCTACAAGGCTGCGTGCTCTCACAAACGCTATTTCTTCTGCATATCAATGATATGTTGCAAACTAGTAACATTCATTGCTATGCGGACGACAGTACTGTTGATGCTTTATACACCGGCCGTGCCAATATTTCATGGGAAAACGTCGTCGAGAACCGGAACAAACTTGTGTCCTCTTCCCTCGGACCGCGTATGCGTTTAGACGTGTGTTACTGTGCAAGTTTAAATTTTAAAAATAAATTAATTTAAAGAAATAATTTTGCTACCAAATTCCGTGCAAGTACCAGGCACTCATAACGCGTGAGAAGTTGACGGTGCGTCCGAAACTCCGAGAAACGCAGAGCAACGCAACTGCGATAACCACAGTTTGTCTACGGGTGGTGCTTATCTATCTTCATTCATAACTGCAGACATCGCACGTACGTCACTAAATCTTTCGCTTGCCATAATTCATAAGCGCTAGCGATTTCAGTTAAAATTTTGAGGCTTGGTTTAAGGAAAAAATATATATAGATAATTAAACTTCTATTTGATTTAAAGATTGAAAACGTTGCTATATAGTAATTCTATGATGGATAAATCTGTATCAGATACGGAAATTAATGTTTTGTCCACTAATAACAAGACTCCACCTAATTATGTATTTCAACGAACCAAGAGGACTAGAGAAGAAATGGCTGATTCTGTTAGTAATCAGTTGGCTGATTTCAAAGAAGAAATTATAAAAATTATGACACTATTTACAACAAAACAAGAAAATGAATTTCAACGAATTAACTCAACACTGAAAGAAATCCAGCAGACAAATATTAATATAGAAAGCACGATTGCCTTTTTAGCTACTCAAAATGAAGAGTTTAAAAAGAAAATTGATCAGTTAGAGAACCAGGTGAAGGAGGATAAGAAGTATATCACAATTTTGGAAAATAAAATTGAGGAAATTCAAATGGGAAACCGGAAAAGTAATATTGAAATAAAAAATGTTCCAAAGAAAAATAATGAAACAAAAGAAGACCTAATTGATATGGTTGTGAGTCTATCACAGAACATTGGTTGTAAGGTTGATAAATTAGATATAAAAGATATATATAGAGTACGTGGAAAAAAATCTGAAAAACTAAATACACCGATTGTTGTAGAAACTGGTTCTACGATTCTTAAGACTGAAATCTTAAAAATGGGTAAAGCTTTTAATATAAAAAACAAAAGTAAGCTGTGTGCTAAGCATCTGGGCTTTAAAGTACAGGAAGACACACCCATCTTTTTATCAGAGCACCTTACTTTGAAAGGATCTCGTCTACACTTCCTTGCCAGAGACCTAGTTAAGACTAAAGCATACAAATTCTGTTGGACTGCATATGGCAAAGTATACGTAAGAAAAGACGAATTTTCTCCTATAGTCACCATTAGAAGCGAAGAACAGGTACACCAACTTCTTTTAGACAAATGACTAAGCCATTTGTTAAATTTTTTCTTACCTAATCTAAAATTAATTCCCTTTATTTTTTTATTGATGTTAAAATTCTGTTTAATAATTTCAAAGGTGTTCTATCACTTTTTATTATTGTCAAAACTAATTAACTTTGCATATGTTACTTACACATCTTGCAGTTACACACACTTTAATAACACTATTATGTATACACTACACACATTAAATACACTATCAAGAAAATACAATGGAAATGATAACTTAGTTCAGCTTAACGACATAAGTATAAATATAACATATTTCGTTCAGTATTAGAGAAGACGTCTATAGTAGGTAGAATATTAAATGAGTGAGACCTTACAAAATATTGAAGAAATAGACAATTTAAGTATAGCACGTAATATTGAATGTGATACCTTAGAGTTTGCTACTCATTTCAAAAGAAAACAAAATGACCTCACTATTATCTCACAAAATATAAGAAGTATCTATAGTAACTTCAATGACTTTTTAATAACTTTATCTAGCTTCGATTTTAAATTAGATGTAATTATTTTAACTGAATGCAGACTAGACAGTAACAAGCCTATCCCACAACTAACTGATTACCACTCCTACTCTACTACATACCAGCTAAACCAGAATGATGGGGTTACTGTTTATGTAAATACTTCATTAAAAAATAAAGTAAAAGAAATAAAACTGGCACAGGCGTCTTGCATTCAAGTAGACATATCAAATAATATATTCTTATGTATCTATCGCTCGCCATCAAATACAAATATAGATAATTTTTTAGCTTCTCTTAGTGCACATCTTGAGACAATATCAATGCATAAAAATATAATAATAGCTGGGGACATAAATATCAATATTAGACCTAAAAATATGGAGCCATCGCAAGATTATAAGAATAGAATGAGTTATCTTAACATGTTGGCAGAATTTGAAATACTTCCGGGACATATGCTACCCACAAGGAACCTCAACTGTTTGGATCACTTTATGCTCAAAACAGACAGTAAAAAGGATCTGCCTTTCATAGCAATATTACATACCACCATTACAGACCATTTTACTACATTTTTATGCTTATCCAAAATTAAATATAATCAATTTTCAAATAAAACTAAATCTATACTAGACTACGACAAAGCTCAAAAATATCTACAAGAAAGTAATCTGGCTAAGTTATTAGAATGTTATGACCCTAATGTATTAACTGACCTTCTTTTGCAAAATATAGCTAATTCTATAAAAAACAATATTATTACTATTGAAATTCCGAAGAGTAAACGTATCATAAAACCTTGGATTACAACTGGTATTCTTAAGTGCATAAATAATAGAAATAAGTTACAAAAAAATTTAAGAAAAGACCCACACAATGAAATTTTAAAAATAACATACTTAAGATATAGAAATTACTGTAATTTAATTAAAAAGCTGAAAAGAAGATATGAAAGAGAGCAACTTGCTAAATCAGTTTCAAATAATAAGCTACTCTGGAAAAATATAAAAAATATAACAAACTCGAACCAATCGAAAAGCCAAAACACAGAATTATTAAATACTAAACCCACCCCTACCGAAGCAGCAAATTCTGTTAATGAGTACTTTGTTAACATTGGTAAACAACTTGCTCAACAAATTAAAGATATTGCCTTGCATGACTCATATAACCTTTCTGACACACTGCCTGCACTGGGAAATTCCTTCACGCTCCTTGACACAGATCATGATGAAGTGGATAGAATCTTGATGAGCCTAAAATCTAACAGTGCACCGGTTGGGATATGATTTCAACAAAGTATTTAAAATTTGTAAGATATGAAGTCGTTCCTATTATAACTCACCTTGCCAACCTTTGTTTTAATAAGGGGATATTCCCTACCCTGTTAAAGCAATCTATTATTATTCCGGTACACAAGGGTGGAGATAGGACGGAAGTGAATAATTATAGGCCCATATCCATATTACCTAGCATATCAAAAATTTTGGAAAAGCTTATTAATAATCGTTTAGTAAACTTTTTAAATAAATATAATATTTTGTCTCCTTCCCAATTTGGATTTAGAACAGGTAAATCCACAGAAGATGCTGTAACTTCTTTAAGCTCGCTAATAATTGAAGAAATTGATAATAAAATAAATGTTTAACGGTGTTTCTTGATATCAAAAGCCTTTGACACCGTTTCTGTCCCTATCCTAGTAAATAAATTGGAAAAGGTTGGTATAAGGGGCACCATTAACTCTTTTAAAAGCTACCTCTAATAGGAAACAGAGAGTAAAGTTGGAACAGTACTTAAGTGAAGATGCAGAAATAACATACGGAGTTCCACAGGAAGCGTTTTGGGCCCTACATTATTTCTTGTATATATCAACGACCTTTGTAGCCTAAAATAAAAACGCAAAAATCTTCTCCTATGCTGATGATACTGCAGTTGTCTTCTCTGGAAATTCCTGGGAAGCTGTGAAAATACTGCCGAAAATGGAATGGTTCAAATAGCTACTTGGTTAAAATATAACTTGCTCTCGCTGAACACAAATAAGACTAACTATATATGTTTCAGTATCTACAATAAAAATCAACCTGATGACAGATTTAGTATAAGGGTTCATGATCATCATAGATCGTGTCACAGCAACACCCAGGATAGGAACTGCAACTGCCCGATCATTAATAAAGTTACCCATACAAAGTACCTGGGTGTCATGATTGATCAGAGACTGTCCTGGTACCCACAGCTTGAGCAAGTTGCCGGAAGAGTCAGAAAGTTGATTTGGGTCTTTAGATCATTAAGGCATGTGGTTCCAGGTAGTAATAAAAAAAATGGTGACCGGAAACATCAAGAACAATTTTGAATGAGATATATATCGCCTTGGTTCAATCTGTCTTGGAATATTGCATTCCTGTGTGGGGAGGTGCGGCAAAACTAAGTTTATAGAAGTTGAGAGAGCACAACGTGCGCTTATTAAAGTTATGAACTTCAAAAATATTAGATACCCCACGGAAAGGCTTTATCTCGATAGTGGGCTACTTACGGTAAGGAAACTGTATATAAAACAGATCACACTCAATAAACACAAAAATTTACCCTACGATGCAAGTAAAAAAGGAAAAAGAAGAAAAAATAATGTAGCTACGGTACCCCAAACTAAAACTAAGTTTGCTAGTACTCAATATAATAGTCGCTCGTCTCAAATTTATAATAAAATCAATAAAGAATTAGATATTTATTCGAAACAATATATCGAATGTAAAAAGGTAGTACAAAATTGGTTAGAGTCACTTAATTATGAGAACACTGAGCTGCTTTTACATACAGTAAAATAGTACACACACATACCCACACACACACACACACACACACACACACACACACACACACTCATACACACACACACACACACACACACACACACACACACACACACACACACACACACACACACACACACACACACACACACACACACACACACACACACACACACACACACACACACACACACACACACACACACACACACACACACACACGCACACGCACACATATAACAAATATCATAATCTGAAAAGAAAACAACTGTAAATACTCCCTTTTAGTCTTTAAGTTTTTCTTTGTAATATCATATTTCATAATGTAAATAATATAATATAATATATAGATATTGATATGGAAGAGCGGATTCACCTGGTACAGGCATTATTTGCTTAAAAGGAGAATCCGGCCACTAATGTTTGTAAACCAATTCTATTTGATGAAATAAATTTTATTATTATTATTATTATTAAGACTTTGTTGAACAAAGTCTCGGACTGGGGCCGACTTAGTCTAATCCACTTCGTTTACCGCTAAAAAATATCCCTTTGTCGTATTTCCTCGGTTTTAAGGCACTTCCCTTGTTGCCTCAGCCAGTATCGGAATCCTCGGTGTCGACATATCGAATGATGTGCAGTTTCGTAGTCACTTGGAAGAGAAGGCTAAATTAGCCTCTAAAAAGCTTGGCGTGTTCAGCAGAGCGGGACAGTATTTCATGCCGGCACACCGCTTGCAACTTTACAAGGCAGGGGCTCCCCATTACCAGCTCCTTCCACTTGACCGCATCCAGCACAGAGCGGTTCGAATCGTCGACGACCGAGTATTTATTTATTAATTTATTTTATACTTTATTGTACACCACAAAAACGATAAAATATCAACAAATTACTAGGAGTAAAACTCAAGAGGTAGGTACAATAAGGCGGTCTTATCGCTAAAAAGCTATCTCTTCCAGACATCCTTAAGATTAGGAGAAAATTGTACTATTGGACAGTGGGAGGTGGTATATAATATAGTAAACTTACATACTAATACCTAAATAAACTAAACCGATACATAGTAATAAATTTTTTATACACTAATATATACATAAAAAAATATGATAGACATACATAAGATTAAATAGGCAAATATACATACATAAAAATTACATAAAAATTAATAGTTATTGTACTGTTAGGTAGTGATTTTTGACGTCAGTCTTAAACTTTTCTAGTGTTAAACGTTTCTAGTTTTCGAGTACTTTCCGATCGGCGCACTCGCCTCGCACAACTTCCTTGTGGAATCGACTACCACCAGCGATTTTTCCGGATCGATATGACTTACTAGGAACCTTCAAGAAAAGAGCCTATTCCTTTTTAAAAGGCCGGCCACGCATCTGCGATACCTCTGGTGTTGCAGTTTACCATCAGGTGAGCCGCATCCTCGTTTGCTACCTCTCCTATTAAAAAAAATCCGATATTTGGTTGAAGCTGGGTGAGGGAACTAATATTAAATTAAGCAGATATAAAAACGATACACTGTCAAGGTAATCGTGAATTAGATGAGCTACTTGCTGAATATACTACAAATATTTTTAGAAATGATCTGGGTAAGATACCTAACTTTCAGGCCCATCTTAATTTACAGGAAAATTCGCAACCTGTATTTATAAAACCACGTAGAATATCATACGCTCTTAAGAGTAAAGTGGATGAAGAAATAGACAGACTTTTTGCCATTGGCATAATTTCTAAAATAGATAACTCAGGATGGGGTACACCCATAGTACCAATAGTAAAAGCTAATGGTAGTATTAAATTATGCGCTGATTACAAAGTAACATTAAACAAGGTAATAAAAGACGAAAACTATCCCATCCCAATAATTGAAGACATATTTGGTGAAATGAACGGAGGTGAATTATTTAGTAATGTACGAGCAGCTGTGCTGTACAATCTTAGAAGTTGATAGAAATAATAAAAGGCTTAAACTGATTATGTAATTTATTATGATATTATTGATAGTGGGTACAATGCGCGACGGCGAATGATTGCGTATTGAATTGATGAGAATGCGAAATGAAATAATAAGGTAAAAATGCTGATGTGCAGAAATGTGCGGTTTGTAAAGACCGTACATGCTGCGGGGCGAGAGAAAGAACGGATGATGATTGATAGGTGATTACAAAATGATACAAATTGATAATGATAATGATAGGGTAGGGCGGGACAAGTTGAGCATAGGGGTAAGTTGCACAATCGAAATATCTCAGAAACTATACATTGCACGCTAACGCATCAAATAGCCGAAAGAAGCGATTAAGGGAGAGGAAGAGGAACTCATCGCGCGACCGCCGGTGACGACTTGTGAAGCATATGCATGCTTTGTTTGTTTAGCGACCAAAAAGTAAAAAAAATGTGTGTGTGAATATTTCTTCTGTACGAGTCAAATATTATACGTTTTCAATCACGTAAGTGTTAAACTTCAATAAATTTAGTATATTTTTGGTATTTATAAAGGTTTTGGATATAATTTTAACAGTTTTATTATAACCTTACTTTTGATTAAAATTTTTGAGGTGGGGTTAGTTGAGCAATGGTTGCTTAACATGCATTTTTCATCATTTCGTGCCTTTTCCCCAGGAATCGTTCGACCATATCCATAGGCAGGTCGTAGAAAAGCAGCCAAGACTATCAGAAGCGGAAGCTTCTATTCTAACAGACACGCCCGAAAAGAACGCATTGCAAGAGGAACAAAATAAGACCACTATAAAGTTAAGAAGCCAAAGAAGAACATTAATAATAAAAGAAAGAAGAGAGTTGCAACGATGATGATGATGACCATTCCTGCCTGGTTTGTTGCGAAGCCTATTGTGAAAGTTTACCAGGGAAAACATGGATCCAGTGCCAAGTTTGCAGGGAGTGGGCACTTACAAAATGTGTGTCTCACTTTCGTTTGTATTAATTGCAACAGCGACAACGATGATTAAGTTTCCAAAATGTCATTAATATTTTCTTTTTTAATATATGCTTTATTGATGATTATATAAATGCTTAAGTCTGATTTTAAGTAGAAAAACTGAGTTCTAATCCAAAAATGAAGCTTAAGATATGTTGAATTTTTGTTGATTCTATTTGCTGTTTAATATTAAAAGAAAATTACTTGTAGTTTCACTGTTATGTCACTAAAATACTAAAAATAAAGAGTTGATTGTAAAACAGAAATTTTATTTCATTAAACCCATGGTTTGGCTAGAATTTCTAACTGCTCAATTTACCCCATACCCTTGCTCAACTTACCTCACCTATGAGGTACGTTGAGCATCGTTGACTTTCTTCACTTAAACAGCTGTAGCTCTTAAATGCGATTTGTTAGAAATAAATTACTATGGACTCTTTTGAAAAGGGATAAATTACTTACCCATTAGCATATATAACAAGCAATGAAGACTTATCGTTGAGGAGCTATGACCGCTCAAGTGAAAAATTGCTCAACTAGCCCCGCCCTACCCTACTACAAAAATTTGCTTATAAATCTCAATTAAAAAACTTATAAATTTCACACTTGACTATACTGCAAAACGTTTGCAAACTGTAGGCAACGTCGACTTATCCAGTGCGCGTGCACTCAGCTCACCCGATTACGTAAAGACGATACCGCGGGGCTCGACCGATGCTGCTTGCTCAGTGTTAGGGCTCGTGCCCGTGAACTGTACATTCAAGCCAACTGATCTTTCGCTTTGAGAGGGCGCTTGTATACGTGCGGTGCATCTGCGGCCTAGGCTCCGCAAAGCAAATAATGCTGATGCTAGTATAGCTGCTCCCAGCAGAAGATAAATAACTACATATTGATGTAGGTCGTGGTTGAATAACTGATCTGCCAACTCTGTGTCAGCGTCACCTATTTTCAGCTGCTCTATTTGGTGTCCAATACTTGACTAGTTGTGCCGGACGGGCGAAACTCTCCGGAGTAAATGTTATCGAAAGTACTCCGCGAGTCGCTCACGTCCTACACCTATAGGTTCCGGAGGAAACTTCTACTGCCGTCTTTGTGGGTAGCTGGGGTACTGTGGACAGAGGTTAAATCAAAATGCACGAAATAGAATACAAATGGCAAGGCAGTGGCCAGCGATTTGACTGCTCAACTGTTCGGCGGAAATCTTCTGACTATTGGTTATTGACCACGGTATTGTTCAACTACGGTTGTTCACTATCAGTTGGTCACTATACGTTTCAAAATATTTCTTCAAATTATTATGGTAGTATCAGATATTTATTAGTAGTAGCTGGTTTTATCAACACTGTCTGACTAGCTGCTATTATCAACTAAACTAGCTATTTCTATTACTTGTGTAACTGCAAATGTCAGATACCACGTTATGCGACTAGCTATCACTTTCAAATATGTAACTGCGAATATCAGTTACTATGCTTCTGAGTTCACTGTTACTGAGTTACTGAGTTGCTGAGTCCCGAATTTTGCTCGATTCATCAACGCTATTTTTTTTTCATTCATTACAGCCCTTCACAAGTCCACTGCTGAACATAGGCCTCCCCCACGGAATGCCACAAAGCACGGTCCCGAGCCACCTGCATCCATTGACTTCCTGCATGTCTTACCAGGTCGTCACTCCATCTAGTGGGGGGACGTCCTACACTTCGCCTGCCGGTACGAGGCTGCCACTCGAGAACCTTTCTTCCCCATCAACGCTATAATCTGATAGAAATGGTGATATTTTTGTGATAGGCCTCTTGATAATGTTGTTGATCGTCTTTTCCGGGGTAAACTTCAACAACTCTGCTGAGCGCCCACTTGCCGGGAGGTAAGTTGTCGTCATGTATGACGACAACGTCACCAATTTTCATGTTCCTTTGCTTCAGTTGCCACTTGCTTCTAGCTGATAATTGGCACAGGTACTCACACTGCCGTCTCTTCCAGATGTCGTCGAAGACAAGTAGCCAACGTGTGTGCTCGTCCCTTTCGGTTTCGATGATGGTAAGGGTGGGGCCACTCGCTAGAAAATGTGATGGAGTGAGGAAGTTGATGTCCTCGGTATCTTCGCTCAGGGCACACAGTGGCCTTGAGTTCAGGCACGCTTCCAGCTGTGATAACAATGTTGATAGCTTCTCAAATGTAAGCTTTTGTGCTCCGATGACTCTTCGTAAGTGGAATTTTAGGCACTTCACCGCCGCTTCCCATACACCTCCTGCACTAGGCCACGAGGGGGCGTTGAAGTGTCATTCGATCTCCATGTCTGATATTGCTGAGAATAAATCATCGTCCAAGGTTTGTCGAAGATTGATGAATTCCTGCTGTGTTTGTTAGCGCCGACGAAGTTGGTCCCGTTGTCGCTGTACAGGTGACGCGGGGCTCCGCGGCGCGCTGCTATTCGTCGGAGTGCTGCGAGGAATACTGATGAAGAGAGGTCTGATACCATTTCAAGGTGTACGGCCTTAGTAACCATACACACAAAAACTGCGATGTATCCTTTCGTCGTTTTTATGCCTCGTCCTTTGTTTGCTTTAACGTCGATGAAACCTTTGTAATCGGTACCAACGTGGTAAAATGGCCTCGTCAGGTTACATCTTTTCGACGGCAGGTCTCCCATGATTTGAGTCTGTTCGATTGGGTTGTGCTTTCTGCAGACAGCACATTCACGGATGCGTTTTTTGACAGCCCTGTTGCCGCCAATAATCCAGTAATGCTGTCTCAGCTTTGATGGATTCAGGCGGACTCCACCGTGTAAGGTGGCCTTGTGTGCCTGATCGATTATGAGATCAGAGAACTGTCCACTGTGTGGCACGATGAGAGGGTGCTTCATGTTTTCATCGATGCTTGCGTTTTTGATCCTCCCACTAACTCTTAGAAGATCGTTTTCATCCAAGAATGCATTAAGGGACAGTAGTTTGCTGTCACGCTTCACTTTCCCCTGCTTCTTGGTAGGTAAGTATTTCTTCATAAAAATACTTTTCTTGTGTTGCTTTCATTTATAATAATGTTTTTTGCTTGTTTGATTTCAGTTGCAATTAGATACGGCGTCCTCGGTTTGGAATTCGACACCGCCCGCAATACCCAGGTAAGTATTCGTGTGACTCGAGTCATACAGCTATGTTTGCTTATCAACGCTTCGATTACGTCAGAGCTGTGATGTTGAATAGTGACGTTTCTTTGCATTGCTTTCTTCCCTTCTTGATTCGTAGTGTATGTTTTTGTGGTGGTTTATTTTTGATATGTTTTCAGCCATGATGGGCGTCATTGTGTGTCAGTGTCCAGTTTCTGCATCAACAAATGTACAACCAAAGGTACACACTTGATGTGTTCACGCCTAAGTTTTTCACGGCGCTTAGACATTCTTTTGTGGTGTCGTGCAATTTTTTCAGGGCCAATGATGATTGGTGTAGTATTGCTGGCAAGCCAAAATGGTGTTCATGTGAGAACTGAAAATCAATCGTTTGTTATTATACCGATAATTCAAAATTTCCCAACATGTTTCATAGTTTTCGGAACTAATATTTAGATGTTGTATTAGTTTCTCGGCTTCTCCCTCGACCTTACTTTTTAAATATTACATTTTTTGAACATTTGAAATGAATTTATTGTTGTGGATGATTTCCATGAAGAGATCTTTGAAAGATGACCACTGCTGAAGTTGCCGCTGAACGGTGGGATTTCCATTTTTGGCGTAGAATGCTCTTGATGAGATACGGACCACATCTTGCTGTTGCTTGATTTTTTGATCTTTTTGTAGCTGTCTTCGAACACGCAGTATGTTTTTTCGTACTGCACGTCTTCTGTGGTAAGCTCGCTGTCGATCTCCTAGTGTAAGGTGTCCACGTCGTTCTAGCGAAGTTGTAAGTTACGTAGGCTGTCCTCGAGCTCGACGTCCTATCGTCCTTACTCGTATCAACTTTTCATTCGAGCTTCATACAACTAGTTATAAAAAGTCCAAGTTATAAAAAGCGCAATACCTAACCTACAACCTCACCCACACAACAGATGAGTCATAGAAAATTAAGAACTTACCTTTATTAATTAAAAAATATGTTAGTATAAATAATATCATTTAAATGAATACTTCAGAAGATATCACAGATTCAAAATTACGATCAACCAAAAAAAATCATAGCTGGCCGGCACCCCTGCGCCGCGGTCTTCTTCGTTTTCAGCACATGAAAATCGGCATTTTGTAGAGTTGTTGCTCAAAGGGCATATTACGCCACAAGACAATGGAAGAATTAATCTTGACATCGAAAATCCCGCGTTTTTAGAAAACAACCTTAATTATATCACAATAAATCATCATTTTCGATGACGATCTACAAATCACAAGGTCAAACATTCAATGTTCCGGGCTTTGAATGAGCGTTGAATGTTTTTCTCATGAACAGCTATATATATGTAGCCCTTTC
This sequence comes from Parnassius orleans, assembly GCA_029286625.1. Classification (NCBI taxonomy): domain Eukaryota; kingdom Metazoa; phylum Arthropoda; class Insecta; order Lepidoptera; family Papilionidae; genus Parnassius; species Parnassius orleans. Next base: position 113,645 of record JAGSMP010000728.1, read on the forward strand.
GCGCGTCACTTTCAGACTAAATCTGTTCGTATTGTGTAATGAAAAGTCAGATGTACACATTGTATATAAAGACATACTGTAATAACTGGCAGTAATGATAAAACTTTGACATTAACAGCTAAATTATGCAGCATTAACAGTTAATTTACCCAAAGTTGTTAAATCTGCAAGCCATGGATAAAATTAATTATCAATACGACAGCGACAAACTAAATCGATCGAACAGTGCTTTTTTTAAACATAACTGATACCACATGTAAATTGAAACCGTGTGAAGCCGGGGCAGGTTGCTCGTAAAATTATAAATGAGAAAGTTTGTGTGTTTGTTACGCTTTCATGTTAAAACTACTTTATGGATTTGGATGAAATTTAGCACACCGTTCCATACCGATAAAAGGATCCCGTGGGATAATTTTCAATGTTGGTCCATACCAGGCGAACGAAGTCGCGGGCGGAAGCTGGTAAAAATGAAGTAGATTACAGTTATTGTGGTGGGATATATTTTTGTGGTTTCAGTTAGAGCCGTGCGGGGTTCCGGAGGAGGGTAAGGGGCCGAAAGTTAAAAGTCGAAAATGCTAAAATACTAGGATATTATATGTATAACTATTTCGAACAGCGTTACAAGCAAACAAGTCCGCTTTCTCCTTAGGCGCATGCGCCACTGAGCCATCTGGTTTTACCAGTGGGGGCAGTGTAGATCGACAGAAGTTTGCCAGATGGTTTGACAGAGAGCTTTGTACCGATGCGTTTAATGCGGTCGAAACTGGCTTGCCGTAATGCCTTTTTGCAGGACTTGGCGGCTTGGTTAAAGGGTTTCTCTTCTTAAGGCTACCATCCGGAGCTTTGCGGCTCGAGCATCGACCCAAGATAAGATTGAACCATAGGCGAGCTTTACCACAATGGGCACGTCAGCAAAAGGGGATGAAATACTCCATCGCTTGACGTATCACTTCGGTTATGGCATCTGCGCAACTCGACGGATCTTCAGACGAGAAGCAGACATGCCGCCAAGGATAAGATGCAAAGAAATGCCGCATCTCATCCGAATCTGCTGACTTGTATCGCCACACTCGCCGCACACCATGGAAATCATAGTTAGGTAGGGAATGTAATGACACAGATTTCACCAGACAGTGGTTAGAAGTTCCCAAGAGTGAGGTAACCTGAACATCGTACTTGTCTGGATCGGTCGTCAGCAGAAGGTCGAGGCAGTTGGCTGTGTGCCCTTTCACATCAGATACCCTAGTCGCTTGCTGTACCAGCTGAGAGAGCCCCAGCGAGAAGGCAAAATTCCACGCCTCTCTCCCAGCGTGGTCGATCTTCTAGTATGGGAACAGCCAGACCTGATGACAGGCATTAAAGTCCCCCAGAAAACCAGCTGTGCATCCCTAAAGCACCTATTATACCGATTTAGAGCCACATCAGAGGCTTCACTGAGGTGTTCAAATAGCCTAGTTGTCTCCTGGTCACCGCTGTGCGATCGGTAGACACAAGAATAAATACTTTTATCCATTCCTGTGTCCATCAATACCCAGATAGTAGAGAAAGTGGGGTCTTCAAGGTGACGGAGACGCTTACAGCAGATGTCGTTGCGGACATAACACAGACTCCGGCGCGCAGATGGAAATTATGCTCCAATGCGTACCCAGGGTAGCCAAGGTGCGCCGCATCTAGAGGACATCTGATCTGTGTCTCAGTCATGAAGAGTAAGTGTGGCTTGTCAGTCTCAATGTGGTAGTGGACTGCAATGAGATTACAGTCCAGGCCTCGGATGTTTGTGAGGTGCACTTTGATGGAGAGGGTACCACTGTACAAACTTACTCTTCTTTTTCCTTTTCTTCATATATGGTGGAGTGAATAGATTGATTGAGAGAATGGCAGTTGAACGAGGCGTCACACATATAACCTAGGGACGCAAACATAGTCACAGCATCGATGGTACCTAGCATGGAGATGTCGGGGACGCCCGCACCCCCCTGGAAATCGCCACTAGGCCCTCTCCTCCGGTCACCTACTGGCATGGTCGTGCCATCCCAAGATTTTTCGTAAGATGGCGGGGCAGCCTTTCATAAGTGGCTGGCTCATTAATTGGGCCCCCAACTATCTACGGTCGGCCAGCGATGCAACCGTGCTTCGGATCCCGCTAAACTCCATAACTAAGCACCTGACACTAAGAAACGGCCACGGCGCAACCAGTTCTTATGCGCAACGCAACTGTCCAGACCCATTCTCCCTAGGAAATGGGTTTCACCTAACATCATACCGGAACACGACTTGCATCATTTGGCGGTATGTCTTTGCCAAGTGGATGGTAACTAACCCTCGGCCGGGCCTCTCCCCAGTAGAGGACCACCCTACCACTAGTATGTAATGTTGCTCGTTAATCACTACCTAGGGGATACGTGTAGGGAATCAGAATTCAAGTAATTCCTACGGACGCGAGCAGCTTCATCCCCCAAAAGTGCAATAGCGAATTTGTCGAGTCGGCCTCCCACAAGCAGGTCTCACCGACGATATTGAGAAGGCACATATATTGCATTAGGATACCGGAGCACTTGGCAACAGCATCATCTCCGTGACTTGGAAGCATCCGTCACAGGATTACTTATTAATCAGAAAAAAATGGAAGATTTACTATCAACTCAGCAACAACTTCTTCAAGCAACGGAGCAGTTATTCACCAACTTCAAGAAAGATGGAGCTGAAAGAAAAACCCCATCTAACATATCAAGGCGACTGGAGACTCTGGATCAGTACTGGAGAGAGTTCTAAGCCAATCATATCAAGTTGTGTGAGTACGAGGAACAAGACTACACTTATTTCTCGAAAAGTCGTCCTAGCTAACCTAACTAACGCTGTAGGCGATCAACCATGCTATCAAGCCCTCGGCACACTGTCGTCGGCCTTCAAGCATGAATCGGGCATTGAGCGTTGTGAGTATCAAATACTATGGAATTTATACTATCCTGGCACACTAGCGTCTAGCGGCGCTTCAGGAGCATTACTAAATATCTACACACATCAACAGAATCTGGGGATACCTTAATCCTAAATTATTTACGACTTTATAGTTTAAAATCTTTTTAGTTTCCATAAAAAAAATAATTTTAATTATATTATGTACAGATTATAACCTCTTTTATTCTATTTTCAAAATTTATTTATTTATTTTATCCTATGTATATCATCTTAGTGCGGGATTTTTGTAGCAATACGACTTGTCCGTGAACATTGCACACCAAACTTTAATATCAATGTCCTTGAAACTTCTTCCATGAGTATTAAGTTTAGATCATTGCTCAAATCATACAACCTTGTAAATTGATTCTTAGAGCCAAAACGTATTGCAAAGATCATAATATAATCGTAGTGTTATAAATATAAAAAAATATTCTAAAATATTTAAAAGAGTGTGTCCCACAGCCAAGTTTTTACATTTAAAGAAGAAAATTAATGTTAAATACAAACACAATATTATAAGGTGTTCATATTTTTATTAAATTTATAATGACATAGAATTATTGATTCGGTTACTAAAGTAACGCAGTAGAAGTATAAATAGGTATAATTCGAAGCCTAAGCATTTAAATAAAAGTAAGAGGTTTGTGATCTGTAACTAGTGTAAATCGGCGACCTTAAAAGTAAGAGAGAAACTTCTTTAACAATTAGGCGCTACTTTCACGCCAAAAATCAGTCCGTTGACTTTGTATGTTCCTTTGTATGTACTTATTGTTTGTAAGACATCTTATTGCTTGTAGAGCACTTTCTTCGTCCATTTCCATATGAAGATATGCTTGACAAATGTCGAGCATACAAAATAATTCACCTCCGTTCATTTCAGCAAATATGTCTTCAATTATTGGGATGGGATAGTTTTAGTCTTTTATTACCTTGTTTAATGTTACTTTGTAATCAGCGCATAATCTAATACTTCTAACTACTAATAGCCTGTATACTGCAAATCTACTGAACTCTGCAGCTTCATTTCCCGTCTAACAGCCATGAGATTAAGAGTGTGATCGGAGAGTTTTTGTGTTCTTCTGCGACGGGTCTTGCAAAACTTAGCTCCGACCGCATGCACAGTTTCCACGAGCTTGTCATTCATATCGTCCACTGCATTGCAATCTTCTAGGCACTGAAAACGGTTTTGAAGCTCGAGCTGAAAGGTTTCGGGACTCTGGATTAGAGCATGAAGGGGACGGAGCGTTGACTTCATTAGACGTGACCTCTCCAACTTAACGTTTAGGTTCAGTGTGCCTCTCACCATTCGGTGATCGCTGCCGGTTTTCGCCCTCGCGATCACTGAGACATCACTGAACAGTTGTCGTCTGGTCGTCATAATGAAGTCAATCTCATTTATTGTCGAACCGTGGGGCTCGACCAGGGGGCCTGTGTGGCCGCTTCTGGAAGAAAGAGTTCATCACAAAGAGTCCCTCTTTCTTCATGAAGTCGCCCCCTTGGGTTCCGTTGCCCTATTCCAAATTTCCCTACCTTCAGCTCACCGTTCTCTCTTGTGCCTAGTTTTGCGTTGAAGTCTCCCATTAACACCGTATAGTGGGTTTTGGAGGAATGCATGGCTCTACATATATCCTCATACATTTCCTCCACCTCCTTCGTATCCTTTTTTGATCATGTTTGTCTCACCCACCAACAAGTCGCCTTCAATCATTCAAATGAGAGAGATGGCAGAGATGGCTGACAGAAGTTCCCTTGGATAGCTTTGGCGAGAGACCAGAAAGAAAGAATGGCGAGCTAGTTTCTCGCGAATTCTGCCGATGTGCTCTGACTTTGCCTTGGCAATGACACTTTTGAAGGATCTGGAGGCGGAATTATACTTCTTTTTTAAGAGCGCTGATGTTTGCATCTCTAGACGTTGATGTGTCAGCCCACGCCCGGTAGCACTCCTGCTTATTGGTAGCATTACCATGACTGAGGTCTGCCTCCGATAGGCACCACAGATGATGGAATAAATAGTTATATTCTCTGAAGTACGATATCAGTGACAGAATTGGCAACAACGTTGGGATCATCCGGCGAGAAGCAAACCCAAGGGTAGGATGCAAAAACAGACCGCATCCCGTCCCAATCAGCTGACCTATAGTGCTAAACACGGCGGCAACCTGCAGATCGCAACCACAATGGGAGCGTGAGTGGCACCGTACTCCGGATCAGACAATGGTCTGAAGAGCCAAGAGGGGCATCGACGGAGACCTGATATCCATCCGCATGAGAGGTTAGCAGAAGGTCCAACAGGGAAGGTACATGATCCTCCACATCTGGGATCCGCGTAGGCGAAGTACCAGTTGTGTCAGACTATATGCCAAGGTAAAGTGATAAACAGATCTACCCGCATGATCAGTTGAATCAAGCCATTCAGCGTGGTGGGCGTTAAAATGGACATTAAGGTTTGAATGAAGTCCCCTGATGTTACAGAAATTCACGAATAGCGTGGCAGGGGTTGCCTTTGACTTATTGCTCCGCTTGCCCAACGAAGATTGCTCAACGAAGGATTCTCCGTCACAAGAGGTGCTAGTACCCTCCTGGGGTAGTGTTCTATTGAAGTCCGCTACCATGTTAAAGGGGGGGAATTGGGCCTCCAGCCACCTGCACTCACCAGGCGAAACGCAGAAGTAATCTTCTACTTCACACTGGTATTCTGTGAGGACGTGGTACCACCCTGGTTCGAGCCGGCCCATCCGTGCGACAGCAAAAGCTGCCGCGTGGCCCTACCATTGTCAATCCACTGTTTCACTCTGTTTTATTAATAATGTACATGTACAATTTTCCATAAAAACATTGATTATTGTATATACATTTTACGTATTCAACTCCAACAGGTTTCATTATTTCCCCTGAGTAGGTCCGCATTTTTACTTCAGTGTTGAATATTTTATTTTCAATTTTTAGGTTCTTGAACATTTCCAATGAAATTAATAACAGCGCTGCTCCAATATCAAATTCCATAGAAACTGCCGCGTTTTCAATTATTAGTCGTATCATGTATTTGTCGGATTTGGAACACTCGGTTGGAACAAAGTTCCTTTCGTAGTATATCATTATTGATAAACGTATTATATTATTGATTAACAAATACAAATAAATTTATTACTAGCGGCTATTAAAATGAAGCGTCATTTAAAACAAAATACTATAGAAAGGATCGTGACGGAAAAATCTTACACTTTTTGTTGCCTAGCCCCCATCCGCCAAATCTGTACCGTCCGATAAGGAACTTCGTTCCAAAAACTATTGATATTAAGAAAAAAGCAGATCTATGGGGGATTTCCTAAAGCCCTCACGACAGCCCGATTCCGCTTGCTTAGGGTTATGCGGGGAAGTCGTGGTCGATTTTCGAGAGGCGTACTGCGCGTTTCCACAATTGCCTCTTCCAATGTACATTTGCTCTAGTTCTAGTTCCTGGGCGACTGTTTCATCATCGTCTGAATCAACCACAACTGGAGGATTCACGGCTGCATCCACGTGTGTGGGTTGCCCTGCAACTTGTGGTGCCACATTCTCAGCCGTAGTATTTTCATCTGATGAGGAAACAGCCTCACATCGTAGCCGTTCGAGTTCGGTGCCATCAAATGTGTTTGAACGCAAGATATACCGAACTCGGTCTGCCAGGTTTTGCTCGGTTACAGTTATAGTGGCTCCAGCTCAGCAAAAAGTCGATGCATCCTAGCCCGGTACGCAAAACCTCCAACTTCTCCCCCTTTCGCCCTAAAATACGCCCGCAATGCGTTTCCATTCATTTGCATTGTCCATCGCATGCGGCGTACTCCACCAGTGGCGGGTGCTGATTGCTGGACCCGCAAAGACCCTGCCGACACCAAACCAGCTGGTGGGGATGATGGATGCAAGGAGCTCCTCGCATCCATCATTCCCACCAGCAGCTGCTGGGAGGTCGTGCAGCTCCTCATGCTTGGCTGGCGGTTCGCATGCTGTCGCGTCCAGCGCCAGCTCCAGACGCGCCCTGGCGACCTCTAGGCAGCGGCTCTTTGCGTGTATTCCGGCACCGTTTCATGGTGGGGCCATGTGCACAAGCGGGTCTTTGCACCTTCAGTTTTGCCGAGGCACGGCGCTAACACCTCATGGCAAGGCGCTGACTGACTGCGTTGACGCAGCAGTTTTGTCACATAACCGTTACGTCACCAGGCGATGGGGTCGTCACTTCCCTACGCCTTAAAAATGATTTATTATTTTTGGGGCATGTATAAGTTTTCTCATCTAGTTGGGCTGTATAAATATATAATTGTAAATGAAAATGATAAACATACATAAATAACAACAAAATAAAATAAATACACAGAAATACATAAATAATTAAAAACCCTACCAGATGGAAGCCCTCGGCAGGGGACACCAAACGGCCGAGGGTTAGGGGGAAAGGGAAAGAAACCGGCGGACGATGCAGTCGGTATCAAGGAGCACCGCCTTCTGCATTTGAGCTTGGAGCGGTCTGTCACGGAGTCCCAGTTTCCCCAAATGACCCGAGAGGCTGACTAGGATTAACCCGTTCGCAGAAACGACTACAGGTATAATTTCAGTCGGCAGTCCACCCCACATGTCGGTCACCTTGTGAGCCAGGTCCAGATATTTTGTGCGCTTATCTGTTTCGGCTTTCACGAGGTTCTCATCATACGGAATGGTAATGTCGACCAAAAATATCCTTGACTGTGCCCGGTCCATCAGCACAATATCAGGCTTATTCGCAAGAATAGTCCTGTCTGTGATGATGGCCCGGTCCCAATAGAGCCTGGCGCGGTCATTTTCGAGCACTGCTTCCGGCAAATACTTGTAATACGGCAATTTCCGTTCCACGAGACCATATTTCAGAGCGAGCTCCTGGTGTAGAATTCTGGCTACTAAGTTGTGCCTGTGCAAGAACTCAGAGTTAAAAAGCGCCGAACAACCGGAGATGACATGCATAAGTGACTGACCGGGATGGCGACAAGCTCGACAGATGTCGACTGCGCCATCCTTTTGGATGTATCTCCGATAGTTGTTGATATTAATAACCTGATCCTGTATCGCACAGACAAAACCCTCGGTTTCCCCAAAGAGGTCACCGAAACGTAGCCAGTGGAGGGAGACGACTCTACGAAAGGCTCATGTAGAGCCTTGTAGAACCTCCCATGGAGCTCCTTCTCCTTCCATATGGTCTTCCAATCGTACTTGCCGGAAGCCGTGCTCGAAAATGACCGCGCCAGGCTTTGCTGGGACGCGGCCATCATCACAGACAGGACTATTCTTGCGAATAAGCCTGATATTGTGCTGATGGACCGGGCGCAGTCAAGGATATTTTTAGTCGACATTACCATTCCATATGACGACAACCTCGTGAAAGCCGAAGCAGATAAGAAAACAAAATATCTGGACCTGACTCTCGAGGTGACCGACGTGTAGGGTGGTCTGCCGACCGAAATTATTCCTATAGTCGTCTTTGTTGTGGCGAGTAAGTGTGCGAGTGTTACGCCCATGGACCCCCTCATTATAACGCCGGATAACGTAGCTGAGGCGGTCCGTAGGGTCCCGAACTAGAAAAGTCTGGGACTCGAGGGACTGCATCACTACTGGCTGAAGGGGTTCGTGGTGTGTCACGCTGTGCTCGCCCGACAGTTTCAAGCGACTCTCGACCAAAAGTCACTCCCAAGTCTCTTCACTACTGGGATCACTCATTTGGTTCCTAAAGACCGGGATTCCACAGACCCGAGCGAATACCGCCCCATTACGTGCCTACCCACGATATATAATACATTGACATCCATTTTGAGTACCCGAATCATTCGTCACCTGGATTTAAATCGCTTAGATGTCGCGTGCTCAAAATGGATGCCGGGGCGGTGGTTGTGGAACCAAGGAACCACTCCTCATTGACGCGGTCATTGGCAAAGTGGTTAAACGCAACCGTCGGAACTTCTCCGCCGCCTGGATAGACTATAGAAAGCCATTCGACTCGGTGCCCCATACATGGATAAAGAGGATCCTCGAGCTATCCAAGGTTGACTGTACAGTTAGAGACTTCCTCGAGCAGTGTATGGGGCAGTGGAGCACAATCCTTTGTCATCTAGGCGAGCGGATGACGGATGAGAAAGCCGCATAAGGATAAGAAGGGGTATCTTCCAGGGCGATTGTTTGAGTCCAATCTGGTTTTGCCTCTCCCTGAACCCTCTCAGTACCTTACTGAGGACCGGGAGGATTTCAGCTTCGGGAAGGAGGTACAAAAGTGACCCACCTTTTCTATATGGATGATCTCAAATTATTCGCCTCCAGTCACTCCCATCTTAATGAATTGCTAAACATCACTTGTGATTTTAGTAATTCTATTGAAATGGAGCTGGGGACGGATAAGTGTGCGGTCCTCCATGTTGAAAGGGGAAGGGTTGCTTACTCTGAGGGCATAGACTTATCTATGCCCATCAACATAAGGACTCTTTCCGAAGCTGAAACATACCGATACCTAGGTATATTACAGAACATCTTTATCGATGAGACGGGTATGAAACAGTCAGTTTGCGATGTGTTTTATGCACGCTTGACCAAAGTGCTTGACAGCCTTTTGTCCGGTGTGAATAAGACACACGCATATAGCAGTTGGGTCATGCCAACCGGATAGAAAAGTCCGCACTACTATGACGTCCCATAGGATGCATCACCCGAGATCTGTACTTGCCGCAGAAACATGGTGGCCGTGGCTTTATAAGCGCGCTTACCATGCATAATCGCGAAGTGGGCAGCCTCCGTAATTACTTTCTGACGAGAGTGGATGATCCATCATATAGGGACGTCATTTCTTGTGATAAAGGACTTACCCCTCTAACCATAGGCAACGAGCAATGGCAAGACCCGGCAGTACAGAGCATTTCCGATCGGGAGACCGTATGGAAGGAGAAGGAGCTCCACGGGAGGTTCTACAAGGCTCTACATGAGCCTTTCGTAGACACAGTTGCCTCACTTCACTGGCTACTTTTTGGTGACCTCTTTGGGGAAACCGAGGGTTTTGTCTGTGCGATAAGGGATCAAGTTATTAAGACCAACAACTATCGGAGATACATCCTAAGGGATGGCACCGTCGACATCTGTCGAGCTTGTCGCCACCCCGGTGAGTCACTTAGGCATGTCATCTCCGCTTGTTCGACGCTTTCTAACTCTGAGTACTTGCACAGACACAATTTAGTAGCCAGGATTCTACACCAGGAGCTCGCTCTGAAATACGGTCTCGTGGATCGGAAATTGAGAAGAATTGAGAAATTGAGAGAAGAGCCTTGTAGAACCTCCCGTGGAGCTCCTTCTCCTTCCATACCATCTCCCGGTCAGAAATACACTGTACTGCTGGGTCTTGCCATTACTCGTTGGCTAAGGATAGGGGGGTTAGCCCTTTATCACACGAAATGACGTCCCTGGATGATGGATGCGAGGGGCTGCTAGGTGGTCGTGCAACACCTCGCGCTCGGCTGGCGGCCCACATGCTGTCGCGTCCAGCGCTAGCTCCAGACGCGCCCCGGTGACCCCCAGACAGCGGCCCTATACGTGGTCTATTTTTTTCCATCATCCATAGAATGAGCGTCAATTAACGGGAGACGCTCAGGTCCGGCACCGTTTCATGGTTTGGCCGTAAGCACAAACGAGCCCAAATTAGTACCCTCAATTTTGCCGAGGCACGGCGCTCACACCTCTAGGCAAGGCGCTGACTGACTGCGCCGACGTAGCAGTTTTGTCACTTAACTGTTACGTCAGCGGGCGATGGGGTCGTCACTTCCCTACGCCTTTATTATTATTATTATTATGCACAGATGTGTACAAAGCTCCTCCACCTTTCGGTGGTGGAGGTGTGCGCCTAAGACAAACACCTATACACTTAGCGCGTTGGTACGCTAGGGTAAGCAACACAAAAATTGAAACAATGGCCGCCTCTGAGGCGGCGGGTGTTTCACTCTACTTACGACTTATGGTTTCCAGGAAGCCAGGTAGGAGATAATGCACAAAACGCACTTTGCACTACAACAAGCGTTCACTACACTTCACAATGAGACTGCTGTCTCCCGGGACAGCGTGCTTCGCGCACCACAGTGAGGGCACCAGTACAGTCACCAAATACAGAGCACCAATTAATACACGCTGTATTGCTTAGAGGTGAGATTTACTAACATAATTCGTGCGCATTAGCAAAGAGACGGGAGTGAACTCAACCGACGCGTCCGGAGTAGGTATACAGAGCCCAAGCGAGCTCACTCACTTACTAATTTGAATTGATCCAAACGCGGAGTTTTATTGTGGTATTATAGTACTTTTAAAATATTTATAGAAAAGTAATAAAGCTATTTTATTTAAATTTTAAAGGGTAAGGGTTAAAAATATGTTCTTCTACACTAATATTGTTGGCGACGCGCCTAAAAAATTGTTTACTTGATTCCTATGAAAAATAATAAACAAAGTTAAAGACTCGTAAAATTGCTATTTAATTATGACAGGCACTTAATTCATGTTAGTTCGATTCCCCAGTTTGAGCGTTAGTTCCATGAAAGGTTATTTTTGAATTAATTTAGAGTCATGTATTGCATAGTAATCAGCTGTGCAATACGAATAGAAGTATTATGTTGATTCGAATGCTTATTTTAGAGGGAAATATATTTAGCACTTGAGATCAATTTCGTTTTTTGTGATAACTGATAAAAAACATTGCGAATGATAAGGATATCGTATGTAAACCGTAGTGTTTCATGATGAAAGAGATAGATGTAATTTAGACAAGGAAGGCATTAGCCTCTATCGATGTAATTAGAGTCGTCTAGATATCAGTTGTTCATATTGTGTGAGATGTGAACCGAGCGGAAGATCATGTGATATAGAAACAAACGAAAATAATTTTCATTAATTTATGAAAATTTCTGAAATTTATGTAAAAATAGGTCAAAATGTTTCAGGATTGTTGTGCGTATAAAATAAGATAGTTCTGTGTTATAAATGTATAAATTTGTGCTAAATATAGTGAAATGAAGATAGTTTTATGTAAGAAAATTAAAGTTGTTTTTAAGTGAAAAATATGTGTAAATTCGTGAATTAAACTATTGTAATAGTTAAGTTGTTTATAATTATTAATAAAGATCGTTATTTCAACCTTGTGTGTTAGATATTTAAGATTTCTATCTTTGGAAAGATGTTGTAAAATAGGCATATTTTGTTAAATAAATTAAAAGGTTTTTATGTCATTGTATTGTGATGTATGTAATAATATTAAGACTTTTTTGTGTTATTGTTGTGTACAAATTGTATAATCATATGTTTTCTATGAATAAAGTTATTGGAAAAAATGTAAGAGAGCAATAGCAAAAATCGATGTAAAATTTTGTCAAACGGCGCACGATGCGCGGTTCTTTTTGAGGTGGCTGAGGTGGAGGGTCGCAAGGAGGCAAGGGATCACTCTGCCGGGACTACTCCCGGAGGACCCGAAGAAAATCCCCCAGAGTCGCCCGAGAGCGGTCACAATTCAGGAGGACGGGTGGGCCACCGTTAGAGGAAAGGGTAGGCCCCCCCCACCCACTATAACACCAATGGAAACGGTGGAACCCACTGAATCGAGGGCAACCACCGGGGCGACTCTTCAGCCCCCCGCTAACGACGCAACAGAGCGTCAACCCTCAAAGAAGAGGAAGCGGGTGAGGCGATAGAAGAATAAGGAGCAGCCTCCCCCTCCACAGGCTGTCAACTCTACCCTGACACCATCAGTAAGGATAGCCGCCAAGGCGCAGGTTACTGGGAACGAAACCAATATAGGTAGAGCGCCGGAAGGGCTCTATCTGAAATAGACCCGCTCTACACAGAGCGCGCTCTACCTCCAGGAAGGAAACCGACCAACGTCCCGAGACCAGTACCAGCAGTTACAAGAGACAACCACCACCAGCCGGCCTGAGACAGCTGACGCCATCCAAAATTGGTAAGCATAGCTATCGAGGTCGTCAGTCAAGTCCTGGCCGACATTAGGACCGGGACGGATCCTATAACCGCCGTAATGAAGGCGCTGGCATCACTACTGGCTCGGCATTACGGAGGAGAGCAACCTGCGCCTCCTCTATTGGAACCCGGACGGGATACAACAGAGGATCCATGAACTCCTTACAGTCGCGCAACAACAGGACATCCAAGTGATCTTGCTGTGAGAGACGAAATTAAGACCATCGACGCATCTGAAGCTGCCAAATTACTTCATCTACAGGCGGGACGAGGTCAATCCTCAACGGGCCGCCTATAGAGGCACGGCGGTTCTAGGCGGTTCTACATCGTCCATCAAGAGCTCGACCTGTCAGATTACCAAACGATGCGCTCTATCGGCATAAAAATGGAGGCGGCGGGCGAGGAACTAAGGAACTTTGCAGCATACCGCCCGCCAGGGACTCCATTTTACTCCTCAGACGTCCGGACGGTAATGGAAGGCACAACGCCCACCATCGTCGCCGGGGATCTAAACGCCAAACACCTGGCGTGGGGATCTAGATTGATTAACCCGCCGGGTCGTGTACTATATGAAGATGCGGAGGAAAACAACTATGACGTTTTAGATCCTGAGGAACCAACTCACGTTCCAACAGATACACCTTCTGCGTGTATCTGTTGGAACGTGACGTGTACGTGTTGGCCATCGTGCTCTTTAGGAACGTCAACTACCCGATAGTGGTAGAGGTGCTGTACGACATGAATACACAGCACCTCACGATATTGATTACCCTTGGCCTCAAGGCGGTGACTACGTTGCCCAGAGCATTTAAGACTAAAATCGACTGGAGGCTCTACCACCAACACCTGCAGGAAGACCACCAGCATATACACCTATAAACACAGTGGACGACGTAGAGGCCGCTGCAACCAATATAACTAAGAACATTTACGAAGCCTTCAACGCGACATCTACGATCGTCCCGATAACAACAAAAAAGGACGCTCTACCGCATGACATATGCGTTCAAATTAAGCGCAAGAGGCGCTAAGGAAGCTCTGGGCGCGTACTGCTGCCCCATGCTACGGACGGGGATATATGTCTACTCGTTATGTCAAACGGGGATATACTTCTCCTTTCCCCGTTGCCGTGCTTTGGCTTAGGATAAGATAATTTTATCTCTTGTCAGTGGATATAATCGGGGATAAAATTTTCCCCCCCGCCCATGCTAGCCGGGCAGGAGAGTGGTTCATCTCCCCGCCGAACTGCGGAGGACAGTAACCCGCCTGCAACCGAGGAAGGCGCCGGGGCACGACGGGATTACCAACGCTGCACTCCGACAGCTGCCCAACAGAGTACTTGTAGAGATTGGTCGAGTCTACAACGGTATACTGCGGACATCCCACTTCCCGGAGGACTGGAAGATCGGCAAAATCATCGTACTGCCAAATTCCGGGAAGGACAGGCGTAGAGCTGCCAGCTATAGGCCGATTACGGTTCTACCGCACATAGCTAAATTGCTAGAAAGATTGCTGCTAAGACGCCTCCGCCCGTGCATCTAACTTCGGGCGGAGCAGCACGGATTCAGGAGGGATCACTCAACAGCTACACAGCTGACCAGAGTGCTGCACTACCTTGTGGCCGAGCACAATCACGGCCGCACATCGTTGGGCGTATTTCTCGATATAGAGAAGGCATTCGACAGGGTGTGGCACTCTGGACTACTCTACAAGTTAGAAGATCAGACCAGTATCCCTCCTGCTATGTTGCGGCTAGTAGCGTCATTTCTCGAAGACAGGAAGTTCTACGTCTGTGTAGAGGACGCCGTGTCCGCAGCAAGACCCATCAGAGCCGGCGTGCCACAGGGCAGCTGTCTGTCTCCAGTCCTGTTCGCGGCTTATACCAATGATATCCCAACCCTGGAAGGATACCTGCGCGAGTGGGAGCACGACGTAGAGCTGGTGCTATACGCGGACGATAGCGCCTATTTCACCTCGTCCAGACGAGCCCACATCGTCACTGCTAGAATGCAACGACTGCTGGACCTGTTGCAACCATGGTTGATGAGTGGAGGTTAGCCAACCTAATTATTACAGCTCAATCGGTCGTGCTGTTTCAATAGCACGACCGATTGAAGCGGGAGTGCCACAGGGCAGCTGCTTATCACCTCATCTGTACGCGGTCTATACCAATGATATCCCCACACTCCAAGGCCAGCTGGAGGAGTGGGAAGAGGACGTCGTGCTTGCACTATATGCAGACAACAGTGCGTTCTTCACGTCATCTCGTCGGGTAGAACTCGCTGCAAAAAAGTTGCAGCGGGTGCTGGACCTGTTACCAGAGTGGCTGGACAAATGGAGAATGGCGGTCAACGTCGGGAAGACCACCGCCTTCATGACCAGGCTGAGAAGGATACCACCAACGCTACAGCTCCGTGGGCAGGACGTAGGTTGGAGGACAACCATCACTTACCTCGGATGCCAGATCAATCGCTCGCTGCGAATGAACCCGCAGGTCAACTACGCCGTGAGGCAGGCCAGAGCCGCGCGAGCGAAATTGTATCCCGTACTGGCATCCAAACTCCCTATAAACACCAAGATAGGTATCTACAAAACCTACGTCCGCTCGCGGCTGACATACGCAGCACCAGCCTGGTACGCGTTGACCTCAGCCACTCAGTGCAAGAAGATGCAAGCTCAGCAGAATCTGGCACTACGGGTGATCGTGGGAGCCGGCCGTTACGTCAGGAATAACGTCATAGCGCGTGACCTGATAATAGAAACAATTCAAGAGTTTGTGACCCGTACTGCGAGACGGTTGTACGACCACGCAGATAACGAGCCACACCAACACCTTCACAACCTAGCACCATTACACGCGCGCCCACCTGACGGGCGACCACTCCCACGTGAACTTCTGCGCTCACCGCCCGGCGAGGGGGACGCCGGGGATGAGTGAGAGTCCCGACACCGGATCAGATGGCGTGAAGTACGCAAAACACCAACATATAAGCTGTGTCCAAACGCAGCACCCAATAACGGGGGAGCCGTGTCCCCCCTGCGAAGACGCCCGGGTAATGAGGGCAACCTCGACACCCGTAGACCTTCTATCCAAAGAAAGGTTCAAGAAGAGGAACATCACCGTCAATGTGTGCAGCGCCTGCTGGATCTGCTGCCACCATGGCTGGACGAGTGGAGGATGGCCGTCAATGTTGGCAAGACGACGGCTCTGCTCACCCGCCGCCTCAGAAATCTACCACCACCATTGACACTCAGGGGCCAAGAGATCGTGTACGAGAAGGCCGTGACCTACCTTGGATGCCGGATCGACAGGATGCTGCGCATGACCGCGCACGTCGATATTGTCGTCCGCCACGCCAGAGGTGCGCGAGCGGTGCTCCGTCCCGTCCTGGCATCCAAGTGTTAGCAATTATTTATAAAGAACAATTAAACATATATTGAATGATCCTAATTTGAATGTAATTGTCTTGTGAAACATACATCTAACTTTAATAAATGTAAATCGGATTTCCGCTTTTGTACCTTTGAATTTCCGGTAAGATTTTTATTATAATAGTTTCGGATTTGACTCCTTAAAGAAAATATAAAAATGGCTGTCACGACCTAAGCTGGGTTCATTCGGTTATAAGGTGTTAAGAGTATAAGAGACTTTGATGTTTGTGTAAAGTGTAGTGCAAATACCAAGTAAAAAGTGATTATTAATACGACAATTAGTTGTAATTTACAGACAGACTAAAATAAAAGTGATATGATGTAATCTAAATTGTATTATTTGCTAACAAATCAGAAGTGGGATAATATCGAGCTAAGATAACTCGGTACTTCGGACTCATTATGCAAAAAGATAAATTGATAAGTTTTGTTTCCCTCTACTTTAAACACAAGTTATATTTTATTTACATCTACCCATATCATTCATTGCTGATTTTTGGCAACTACCACCAATATTCAAGCGCGACTCAAATTGGTAAATTATGTCAGTTTTTTTTTCCTTCATTTTTTGTATATGTACTAACATCTACAGTCAACAATTTGGCTCCACTTAAGCATACTATCCAAACTGTATCCTCTACCTATTTTGTATTCAGAATTAAATAATAAGGAAAACGGACGGAAACCTAAATTGCTACTACTCAACTCAATTAATTCTTCTATATGTTTCTGCCTAATTCTATATTTTTCTGCCTAATAATGGACAATGTTTTCGTAATAAAAAACTTTGTGACTTTTGTTCTAAACTAAAAACGAAAAATCGTTATTACTATACATTAAATATTTTGCTTTCTAGTCTTCTGTTAACTTTTCAGTGATAAAAACATGAGACGAGACCGACGATCTCGTAAGCGTATGAACACGAGACCTCGCCCGAGCTCGTCACCAATGTCGTCTAGCAGTGGGACCGAGCGACAGTCGAAGATGTCTATCTTACTGCAGCACCACTCGACGCGAGCGCTTACGATCCAGCGGGCGTGCTGAATCTACGTCAGTATAATTAAATATATGTCTACTCATCTCCAAACTATAAGGGGCAGTTATTAATAGAAGCTAGTAGTTGTCAATTACCTAAACGTGAATATGAAGTCATTCAGTGACATACAACTAAACAATGGTCAGGGACGAGTAATGATTAAATGTGTATCTTCAACTTTATATTATTTAACAAAGAAATATGCTGCTGGTTCAAGCTTTACCTGTACGAAATGTTCAGAATATTTATGTAAATAAAATAGAACATAACTTTGTTTCGCCTGTTACATTAGTAGAAAGGGGACAATTTCTTTTAGTATTGAAAATGGGCCCACCACCGTAACCAGGCGTAATTTAATGAAACACGTGTCGATTTATTCCTTATAACCAATACATTACAATAGTAATATTAGTTTAACCGTATCTAACGGGAATACTGAGAAATTAACAATTAAGATATGAATATCACAAAAACCTACAAACAAACAAAAAGCGATTGTCTAGTAGTTTTCACCGGTATTTTATGTTAAAATTGTGCACTGGTCAATAATCAGTAGTATAAAAGAAAGTTGTAGGAACATTCAGTATTTATAAGTAATTTAACACTTTCACTGTCCGGTTTTCAGACATAATAGTAAGACAATAGCAATGACCTATGTAGTGCACGAGACAGCGAAAGGGTTTAGGTTGATGAAATAAATATAGGTGGCCATACCTCAATTTCGCTACATAAAGTCGTTCTTATACTTTTAGCTAGACATCAAATCCATATTATTATTAACGTTACAATAACTACAGACATTGAATTATAAGATTAGTTTATTTTCTAATTGATTCACTTTAGATAACATAACAAAAAATGTAATTGAAAAACATTCATTCCATTGGTCTGTGCGTCGGTGAGTCTTCTCGCTCAATAGAAATGTAAGCAGTAGATTGAGATATATAGTATTAAATAAGATTCCACACATTCTAAGGAGGATCCTATTGATTTTTGTTATTGAACTCGACACCGTTTAAAAGTTTATTTATTTATTTCATAAAAAATTGATTTAATTTTGATGAAGGAAAATAAAACTCTCATGAAGCGCACTTCTGGATTTTCCAATTTATTTTCAAACTTTTAGCGTCCCAAGGAGACTGATTTTCGATAGAGGAACTTCATTTACATTTAAACGGTTCAATGAATGTTTAGACTCGTTAGGTGTCAAGCAAGTGCTAATAGAACTGTATAACCGCACAGTATTAGCTTCCTAAAATTTGGCAAGCCTGAACATTTATGGGACAAATGTAAGTGACATTCAATGGAGATTAAATAATACAACAAATTAGGCAATTGGTTAAACTCGCAAAAGCTTTGTTCGGTATTAAATCAATAGTAACTAACGATTCTTTGGTGCAAATGAATGTCTTAAATGATTCTATAATAAAATGCACAATCTACTAATGATATTGACAGTATTAGGAATGAAATATCGCGATGAATTAAAATTGAACCAACAAAACAAAAGCAGCGTTTTGATAAGAACCGGAAAATCTTAAAGTTCGTTGTAGGTGATTTAGTTAGAATAGAGATTCCTTCAACAGGTAAAAGCAGAAAATTTATTTCTAAACTTCGCAGTCCTTATCGTATATGAAAAGTTTTAGACAACGATAGATATGTAGTCAAAGATACACCTATGTCCCGCAAGGGTAGAAGTTTTAGTGATATATTTTCAGTTGATACAATTCATCCTTGGTTGGTTTATTAACGAAGCTATGAGTTGTATACTCAAAGTTGAAAAAGTAATACCGGTGAATAAATAGTATATAATTACAAATAATTTGTTATTTGTGTTACAATGATCATTTCATTTTATTTATGTAATAATTTAAAATAAATAATATTTTGATTTAGTGGTAGATAAAAAATATTATTAAAATAATTTTAGTAGTAAAAAACAATCCAGATATTATTCTTCATGAAAAAGTATATTATTTTTGTTTAATATAGTATATTATATTAATGTGTTTAATAATTTATTAGGTAAATTAATATTGAAGACATGAATGGGGCTTCAGTATTCTTTCCTTACCTATTCTTTGCCTGTTGAGAACATGAAGGAGTCTCATGCAGGTGAATATTGAAGACATGAATGGGGCTTCAGTATTCTTTCTTACCTATTCCTTGCCTGTTGAGAACATGAAGGTCTCATGCAGGTGAATATAGAAGACATGAATAGGGCCTCAGTATTCTTTCCTTACTATTCCTTGCCTGTTGAGAACATGAAGGTGTCTCATGCAGAATATAGAAGACATGAATAGGCCTCGGTATTCTTACCTTACCTATTCCTAGCCTGTTGAGAACATGAAGGGGTCTCATGCAGGTGTATATTGAAGACATGAAGGTGCTTCAATATCGTTTGCGATGTAATTTCATTAATTTAAAATAAACTGTAATATTACAAATAATACTAACTTAATATGGTAATACATTTTCTATTTTCCATTCACGGACGTGAAAATGTCAGGAAAGGCCGATTGTTAGCAATTATTTATAAAGAACAATTAAACATATATTGAATGATCCTAATTTTAATGTAATTGTCTTGTGAAACATACATCTAACTTTAATAAATGTAAATCGGATTTCCGCTTTTGTACCTTTGAATTTTCGGTAAGATTTTTATTGTAATAGTTTCGGATTTGACTTTAAAGAAAATATAAAATGGCTGTCACGACCTAAGCTGTCTATTCGGTTATAAGGTGTTAAGAGTATAAGAGACTTTGATGTTTGTGTAAAGTGTAGTGCAAGTACCAAGTAAAAAGTGATTATTAATACGACAATTAGTTGTAATTTACAGACAGACTAAAATAAAAGTGATATGATGTAATCTAAATTGTATTATTTACAACGCAAGCTGCCACTAAAAACGAAACTGATGATGTACAAGATCCAGAATAACACATGCCGGCGCTCAAGGGATCGACAGAGGCGGCGACTGCAAAATTTGGCAGGCAAAGCAAAATGGGCAGGCCCAGCAAAATTTGTCATTAAGAACCATCGTCGGTGCAGGTCGCTACGTCCGGAATAACGTCATCGCGGCTAACCTGAAAATTGAAACCATATAGGAATTTGTGGTCCGGTTGGCGCGCGGCATGTTTGACCGCGCGGACAACGGGTCACACCCACACCTAACCAACTTGGCACCTTTACATGCCCGGCCCCGGACGAGCGACTCCTCACTAAGAGAACTCCTCTATAGAGATTAGAGAGTCGAGTAACAACCCAATGTCACAGATAGACCAACCAACTTGACTTACTTTGATACCAATTCGCAGCGACCGGGGAACCGAACCTCGGACCGCTGCCTTATACTTACAATGCCGAGACGGCTCCCACGACCGGTACATAGTTGTGTACCGCGAAGAGTACCCGGGCAATGGGGGATGTCCAGAGGCCCGAGACCTGCTGTGTGCTAAATAACACACATGTAGAAGACAAGGATAACGGTCAATGTGTTCGGGAACCAGCTACCAGTTTTATGTTTAATCAAGAACGAAAAACAAAGGCATAGGGAAGCGATAGGAAAGTAGTGAAAGTTAATATTGCTCTCTTATGGGGAAATTTTGAAAATAATTGCTGTTTTATTTTTCTAAAGTTTCTTCCACTCAAGAAAACACATACAGTCCATCGAAGTCGATTTATGGAGACGGCGAGACCGGGAACGCTGTAGCAGGACCCGTAATCTTGGTTGTCCCACCTTTCTTCTGAGAGAGGTCCAGCGGACGCTCTCTTTGTGATACTCCTTCACGGGGTTCACCCGAACCCAACGTGGCGTGAGAAGAGTTTCTGGGATGAGAACTTCCATAGTCTAATCCTGTCTGCTGGTCCGTATCATCAAATATTATAATGAGGAACGATTTGTTTGTTTGTTTGAATTGAATAGGCCCCGAAACTACTGGACCGATTTGAAAAATTCTTTCACAATTAGAATCCTATATTATCCCTGATGAACATAGGCGATAGAATATTTTCAAAAAAGTTAGGGATCCGTATGAAAACTTCGTTAATGTAACCCAAGGTGTGAAAAAAAATACCAAAAAAAATCCTTATATCGCATACGCTGCGGAAACTATTGACAATAGAGCAGTGATGTACTACAGTTTTATAAAGAATATCAATATCTACAAAAAAGTTTGCGATACCATATGTCTACAGTTAAGTCACAATAACTACTATTCCATATTAGAGTATGCAATAGTAACGCCGAAAATTCCTTATATCGCGTACACTGCGGAAACTATTGACAATAGAGCAATGTGATGTACTACAGTTTTATAGAAGACATCAATATCTACAAAAAATCTGCAATACCATCAGTGGCATAGCTATGTAACCAAGGGCCCTGGGCAAAATGAAATTGGGGCACTATTTAAACTAAATTAAATACTTTAAAGGTGCAAAACTACTTCATCATCAGCTCCTTGTGTTAGATAACTTTCAAATAAATTTGTCGGTACGATACGCGTGCCACCTAATGTAAATTAATTGTTCTATTATGTACAGTCCGGCGACGAAGGATCCAAAAATTATTATGTACAGCAGAGGGAGCCGATTTTTGAGATAACAGAAAGTATCTCAAAAATCGATTTTTGAGATAAGAGAAATAACTATTGGGTGTATGTGTACTGAATAACTGACTTTACTTCGATAACTTGTTACTGAACTAAGAGGACTGTATAAAGAAAAGTGGGACAATTTAAAACTTTATATTTAACGATCTTCCTCACTGGTCGTCGTAGTACTCCGCCTCTGGTTCGAATCTCCACGTTGCGCACCACGCCGTCAGGTCCGGGAAACGTTCTCGTCACTATTCCCTTTGGCCACACGTTCCGCGGCAGGTTGCTGTCCACAATGACGACGAGGTCGTCTTTTACATCTTGTCGCTGGGCGTCTCGAGATGCTCCGCGCGGGATCAGCGTCGGCAAGTATTCCCGCACCCAGCGCCCAGTATTCATCGGCGACTCTTCGCCGCCTCTCCATGCCCGGCGATCGGTGGGTGAGCACGTTGCGGTGATAGGTAGACTCGACGGTCCCAACATGATGAAATGGTTGGGGGTTAATGCTTCCTGATCATTGATGTCGACCGGTACATGGGTCAACGGTCGAGAGTTGACGGTGTTCTCCGCTTCCGTCAACAAGGTTGCTAACGTCTCCTCCTTCGGACTCTTCTGGTGGAGAGTTGCTTCCAACGCTACTTTGACTGAACGCACGAGCCGTTCCCATGCGCCTCCCTGGTTGGGCGCTCCCGGTGCGATGAACTTCCACTCGGTGCGTTGTGTTAATGCGAAGTCCTTGAGTAGCGGTTTCCATTCTTCCATGGCTCTTCGGAGTTCGGTGGCTCCGTGAAAGTTGGTCCCATTATCGGAGATATTACCCGAGGCCACCTGCGCCTAGCCGCCATGCGCCGTAATGCCATTATTGCCGAGTCCGTGGTTAGGCTGTGGACTATTTCAAATGAACGCGCGCGTCGTTAAACATGTAAATAATGCTATCCACCGCTTCTCGTGCCGTCGTCCTATCGTTACCGACAAAGGCCCGAAATAATCTACCCCGGTGTATGTAAACGGTCGCACAAACGCTCCTAACCTTTCAGGTGGTAAATCGCCTATAACTGCCGGCCGTGGTGTTGCTTTTACGTACCCTACATTGCAGACAATTCCGTTCCACTTCGCACGGTCGGTCGTAGTCGGAGGATATAATATTTTGTTCGTAGGTCGTTGACCACCCTTTCCCTATTGGCATGGCTTGCTTCTTGATGCGCCTTTTCTACCAGCAGCTTTACAAATCGGTGGCGTCCATTCAGGATTATAGGTCGCTTCATCCGGTCGTCTACGTCGGCTGCGTCGATTCTTCCCCTGCTCGTAGTATTCCGTCTTCAATTGGGGTCGAGCTTCCTCAAAGCGCTGCCGGTGACCAGATTCTTCCCTGCTGAAGTCGGCTGATGTCTTCAGCGAAGCTGTCGAGCTGACTGCGTTCCACCCACATCCGCTCTGCCCTTTGATGTGCTGTAGCGTTAACTCGAGCCCGTCCTCGTATGGCATCGATGAACTGCAGTACTCGTGCTGTGGCCCTGATTAGTCTCTCGTATGAAGAGAAGTTCTATCTCTGGCAGGTGTGGGCATCCTTGGTCTCGACGTGATGCGCCACAATTTCTTCCAACTCTTCTCTTCTCTC
The DNA here is from genome assembly GCA_029286625.1 of Parnassius orleans. Lineage (NCBI taxonomy): Eukaryota > Metazoa > Arthropoda > Insecta > Lepidoptera > Papilionidae > Parnassius > Parnassius orleans. The sequence continues at coordinate 137,286 of JAGSMP010000728.1, forward strand.
CTTCCTTCCTGTGGCCATTTGCTTTCGTTCGTAGAAAAATGACGGTCCGGTGAACCATTGGTCGCTTTCTCTTGCTTACGAAGTTCATGCACGTCGCTTGGTCTGCTATATTGTGAGCAGTCGGAATCCATTTCCATTGTTCGGGTGATGTTTTCTCGGCTATCTCCCCGAGTCGATGAGCTACGTATGAGTGTAACGCGCTGTATCGTTCCTTATCCAGTGGAGCGCCGTAGTAGAGTCCGTCCAATATATGACCCTATCTGCTCTCACCTGTGTTCGTCCTGCACGAATACCGCGAGTCGCGCGCCTTCAAGTTCGCCTGCAACCTAATCGCGGTATGCTTTGTGTCTTGATCGGGGCGACTTTCGCCTGGCCGCTACTAACGCTACCTTAACCGTTTTGTCGCGATACGTACGTTCACTATTATCGCGAGGTCGGGTCTCTATCACTCCCCGTGGAGCATCGCATGCATCTCTATACCCGGTGACTGGTCCATTCTACGTTCGATGGTGGAGTCTTCGAGCTGCCATCCGTAGCTCGGTGGCAGCCTGACGTTATCGTCCCTCCACGGCAGTCCGACTTGGTATTGCTCGCCGACCCTCTTGACGGTGCGCTGGAAGATGTCAACAGCCCGCCCTCTTCCCGCCTTGGTCTGCTTTTGAGCGATATACCTATTGAGTCGATCTCGTACCGCCCTTGAGAAGATCGGTCAACTCTTCATCAGGACTGGCGAACGTCTTCATATCCTTATCTAAACGTCCGTTAACGCTGATATGTGTAATACCGTTTCACCGTCTTGTTTACACATAACGCGCGGCGCGGTCCTTGTAAGACCCATCCTAACAACGTCCTCCTAGCCGCAATGGGTTGCTTACGACGTCCTATGCGTAAATTACCCGTTATAATTAAATGCCAGTTATCTGACCCTATTACTTTCGGTCTTGCGTCACTATAACATACCTCGCTCGTAAGCCACGTAAATGTTTCAATCGTAGACACCCTTACCGACGGACTGCGAACCTACTGTCAAATTATTTATTGTTCGCGCACTTACGTTATACGTTTCATTTTCGTTTTTCGCGTATCCCTATTGTGACTATTCGACTATTATTCTCGCGTTGGTTACTAGATACGCCTCGAATATTCAGCGGCTTCGTCAGTCCTTCCGCGCCTAACTTGCGAGCTAATTCGTCGTCGATCAACGATATCGTGGACCCTTCGTCGAGGAGCGCGTAGGTTTCGATCTCTCTACCACGCGGTCCGCGCACTATAATAGGACACACTTTTAATAACACTGACGCACTTTTAGCTGTATTTGACGCGACGAGCACTGTTTCACCTGAATTTGCAGATGTTTCCGGTGTCTGAGTCTGGCGGGCGTGAAACAACTCGTGGTGAGGCGTTGCAGCCGTCGATGCCGCATTTCTTAGCCTTGCACCTCAGGCGTCGCTTGCTGCTTAGACACTTGAAGCACACCTCTTCCTTCACCCACTTCCTCCAGCTATCTACCTCCATCTGCACTAATTTCTTGCACTTGACTATCGTATGTTCACCACCACAACACAAACACTTAACACTTTCACCGTCACTATCTCGTGTGGTGAATGTCCTTACATCGCGGGCCATCTTCTACGCGGCGGTGTGACTATAAGCCTTCGGCGGCGGTGCTTTTTCTTCACGGGTGCTTCCTAATCGGCGCTGCGGATGTAAGCATGACTTAACGCGCGGTCAGCCTCTCTCATCATAAACCGTGAAAGCGTGACGATATCCGGTCTGTCAGCACTTCCGTAGTGCTCCGCATAATCGCACCAACGTGATCGTAAATGAGGACTTAATTTACTCGTAACTCCCTAGTAAGCATCGGGTTTTGTAAGTATCCTTTACCGTCGACGTTTTTCATAACACAGACGATATTCTGTAACTTAATCGCGAACGTATTTAATTCCTGAGCGGTTAAGCCTGCGCGGAAGACGTCTCAGATCTTCTAACGCGCGATCTATAATTACTCTGAGCGACCGAAACACTGCTCTAGTGTCCGCATAATATCCGCTGGGTCCTTCGCGGTAAACAGTAATGCCGATACTGCCTCCTCAGCCTCACCACGTAAACAGTTCCTTAACCTTGCCATATTTTCCGTGTCTGTGAATCCATACAAACGGGTGGATTCATTCATCGCGGCTTTAAACGCTAACCATTCCGCGGCCGAGCCGTTGAAAATAGGCAAGTCCTGTGTTTGCTTCGCGGCGGCTGGTCTGAATCGTACCATATTCTAATGTTTGCCAGCCGTTCGATACCCCTTCCTTCTCCTCGGGTGAGCGACCCACCTCTATCCCTATTTCCTTCTAACGATACACGACGATTCGGGATGTATCGTGATTATATGGCGACGTGACCTATGACCCACATCGCGACGATACGGCGACGATAATCTACGTTCCTCGCGGCGATGTGGCGACGGCGACCCATGTTTTGGCGATAGAGTGCGGCGTTGCGCGCGTCGGCGACGTAACCTTACATGACGATTCACCTGATTCGATTCTGCGGCGACCCACTATCCCTTTGTACTATATTCGCGTGACGTGGTTGTTCGTTATTCGCGACCGTCCTTCAATATACACGGGTAGCGCAGGTACGTAATCGGTCCCCTTTCCGGTGGGGCCTGCATTTGATCGATGGGCGCGGGCTGAGACAGGCGGCAGGGCGGCTTCCGCACAGTCTCCACGTTATCTAACCATTGGTCGACACGATTCCTACTTTCTGTTATTTCGGCTCCTTCTAAACTTTCCTATCGGTATCTTCTTGTAATTGCGCGATGTCCTTGAAGTATATTTTTTTAATTAAATCTTCCTCGATTTGTAATTGTTTCCTTCTAATCGCGGCGAGTTCTTCAGCTGTGTTGTATTCAATTTGTTTTAATTTTGCGATTGCGCTAGCTGTCGACCGGGCTGAACGAACTGACGGGAGGAGCGGCGCGCCTAAGTACAGCGTCGGTATGTATCGTTGAACCCATTTCGGTGACCGGAAGATCTTCAATAATCGCGGCGAGTGTATCTGTACGGCGCGGATGTGCTGGTTTAACAATCGCTCGGTCGTGGACACGGACATAGCGGCGCGGCGGCGGGCGGGCATAGCTGCGGGCGTCGGCGAGGCGCGGCGGGCGCCCGTGTCAACGATAGATAGTCTGAGGGGACGCGGGGCTTCCTCGAAGATACGCATTCCCACCGGCGTTTCGTCGTCGTTCCTGGGCTTCTGGCTTTGTTTTACGCATGGCGTCTTCAAAAGACGTAAGACGCACGTGTTACGTTACCAGTCGATTACAGTTTGACACCGTTAGGAGTAACCTACTGGTCGCGTAAACGTGTCTAAGAAACGAGAAAGTTAATTTGACAAAGTCAGACTATTGTTAGAAACGTAGATAATTTTGCACGATGATCTTCTCTCTTCTGTACGGTCTTCTGGCTTCGGATCTTCCAGCTTTGATCTTCTGGCTTCGATCTTCCAGCTTCGATCTTCTGGCTTCAATCTTCCAGCTTTGATCTTCTGGCTTCAACCGGCGGCGATGGACCAAAAATTATATGTACAATCCGGCTCGAAGGACCAAAAATTATTATGTACAGTCCAGCGACGAAGGATCCAAAAATTATTATGTACAGCAGAGGGAGCCGATTTTTGAGATAACAGAAAGTAAAAGAGAAATAACTATTGGGTGTATGTGTACTGAATAACTGACTTTACTTCGATAACTTGTTACTGAACTAAGAGGCCTGTACAAAGAAAAGTGGGACAATTTAAAACTTTATATTTAACTATTTACAATAGCGGCAATTAATGTATGTACAAGGGAATATCTTCTGGGAGTCTTGAGTCTTCTTTCTTGAGAGTCTTCTTTCTTGAGTGCCGCTGTCGAATCGAATGCCTGCGGAGCCCAAAAGGCCCTTATTATATTTCCGCGGCGGCCGTCTCAAGATGATAGTGTTCTCACACGGTGTGCTGTGCGCTCATTGGTTGTCGACCTCACGTGATGTCCGGGCGGTGCGGGTGCGGGCGTAACGGGGTATGAGGGGCGACGGGGCGGCTGCCTCGCCATCCGTAACATGTACTATGCCTATAACCTTCGCGCAAGTGCAAGCAATATGTTGACAAAGTTTTACCGCAATCTGAAGAACGGTATCTATAAGCGCATAAAATGCGAACAAATAAATTTTTGTTTAATTAGATTTGTTCCGCATTCCTCGATAGATTTATCTATATTCCTCACACTGGGCAGACGGGTACTGATTCCTTCGCTAGTGTGTGAAGTTTAGTATCAGCGTTTAAAATAGACTTTAATAGCCCAAAGCCTAGAAAAGTTAAGTTGATTAAGTTGAACAAATATTGGTCAAAGGCAAACATAACGAACTAAAACAAACTTTGACGGTCGAATATGTGTTTTAAATGATTTCCTTATTTATTGATTAACTAATTAGAAATAAAATCATGGCGGCTAGTCTAAGATATTAAGCTATTATTTTATTAAATTAATTAACATAATTGGTGAAAATAATCGTTTTATCCACAGCATTTTCATAAAAATTTCACTTGGTTTGAATTTTAATAACTTATGTATATAACCTAAATTAAAATATCTTTTCTAGTTACTCTTTCCTTGGGATTTAAATAGATTAAATTTTTTTGTTTGGAAAAATTGTCTGCGATTTCAGATATTTTATGCTTTGAAATTGACGCTAAAAGGGAAATTAAGGAAACCTCTGTTTAGTTTTCTTGATAACATCCAAAAATACTGTATTAATATAAAAAAATATCTTATATCTATTTAGACCATAAAATTTCCTAAAGTTATGAGTAATTAACATTTTTATAAGATAAGCGGTTGATATTGTCCCCCGGATGGTGCTAAACAAGCGACAAAGCCGAAAGTACAGACTTGGCTCCTCGCCGTGTGGTAACGGCGTAAAAAATACCACCCCCTACTTTCGCACCATGAGGCACAAACTAAAAGAAGTGGCCCCGAGTTCCCGGCGCCCCTTTAATGGGGCAGGGGTGCTAAGAATCTCCGGGAGGAAAACCGGCGACGAGGTTCGCCACCTGTCATGTTCTGTCTCCCGGAGGGGCGAAAAGTGGATTGCGGAAGCCCGTCTGGCTACGCTGAATGAATGTGGAGCAATGAATGATAAGATGGATGAAGTATGCGATATGATGTATGATAGAGGAATAGATGTGTTATGTGTAAATGAGACGAAACGGAAGGGAAAGGATGTTGACTACATGGCATGTATACCGCGTACTGGTCTGGTGTAGACGAGACCGAGCGGGCATGCCAGGGAGTCGGTATCATCCTTTCAGAAAGAATAGGTGTAAGCCCGAGACTGCTATGGATACGAATGAAAGTGGGCTTAAAGAAGTTGTTTGTTCTAGGGGTCTACGCCCCAGACATGCCCCACTTATATCCGAGAGCAATTTTGGGAGATGGTAAGGATGGTGCTAATGAAATGCAAGGGTAATGAAAATATTGTTATATTAGGAGATTTTAATGGAAGGGTTGGCGTGAAGAGGCTTGGTTATGAAAGGATATTGGGAACGTTTGCTGATGAAAGTATAAATGAGAATGGTGAAAGCCTCCTCACCGTATGTGTGGAAAATAATATTTTTGTGACGAACACTTTCTTTCGTCATAAGAAGATTCACATGTATACATGGGAAAGAGGTGGTGATAGAATCATGATAGATTTCATAATTGTGGATGAAAGATGAGGAGCAGATACAAGGATTTACCGGGGTCCAACGTAGGACGGATCATTACTTGGTCTTATGCTGAATTAATGGTCTCTTCAGACGTTGGCGGCATCGGACATCTGTGTCTACCACTGCGTTACAGCACAGAACAGAGAGGTTACAAGATGAAGGTGCGAAAGAGAAGTTCAAATGTAGATTGAGAGAAAATATAAGTGGTATGGATGAATTGTGTATGAATGATTTAGACTTGGAGACTGTGTGGTATAATGTCAAGAAAGGTTTGGTGGATGCAGCTACCGAAGTATGTGGTGTAAGTAAGAGAACGAATGAAAGGAAAAATATCACTTTATGGTGGGATGATGAGGTACGGATGGAAGTAGAAGCAAAGAAGAGAGCATGGCTAGATTTACTAGCAACCAAGGCTAGTTATTCTAGCGGTATGAATGATGATATTGAAAGAAAAAAGGCAGTCTTTAGACATCTATAAATAAGAGAGTAAAAGAAGTAGTTGAAAGGAAAAAGCAAGAAATAACGGATAAGAATGATAGAAGAATATCGGATAACTTCTAGGCAAATATTAAAATGTTCTGGAAACTCGTAAGAACTGCCAGGGGACATTCAAAACAGCCTAGAATGAATGCTATACGAGACCAGAATGGCTGTATTATGAATGACGAAGTGTCGAGTTTAAGGTGATGGAAGGAATACTTTGAAAGCGTGTTTATGAGTGATGAGAAGTTTGAATTAAATGAAATAGAAATTCCGAAAGAAGAGGAAAGAGATAGAGAGATAAGTATAGATGAAATAATGAAAGCAATGAAAAGTACGAAAGCAGGTAAGGCAGTCGGATATGATAGAGTATCACTCGAAATGCTAAGGGCTGGAGAGGGAGTGAGGAGCTGCAGCTATTTTAATAGTATAGTTGTAGCACGAATGGGTCGGCTCGACTTGGGAAGGACCACGCTCTCACAGAATACCAACGTAAAATAGCAGCTTAATGCTGCTGTGTTTCGTATGGTGAGTGTAGAGAACCGGAGACCCTTTTTACTGGAAAAGAGGCATTCTATTTTAGTCCTCACGGCTGACAATGCATCTGCATTTAAATTCGCTAACGAAGATAGATGTAGATGTCTATGGGCAACAGCAACCACTTACCATCAGGTGGCCTGTGTGCTCATTTGTCACCCTTATTCTATAAAAAAAAAAGACCTGCTGTACACCTTGTTTAATTTGTGTTGGGAACTTAAGCGGATACCGGGAGACTGATGCAAAGCCGTGATAGTCCCACTATATAAAAGAAAAGGATCGCAGCAGGACTGTAAAAACTACCGTGGTATAAGTCTTCTTAGCATTGTGAGAAAACTGTATGCTAAGGTACTAATTGAAAGAGTTTTGAAAGATACTGATGAAAAAATTTGGGATGTGCAAGCGGGATTTAGAAAGGGAATGGGATGTACGGATCAGGTCTTTTCCATGCGCATGATCGCGGAGAAGTTTTTGGCCAAAATATAGATGAAATGATAGGGATATAGAACGACGAGTGAACGCAGGAAATAAAGTAAATGGGGCTCTATACTCTGTTGTGGAAAGTCAGAATGTGTCCAAAAAGGCACGTATGGCAATTCACAATGCTGTGCTTTAATGTATGGTAGTGAAAGTTGGGTGTGGCAGAAGAAGCATGAGAGTAGAATAAATGCTGTAGAAATGCGGTCATTAAGGAGTATGTTAGGGCTGAATCTGAATGACAGAGTGAGAAATTGTGTGATAAGAGAAAAGTGTGGTTTGCAAGATGATGTTGTGACCAGGATTAACTTTAATTAATTTCACCAGGTTTGGTCATGTAGAAAGAATGAATGAGGAAAGAGTGACAAAACAAATTTATGTGGCAGAGGTGAACGGCAGAGTCGGGAAGGGACGCCCTAGACGAAAATTTATCGACCAAATTGGCGATATACTGAAAATGGGCCAAATTAAGAGTACCCTTAACCGACGAGCGTGTATGCGTAGGTATATGGATGTGGAGGAGGCGAGAGAAATGTGTCAGGATCGTGCCAAATGGAAGTCCATAGTCTCTGCCTACCCCTCTGGGTGACAGGCGTGAGTGTTTATGCATTATGCAAGCGGTTGATGGATATTAACAGGTATGAAAAGTACTGTTTTAAGCTAATCAGCGCTTGGAACGTATAATAACGTCCTTAAATACAAGTATAACCGTTTCATTTGAAATTCGAGAACGGTTCAGATTCACAATTAAATCCGGTAGGTGGCGTCCTTCTCGACATGCAGAAATCACCCATGCGAAGCCGGGGCGGATCGCTAGTAATTATATATTTTTGTATCTAATTTTTTTTATGGGCAATCTAAAACAAAGTAAAGGAATGAAACAGTGATATATTTTTTCGCTTTATTTTTAGTCACACAACTCACACAGGCAAAATTATGATTGTATTGTAATTATGATTGTAATTATGATTATAAATTATGATTGCAAATTTCATCTATACATATAATAAATCTGTAGAAAAGTCGTGTCTGTAATTCTAATATATTCTTGAAAAAACAAGTCCAGGTGACTAAATAAAGGGTACTGAATCCAAATTAGTGGTTTTTAGAATGTTTGTCTGTCTGTCTGTCTGTCTGTCTGTGTATTACCGATTCACACAAAAACTACTGGACCGATTTCCATAAAATTTTATATGTAGGTAGTTAGTAACCCGGGGCAACTTATAGGCTACTTTTTATCCGATTACGGAACTTAAAAAAGAAGGTTAAGTATTTTACTTCCTTTATATAATACCTTTCTTTATGATACTATCCTTTATATATGATTATGTTAGTTAATAGGCGGGATGACAGGTGTTTTTTCAAATAAATATTGTATTTGTAAATAAAGTTTAAAATTAGTTTTAGCCTTTGCATAACAATTTGAAACTCCGCTGACGATATACGTTTTAATTATCAAAACAGCGCCATCTATCATCAAATGAAAAAAAACTATATTTTGCCGTTAGTAACTAATAAATTATATAATATAAATAACTTACATTTATAAAATTATTTAAAAATCCTTACGTTTAATTTAATCGTTATATCATTTCAGAAGTGTAATAATTAAAATTTAAAAAATAATAGATAATAGTGACATCTATCAAACGTATGAAAATTGATATTTTTTGAACTATATAACATATCAATTTTCATACGTTTGATACTATATCTGTATATAAACTGATTAAAACTGGTCTGCCTGCAATTTTTGCAAAATTCTCATTAAATCATTATTTCGTGAAATGGTGTCATTTCATGATATTTATCACTGTATGTTGACTATGTCAGAATATAGCTTAGCCAAATCAATGAATAGAGATCATTTAAATAAAAATATGGTCATATCGTCAAATAGTTTTTCATCGCTAGCGGCGCTGATAGCGTGTTTTTTTTAACAGAAACAGATTTTTAACAGAATCAACATCACTTTATGCCTTTTTTATATAATAAATAAATGTTCCCGGCTTTAGGGTGGCCCTTGAGCCAGTCTCACCCCAACCTTCAATAGCTGATATTACTAGATAGTATAGTTTTGACTTTTATAGTATAAATATAGCGCCCTCTACTTTCTGCTAAATAAACTAATGATAAGTAAAGATAAAATTAAATTTTAGAATGCTACTGAATACTTATTCGTGCGGCATCAAAATTGTCACATAAAAATATCCAGACCGGTGGCCATTATCGGGATGACTTACCACAATTAACACGTTTGGCAAAATGGCTAACAACACTGTTATACACAACACGTGTGTTTTGTGTGCACAGTATCCAGTACTGTTTACACAAAACTGAGATTAGGTGAGAAGCTCTTTAGTTGAATATACTGAGTGTCTCTCGGCATAGGTTTCATTTTACCAACTTCATACATAATTATGTTATCACGTTATCTGATGTAAATAATTGGAAATTAAGTGCATTGTGTGATTTTATCTCTATTTGATGGAATAGTTCGTGGCATCGTTGGGTTTCTAATTACTAGGTAGATATGGTACAAAATCTTTGTTTCAGTTTTTATGAATTTTATTTAAACAAACACGAGAGCCGTGTAGCTCGCCATGAGATTTCATCACAGCAAGGGAGCAAAACGTGTACGAGTCCTTTGAGGACAAATGAATCTGTTATGGGAAATTTTACGTGCTGACTTACCACGTTCCCGGAGAAGTGGTGAAGAATAACTTCGTGGGCAAACCTAAATGTCTGAGTAGTAGTTAAAGGATTGCGGCACACTCTTTTCTGCTCACAAACACTATAGCTAATGAGGAGTCCTGTGCACAGTAGTGAGACGTATGTAAGCTGCTACTTTAGTTTTTATACCTTTAATGAGACTTATAAATCAGTTTGTCATTTAATATTTTTGTATTTTCATATTATCAGACAAATCAAGATTTTTTATGTCAGTCCTGGTTTCATAGCTCACATGAGATGTGTAAATAAAGAGGCTGTTGCGAAAAATACTTTAAATATCAAAGATAGCAGATTTAACTTAACAAAAGTTTATTTTATTTTACTTGTCAAAGGCAAAGGTAAATTTCATAGTACATAAGCATTATTATATATTTTTACATATATGTCAATTGCGATTTGAAGTGTCGATTTACCACGTTCTCGGCGGTGAAAGAAAACCTGCATATCTGAGAAGTTCCCCAGTTGAGGTGATCGCGCGTTGGCACTTTTTTTGGCCAAAAGCTCTGTGGCCTGTGTCCAGTAGTGACATGTATGTAGGCTGCTACTTTTTTTAGTTTTAATGGGGCAATCATGCTGTTTTTATATCATTCATATTTTCGGAGATTTCACCTTTTTGTTTTCACACTGCCGTAAATATTAACGGTAGCAAAGATTCGAAAGAATAGAACTCATCATCGTTATCATTATAACCTATCGAAAGTCCACTGAACTGAACATAGGTCTCCCCCATAAATTGTCAAATAGGCTGGATATTTGCTATAGTTGCCACGTTTGGCAGGCAGGTTGGCAACCGCAGCCTTTATTATTTTGAACTGTTGTCAGGAAGATGATGTTGCCCATCTCCTGTTTGTTTTCCTCTATCGCCTCTTACGATACACACGGAACGGATATAAGGTGGCGGATTCTCTTTCACCGCCACAACAAGGCGAACATTTTTCTGCTTCCAATCATGAGTGTAGTTCTACCCACGTTCACTGCGAATAGAACTTCATTTGCAATAAAATTTATCTTAAGGATTTTAGCGTGTTTAATTTTAACTTTTTTAATTCCTGACGTTTCTGACGTGCTTGGTTTTGAAGTTAGGATGTTTTTAATTTCAATAGCCTCGGGAATCATCCTTGGTAGGAACCATTATATCAGATCTGATATAATGGTTGGGACGATACTGAACATGTTGACATACTTTCAGACTTCTCGGAGCGTCGGTGTTTCACATCAGCAATATGTTCTTTTACGCAATTTTTATGGAACTTTTTTCCAAAGATGTGTTTTGTACAACCCGCTTAAATAAAAGTTAAAATGTAACGTGATTTATTAAAATTTGTTTTATTATATGTGCAGTATTCATCATTATCAGAACCGCATTTATGAAATTTTGAAGTCTACTCGAACGTAGAAAAAATATCAGATCTATTTTATGGTGCCATTCAATATTAATATTGAATGGCACCATAAAATAGATCCCATTTAAATGGGAACAATGATATGAATCAAATATCGCATATAAGACCATGAATTTATCATTATTTTGTTAAAACAAGTGGGATGCGGGAAGTAAAGACTGTGTAAGAACCTCCGAAGGAGGCGGAGTTATAGCCGAAATAAGAATTTTTGACCCCCTAGGACTGTAATGAGAACTTTTTGCCCCTATTCAACCATGGTCCCCATGACATCCTCTACATGATAGGCCTAAGTCTAAGTCTAAGGCCTAGTCACCTCCCAACTTTATTTCCAATAGAACTAAATTAACTATAATTATGAATGAATGTAAAGAGTAAATAATAATAGTAAATTTTGATCGGAAGACACGTCCAATATAAAAAAGTTGTAGATGTTTCTAGACATATGATATTAATGCAATTCTGAAAATCTTATTTATTCACGTGTCCCTCAATCATCTAGGTCCAATAGTCTTTGGGAATTCAAAAAAATTCTTTGACAAACTGACATAGATACACAGACACCGACGTGATTCTAAAAGTGATCGAATTTTGCTAAATTTGGCGCGGAGTAGCATTTAATGTTTCTAAATTGAAGACCACGCGAGCGAAGCTGCGGGTAAAAAGCTAGTATTTAATATGAAGATGGATCACGCTGATTTGCTATTACGAACTCAAAATATTTGTTACATACATATATATCATGTTAATAGAGTACATTCCATAAGAACAAGAAGATTTTAGATGCATAATACAAAATTAAAGTTTCATAGGGCCGTGCGGAATGCGTTTGGCTGGTACGATACCTTTGGTTGCATTTTTCTTCAAACTGCAGAGTTACATTGAAAAGGAAAAGCAAAATACTCTCCTAGTAATAACACACCTCAACACACAAACGTACACATAGACATTCTTTTAAGATAGTAGAATAGAGAATCTAGAAGGACAATATAATAAAACGTGTACGTGGTGGAGCCATGCTGCAGCTATGTTAGTAGTATAGTTGTAGCACGAATGGGTCGACCTCGACTGGGAAGGACCACGCTCTCACAGAATACCAGCGTGAAAAGCAGCTCCATGCTGCTGTGTTTCGTATGGTGAGTGTAGAGAAACGGAGACCCTTTTACTGGAAACGACGCATTCCATCTCAGTCCTCAGGTGACAACGCATCTGCATCTTGATTCGTAATCGAGGATAGATGTAGATGTCTATGGGCCACAGCAACCACTTACCATCAGGTGGACTGTATGCTCGCTTGTCACCTTTATTCTATAAAAACCTAGAGATATCTTGAAGACATAATCGGACGCATCTGAACAACTTCCAATGGTAAATTTGTAACTATTTTTAGTAAAAAAAACAACGTGTTTTATTTGTATAGTTTATTACTGTGCATTATTTATTACAAAGATTTCATTTCTTACATTCTTTATAACACATTTTTAAAATTTTGATTGAGTAATTGTTAGGTTACCCTATGTAATCATTATCACAATTACAAGCGCCACTGATGTTGCCGGTGCAGCTGAAGTTTTTGAAGGCGGGTGGAAAACGGCACGAGCACTTTGAGAATTGCCTCAACTCATTTTCGTTGGTACTGAGAAATGTATTCATGCGATCTTGGGCATGCGATATTGTCGATGCAACCGGTGTATTATATTTCACATCATGTGTCTGTCGCGATCCCATCAGTGAAGGATCACGAAACACTCTAGAAGTCTCAGGCGCTTTGGGTTTTGTTACACCTATCCTGTTAGGTGGAACCGGCACTGAAGTTAGTTCGGGTCCATAGTCGTTAGAGTCATTAGACGTGTCAGGAATTGTACGATGTACAGGCAATGCTGTGCCGCATGTCCCGCCGCTATGTCCAGCGCCATGGTTCATATATTGCATACTTCTATGTTGCATTTCTTGAAAACCGTGGTAGATTTTCTTCTGTTATCATAGCCAAGTGTAGGTGCTGTATCCTGTAGCGGAGCATAGAAAGAGTGATGCTGATGTGACGGAGGATTAAGTCTTTGTCTGCCAACAGCTGATTCAGGAACTGGCAAAGGATTCGAGTGAGCAAACGCCCGCTGTTCTGAAATAGCTGCTCCTGGTTCCTGGGTGGGGACCCGATCTGGTGTATGGGTGAATACCATTTGCGGTTTCGGCGAAACGTTTGTGTGCTGGGGTAAATTCTGATTGAGCTGTAGTGCTGGAGTCAGCCCTTGTAAGCCAGAAGGCGTTTTGCTACGTACGGAAGATACACCTGGTACTGGTGGATATCCAGCTGTTTGCGGAAAACCTAACGCTGTAGAATGGGGCACATTAGGAGAGGAAGTTGCCTGTGGATGGGCTGGCCTCGAAGTTAATTCTTGCATTTTCACCATGAGGTGGGTGGTTTACTATATGCATATTTCTATTTTTTTTTGGGATGTGGGGTCTCCTATATTCTTTGCTGTCGATTAGTTCCTTGATACCATAGGGGCAATATTGAGGCTGCGTACTGATACACATTGCTGCATTCCGACAGGTTTCACTGTACAAAAGTTTTCTCTCCACAAGAGCAATCTGACTGACTTGAGCAAGACAAGGCATTATGGGCAGAATAGGGTCGAAATATTGGAAATGTGGTGCAGTGCTGCGGTAAACTATCTATACAGGCACGAGGCAGTGGCATATAGCATGCCATTTTTCCAACGCACCTTCTTCTGTCTCTTTGAGGCGACATGAGCTTGAATTATTTAATTGCTTATTAAATTAGTTTTCCTGTGAAGAAAAGAAATTATAATTTACATTGTAATTAATTACTATAAAACGTCTGCTCTACAATAGGATTTTCTTCCGTATCATGGAGTCAGTTTACATACGTAAATTTCACAAGGTCAACATCCAGACCCGGAACAATTATTTGTAAGCCATACAAATACTTATTCCGGGAATACGAACCTGCGACCCATTCAGCGACACAACTCATTGCTAAGCCACTGCGCCATGAGCCGTCAATTATTATATTTGTTATAATTCAAATTCAAAAAATTATTGTACGTTTTGTGATATTTCCTTTCTTTCATATCATAGTTTTGTGGATATTTATTAGTGTTATAGTGATATAGATTAGATATTAGATAAGATTAGATAATAGTTAATAGTGATATAGATTAGATAAACGCCGGACTCGAATGCGCGCATAGCGGCCACACCGAGATCGCCACCACCCACAACAAGACCACCACCACCTACAGAAGCGCCAACAATGGCAAAATACCCACCAATCATAGTGGAGTGCTTTCCAAACTCCAGCTAGGGAAGCACTCCAGTATTTTGAAGTGCTTCGTCCACGAAGCACTTTAAAATACTGCAACAAATACTCGGACACGCCCCGAATGCCCGTCCGTTCGGAAAGGGAGTCCGATTTCGACCCCAAACAGAACAATAATATAGAAAAATCCAAAAATATCTAGTGGAAAAAAGCAAGGAGGACTCCACCTTCGTATGGTACTGCTACATGCCACATGAGGAGCAACCCACGAAGGTGGGGTTAAGAGGGCTCCCAGCTGACACAGACCCCAAAAACATACAAGAGGCACTCACCGAATTGGGCTTTCCAGTCACATTCGTGAGGGCCATCCCACCCAAAAGGGAGAGACCAGGGTGCCTATTCCATATCAAGATGGACCACCTTTCCCCGGAGGAGCTCAATCCACTGTATGGAATAAATGAATTATAATACATGCCAGAAATCACCATTGAGGGCTGGCAGGGCAGAACTGGCCCTGCACAATGCCATAGGTGCCAAGGATTTGGACACGCCTCTGTTCATTGCCATCGCCCATTCAAATGTGTTCGCTGCGCGGGTAATCACCCCACATCAGAATGCCAGACACCGCGTGATGCACAGCCCAAGTGCGCCAACTGCACTAAGGCTCACGCGGCCAGCGACCGACGGTGCCCGGTACTGCAAAGGATAGCCAGGAAAAGAGGTATCAACCTGCAGCCATCCATGCCTCCGCAACTAATAAGAGCACCGCAGCAGCGAATGCAGCAACCACAACAACAATAACCGCAACAACATCAACAACTACAACTACAGCAGCAATACCAAGTGACGCCGCAGCCACAACAAATGCACACCAGCACACCTACACCGGCGCCAACAACATCCGTCGCAACAGGAGCAACCCTAGCCCCTTCAGCGAATGGCCCTACGGAACGCACTACACTCCCCAAAAAGAAAAGGAAAAGAAGGAAGAAGAAGAAGACGGCCGCTCAAGCACAGAAAGCGAGAGAAATGCCGACCTCGCTTCCCCCCCCCCCCCCCCCCCCCCCCTCACCTCCACCACACAACAACAACCGCAGCAACAGCTACGTTATGAAAATCAACCCCGAGAACTACCCCAGAAAAGGACAGAAACAGTCACCACTCCCATAACACAAAACAGCCACGTGCCAACCACCATCGAAGAAGGCCTCACAGAAGTGGTGGGAGTGGTAATAAGGATATTAGAAGATGTCCTTAAAGCTATGACTACAGGGTTCAATCCATTAATGGCGATATTAGGCGCCTTAGCCCAACTGTCGGCCATTAACAAAGGGCCGAAGATTGACCCCGGCGGCATCACTGGGAAGGCCGCCGAACTCCGAACGCTGGTCCAGCGGTACAACATCCAGATTGTACTGCTGGGAGAAACAAAGCTGCGCCCCGCCGCTTAACTAAAACTCCCTAACTTCTTCGTGTATCGACATGACGAGGTGTCCCCCGAAGGTGTCGCGTACAGAGGTACTGAGGCACTAGTTAGAAGAGAGATGTCTCTCTTCTAACTAGGTCATTCAAACTACATCATAGGTATGGAGAACGCCTTCGACAGAGTGTGGCACGCAGGGCTAATTTATAAGCTAATAGAGCAAACAACCCTACCGCCGACGCTAGTGCGGCTAATAACGTCGTTCCTGGAGGGAGGGAGCTTTCAAGTCAGCCTAGAAGGGTTAGGTTATTAAGCCTAGTAGTTTTCACCGGTATTTTATGTTAAAATTGTGCACTGGTCAATAATCAGTAGTATAAAAGAAAGTTGTAGGAACATTCAGTATTTATAAGTAATTTAACACTTTCACTGTCCGGTTTTCAGACATAATAGTAAGACAATAGCAATGACCTATGTAGTGCACGAGACAGCGAAAGGGTTTAGGTTGATGAAATAAATATAGGTGGCCATACCTCAATTTCGCTACATAAAGTCGTTCTTATACTTTTAGCTAGACATCAAATCCATATTATTATTAACGTTACAATAACTACAGACATTGAATTATAAGATTAGTTTATTTTCTAATTGATTCACTTTAGATAACATAACAAAAAATGTAATTGAAAAAACATTCATTCCATTGGTCTGTGCGTCGGTGAGTCTTCTCGCTCAATAGAAATGTAAGCAGTAGATTGAGATATATAGTATTAAATAAGATTCCACACATTCTAAGGAGGATCCCTATTGATTTTTGTTATTGAACTCGACACCGTTTAAAAGTTAATTTATTTATTTCATAAAAAAATTGATTTAATTTTGATGAAGGAAAATAAAAACTCTCATGAAGCGTGCACTTCTGGATTTTCCAATTTATTTTCAAACTTTTAGCGTCCCAAGGAGACTGATTTTCGATAGAGGAACTTCATTTACATTTAAACGGTTCAATGAATGTTTAGACTCGTTAGGTGTCAAGCAAGTGCTAATAGAACTGTATAACCGCACAGTATTAGCTTCCTAAAATTTTGGCAAGCCTGAACATTTATGGGACAAATGTGTAAGTGACATTCAATGGAGATTAAATAATACAACAAATTAGGCAATTGGTTAAACTCCCGCAAAAGCTTTGTTCGGTATTAAATCAATAGGAACTAACGATTCTTTGGTGCAAATGAATGTCTTAAATGATTCCCATAATAAAAATGCACAATCTACTAATAATATTGACAGTATTAGGAATGAAATATCGCGATGAATTAAAATTGAACCAACAAAACAAAAGCAGCGTTTTGATAAGAACCGGAAAATCTTAAAGTTCGTTGTAGGTGATTTAGTTAGAATAGAGATTCCTTCAACAGGTAAAAGCAGAAAATTTATTTCTAAACTTCGCAGTCCTTATCGTATATGAAAAGTTTTAGACAACGATAGATATGTAGTCAAAGATACACCTATGTCCCGCAAGGGTAGAAGTTTTAATGATATATTTTCAGTTGATACAATTCATCCTTGGTTGGTTTATTAACGAAGCTATGAGTTGTATACTCAAAGTTGAAATAGTAATACCGGTGAATAAATAAGTATATAATTACAAATAATTTGTTATTTGTGTTACAATGATCATTTCCTTTATTTATGTAATAATTTAAAATAAATAATATTTTGATTTAGTGGTAGATAAAAAAATATTATTAAAATAATTTTAGTAGTAAAAAAACAATCCAGATATTATTCTTCATGAAAAAAAAAGTATATTATTTTTTGTTTAACATAGTATATTATATTAATGTTTAATAATTTATTAGGTAAATTAATATTGAAGACATGAATGGGGCTTCAGTATTCTTTCCTTACCTATTCCTTGCCTGTTGAGAACATGAAGGGGTCTCATGCAGGTGAATATTGAAGACATGAATGGGGCTTCAGTATTCTTTCTTTACCTATTCCTTGCCTGTTGAGAACATGAAGGGTCTCATGCAGGTGAATATAGAAGACATGAATAGGGCCTCGGTATTCTTTCCTTACCTATTCCTTGCCTGTTGAGAACATGAAGGTGTCTCATGCAGGTGAATATAGAAGACATGAATAGGGCCTCGGTATTCTTTCCTTACCTATTCCTAGCCTGTTGAGAACATGAAGGGGTCTCATGCAGGTGTATATTAAAGACATGAAGGTGCTTCAATATCGTTTGCGATGTAATTTCATTAATTTAAAACAAACTGTAATATTACAAATAATACTAACTTAATATGGTAATACATTTTCTATTTTCCATTCACGGACGTAAAATGTCAGGAAAGGCCGATTGTTAGCAATTATTTATAAAGAACAATTAAACATATATTGAATGATCCTAATTTTAATGTAATTGTCTTGTGAAACATACATCTAACTTTAATAAATGTAAATCGGATTTCCGCTTTTGTACCTTTGAATTTCCGGTAAGATTTTATTATAATAGTTTCGGATTTGACTCTTAAAGAAAATATAAAATGGCTGTCACGACCTAAGCTGGGTCATTCGGTTATAAGGTGTTAAGAGTATAAGAGACTTTGATGTTTGTGTAAAGTGTAGTGCAAGTACCAAGTAAAAGTGATTATTAATACGACAATTAGTTGTAATTTACAGACAGACTAAAATAAAAGTGATATGATGTAATCTAAATTGTATTATTTACAACGCAAGCTGCCACTAAAACGAAACTGATGATGTACAAGATCCAGAATAACACATGCTGCTCCGGCTCATGATCGACAGAGGCGGCGACTGCAAAATTTGGCAGGCAAAAAGCAAAAATGGGCAGGCCCAGCAAAATTTGTCATTAAGAACCATCGTCGGTGCAGGTCGCTACGTCCGGAATAACGTCATCGCGGCTAACCTGAAAATTGAAACCATATAGGAATTTGTGGTCCGGTTGGCGCGCGGCATGTTTGACCGCGCGGACAACGGGTCACACCCACACCTAACCAACTTGGCACCTTTACATGCCCGGCCCCCGGACGAGCGACCTCTACCAAGAGAACTCCTCTCTATAGAGATTAGAGAGTCGAGTAACAACCCTTAATGTCACAGATAGACCAACTTTGACTTACTTTGATACCAATTCGCAGCGACCGGGGAACCGAACCTCGGACCGCTGCCTTATACTTACAATGCCGAGACGGCTCCCACGACCGGTACATAGTTGTGTACCGCGAAGAGTACCCGGGCAATGGGGGATGTCCAGAGGCCCGAGACCTGTTAAAAGCAATAACACACATGTAGAAGACAAGGATAACGGTCAATGTGTTCGGGAACCAGCTACCAGTTTTATGTTTAATCAAGAACGAAAAACAAAGGCATAGGGAAGCGATAGGAAAGTAGTGAAAGTTAATATTGCTCTCTTATGGGGAAATTTTGAAAATAATTGCTGTTTTATTTTTCTAAAGTTTCTTCCACTCAAGAAAACACATACAGTCCATCGAAGTCGATTTATGGAGACGGCGAGACCGGGAACGCTGTAGCAGGACCCGTAATCTTGGTTGTCCCACCTTTCTTCTGAGAGAGGTCCAGCGGACGCTCTTTTGTGATACTCCTTCACGGGGTTCACCCGAACCCAACGTGGCGTGAGAAGAGTTTCTGGGATGAGAACTTCCATATAGTCTAATCCCTGTCTGCTGGTCCGTATCATCAAATATTATAATGAGGAAAGATTTGTTTGTTTGTTTGAATTGAATAGGCCCCGAAACTACTGGACCGATTTGAAAAATTCTTTCACAATTAGAATCCTATATTATCCCTGATGAACATAGGCGATAGAATATTTTCAAAAAAGTTAGGGATCCGTATGAAAACTTCGTTAATGTAACCCAAGGTGTGAAAAAAAATACCAAAAAAAATCCTTATATCGCATACGCTGCGGAAACTATTGACAATAGAGCAGTGATGTACTACAGTTTTATAAAGAATATCAATATCTACAAAAAAGTTTGCGATACCATATGTCTATTACAGTTAAGTCACAATAACTACTATTCCATATTAGAGTATGCAATAGTAACGCCGAAAATTCCTTATATCGCGTACACTGCGGAAACTATTGACAATAGAGCAATGTGATGTACTACAGTTTTATAGAAGACATCAATATCTACAAAAAATCTGCAATACCATCAGTGGCATAGCTATGTAACCAAGGGCCCCGGGGCAAAAATGGAATTGGGGCACTATTTAAACTAAATTAAATACTTTAAAGGTGCAAAACTACTTCATCATCAGCTCCTTGTGTTAGATAACTTTCAAATAAATTTGTCGGTACGATACGCGTGCCACCTAATGTAAATTAATTGTTCTATTATGTACAGTCCGGCGACGAAGGATCCAAAAATTATTATGTACAGCAGAGGGAGCCGATTTTGAGATAATGAAAGTAAAAGAGAAATAACTATTGGGTGTATGTACTGAATAACTGACTTTACTGATAACTTGTTACTGAACTAAGAGGACTGTATAAAGAAAAGTGGGACAATTTAAAACTTTATATTTAACGATCTTCCTCACTGGTCGTCGTAGTACTCCGCCTCTGGTTCGAATCTCCACGTTGCGCACCACGCCGTCAGGTCCGGGAAACGTTCTCGTCACTATTCCCCTTGGCCACACGTTCCGCGGCAGGTTGCTGTCCACAATCACGACGAGGTCGTCTTCTTTTACATCTTGTCGCTGGGCGTCTCGAGATGCTCCGCGCGGGATCAGCGTCGGCAAGTATTCCCGCACCCAGCGCCTCCAGTATTCATCGGCGAGCCCTTGCGCCGCTCTCCATGCCCGGCGATCGGTGGGTGAGCACGTTGCGGTGATAGGTAGACTCGACGGTCCCAACATGATGAAATGGTTGGGGTTAACGCCTTGATCATTGATGTCGACCGGTACATGGGTCAACGGTCGAGAGTTGACGGTGTTCTCCGCTTCCGTCAACAAGGTTGCTAACGTCTCCTCCTTCGGACTCTTCTGGTGGAGAGTTGCTTCCAACGCTGCTTTGACTGAACGCACGAGCCGTTCCCATGCGCCTCCTTGGGCGCCCCGGTGCGATGAACTTTCACTCGTGCGTTGTGTTAATGCGAAGTCCTTGAGTAGCGGTTTCATTCTTCCATGGCTCTTCGGAGTTCGGTGTCGGCTCCGTGAAAGTTGGTCCCATTATCGGAGTATATTACCTGAGGCCACCTGCGCCTAGCCGCCATGCGCCGTAATGCCATTATTGCCGAGTCCGTGGTTGGGCTGTGGACTATTTCAAATGAACCGCGCGTCGTTAAACATGTAAATAATGCTATCCACCGCTTCTCGTGCCGTCGTCCTATCGTTACCGATAAAGGCCCAAAATAATCTACCCCGGTGTATGTAAACGGTCGCGCAAACGCTCCTAACCTTTCAGGTGGTAAATCGCCTATAACTGCCGGCCGTGGTGTTGCCTTGCGTACCCTACATTGCAGACAATTCCGTTCCACTTCTCGCACGGTCGGTCGTAGTCGGAGGATATAATATTTTGTTCGTAGGTCGTTGACCACCCTTGCCCTATTGGCATGGCTTGCTTCTTGATGCGCCTTTTCTACCAGCAGCTTTTCAAATCGGTGACGTCCATTCAAGATTATAGGTTGCTTCATCCGGTCGTCTACGTCGGCTGCGTCGATTCTTCCCTGGCTCGTAGTATTCCGTCTTCAATTAGGGTCGAGCTTCCTCAAAGCGCTGCCGGTGACCAGATTCTTCCCTGCTGAAGTCGGCTGATGTCTTCAGCGAAGCTGTCGAGCTGACTGCGTTCCACCCACATCCTGCCTTTGATGTGCTGTAGCGTTAACTCTCGAGCCCGTCCTCGTATGGCATCGATGAACTGCAGTACTCGTGCTGTGGCCCTGATTAGTCTCGTATGAAGAGAAGCGTTCTATCTCTGGCAGGTGTGGGCATCCTGGTCTCGACGATGCGCCACAATTTCTTCCAACTCTTCGTCTTCTCCTGCCTTCTTTCCCTGTGGCCATTTGCTTTCGTCTGTAGAAAAATGACGGTCCGGTGAACCATTGGTCGCTTTCTCTCTTGCTTACGAAGTTCATGCACGTCGCTTGGTCTGCTATATTGTGAGCAGTCGGAATCCATTTCCATTGTTCGGTGATGTTTTCTCGGCTATCTCCCCGAGTCGATGAGCTACGTATGGAGTGTAACGCGCTGTATCGTTCCTTATCCAGTGGAGCGCCGTAGTAGAGTCCGTCCAATATATGACCCTATCTGCTCTCACTGTGTTCGTCCTGCACGAATACCGCGAGTCGCGCGCCTTCAAGTTCGCCTGCAACTCTAATCGCGGTATGCTTTGTGTCTTGATCGGGCGACTTTCGCCTTGGCCGCTACTAACGCTACCTTAACCGTTTTGTCGCGATACGTACGTTCACTATTATCGCGAGGTCGGGTTCTATCACTCCCCGTGGAGCATCGCATGCATCTCTATACTCCGGTGACTGGTCCATTCTACGTTCGATGGTGTGAGTCTTCGAGCTGCCATCTCGTAGCTCGGTGGCAGCCTGACGTTATCGTCCTCCACGGCAGTCCGACTTGGTATTGCTCGCCGACCCTCTTGACGGTGCGCTGGAAGATGTCAACAGCCGCTCCTCTTCCCGCCTTGGTCTGCTTTTGAGCGATATACCCATTGAGTCGATCTCGTACTGCTCTTGAGAAGATCGGTCAACTCTTCATCAGGACTGGCGAACGTCTTCATCCTTATCTAAACGTCCGTTAACGCTAGATATGTGTAATACCGTTTCACCGTCTTGTTTACACATAACGCGCGGCGCGGTCCCTGTAAGACCCATCCTAACAACGTCCTCCTAGCCGCAATGGGTTGCTTACGACGTCCTATGCGTAAATTACCCGTTATAATTAAATGCCAGTTATCTGACCCATTATACTTTCGGTTTCGCGTCACTATAACATACCTCGCTCGTGTAAGCCACGTAAATGTTTCAATCGTAGACACCCTTACCGACGGACTGCGAACCTACTGTCAAATTATTTATTGTTCGCGCACTTACGTTATACGTTTCATTTTTCGTTTTTCCGCGTATCCCTATTGTGACTATTCGACTATTATTCTCGCGTTGGTTACTAGATACGCCTCGAATATTCAGCGGTTTCGTCAGTCCTTCCGCGCCTAACTTGCGAGCTAATTCGTCGTCGATCAACGATATCGTGGACCCTTCGTCGAGGAGCGCGTAGGTTTCGATCTCTTTACCACGCGGTCCGCGCACTATAATAGGACACACTTTTAATAACACTGACGCACTTTTAGCTGTATTTGACGCGACGAGCACTGTTTCACCTGAATTTGCAGATGTTTCCGGTGTCTGAGTCTGGCGGGCGTGAAACAACTCGTGGTGAGGGGCGTTGTAGCCGTCGATGCCGCATTTCTTAGCCTTGCACCTCAGGCGTCGGTGCTTGCTGCTTAGACACTTGAAGCACACTCCCTCTTCCTTCACCCACTTCCACCGGCTATCTACGTCCATCTGCACTTATTTCTTGCACTTGACTATCGTATGTTCACCACCACAACACAAACACTTAACACTTTCACGTCATCTCGTGTGGTATGTCCTTACATCGCGGGCCTATCTTCTACGCGTGGCGTGTACAGCCTTTTCGGCGGCGGTGCTTCTTTCTTCACGGGCTTCCCTAATCGGCGCTGCGGATGTGTAAGCATGACTTAACGCGCGGTCAGCCTCTCATCATAAACCGTGAAAGCGTGACGATATCCGGTTCGTCAGCACTTCCGTAGCTCCGCATAATCGCACCAACGTGATCGTAAATGAGGACTTAATTTACTCGTAACTTCCCTAGTAAGCATCGGGTTTTGTAAGTATCCTTTACCGTCGACGTTTTTCATAACACAGACGATATTCTGTAACTTAATCGCGAACGTATTTAATTCCTGAGCGGTTGCTTGGGCGCGGAAGACGTCTCAGATCTTCTAACGCGCGATCTATAATATACCTCTGAGCGACCGAAACACTGCTCTAGTGTCCGCATAATATCCGCTGGGTCCTTCGCGGTAAACAGTAATGCCGATACTGCCTCCCTAGCCTCACCACGTAAACAGTTCCTTAACCTTGCCATATTTTCCGTGTCTGTGAATCCATACAAACGGGTGGATTCATTCATCGCGGCTTTAAACGCTAACCATTCCGCGGCCGAGCCGTTGAAAATAGGCAAGTCCTGTGTTTGCTTCGCGGCGGCTGGACTGAATCGTACCATATTCTCTAATGTTTCCGCCAGCCGTTCGATACCCCTATCTTCCCTCGGGTGAGCGACCTACCTTATCCCTATTTCCTTCTAACGATACACGACGATTCGGGGATGTATCGTGATTATATGGCGACCGTGACCTATGACCTACATCGCGACGATACGGCGACGATAATCTACGTTCCTCGCGGCGATGTGGCGACGGCGACCTACGTTTTGGCGATAGAGTGCGGCGTTGGGCGCGCGTCGGCGACGTAACCCTTACATGACGATTCACCTGATTCGATTCTGCGGCGACTCCACTATCCCTTTGTACTATATTCGCGTGACGTGGTTGTTCGTTATTCGCGACCGTCCTTCAATATACACGGGTAGCGCAGGTACGTAATCGGTCCCCTTTTCCGGTGGGGCCTGCATTTGATCGATGCGGGGCGCGGGCTGAGACAGGCGGCAGGGCGGCTCCCCCCGCACAGTCTCCACGTTATCTAACCATTGGTCGACACGATTCCTACTTTCTGTTATTTCGGCTCCTTCTAAACTTTCCCTATCGGTATCTTCTTGTAATTGCGCGATGTCCCTAGCGTATTTCTTTTTAATTAAATCTTCCTCGATTTGTAATTGTTTCCTTCTAATCGCGGCGAGTTCTTCAGCTGTGTTGTATTCAATTTGTTTTAATTTTGCGATTGCGCTAGCTGTCGACCGGGCTGAACGAACTGACGGGGCGCGCGGCGCGGGCCTAAGTACAGCGTCGGTATGTATCGTTGAACTCATTTCGGTGACCGGAAGATCTTCAATAATCGCGGCGAGTGTATCTGTACGCGGCGCGGATGTGCTGGCTTCTAACAATCGCTCGGTCGTGGACACGGACATAGCGGGCGCGGCGCGGCGCGGCATAGCTGCGGGCGTCGGCGAGGGCGCGGCGGCGGGCGCCTGTGTCAACGATAGATAGTCTGAGGGGGACGCGGGGGCTTCCTCGAAGATACGCATTCCCACCGGCGTTTCGTCGTCGTTCCTGGGCTTCTGGCTTCTTGTTTTACGCATGGCGTCTTCAAAAAGACGTAAAGACGCACGTGTTACGTTACCAGTCGATTACAGTTTGACACCGTTAGGGAGTAATCTACTGGTCACGTAAACGTGTCTAAGAAACGAGAAAGTTAATTTGACAAAGTCAGACTATTGTTAGAAACGTAGATACAATTTTGCACGATGATCTTCTCTCTTCTGTACGGTCTTCTGGCTTCGGATCTTCCAGCTTTTGATCTTCTGGCTTCGATCTTCCAGCTTCGATCTTCTGGCTTCAATCTTCCAGCTTTGATCTTCTGGCTTCAATCCGGCGGCGATGGACCAAAAATTATATGTACAATCCGGCTCGAAGGACCAAAAATTATTATGTACAGTCCAGCGACGAAGGATCCAAAAATTATTATGTACAGCAGAGGGAGCCGATTTTTGAGATAACAGAAAGTAAAAGAGAAATAACTATTGGGTGTATGTGTACTGAATAACTGACTTTACTTCGATAACTTGTTACTGAACTAAGAGGCCTGTACAAAGAAAAGTGGGACAATTTAAAACTTTATATTTAACTATTTACAATAGCGGCAATTAATGTATGTACAAGGGAATATCTTCTGGGAGTCTTGAGTCTTCTTTCTTGAGAGTCTTCTTTCTTGAGTGCCGCTGTCGAATCGAATGCCTGCGGAGCCCAAAAGGCCCTTATTATATTTCCGCGGCGGCCGTCTCAAGATGATAGTGTTCTCACACGGTGTGCTGTGCGCTCATTGGTTGTCGACCTCACGTGATGTCCGGGCGGTGTGCGGGGTGCGCGGGGCGTAACGGGGTATGAGGGGGCGACGGGGCGGCTGCTTTCCTCGCCATCCGTAACATGTACTATGCCTATAACCTTCGCGCAAGTGCAAGCAATATGTTGACAAAGTTTTACCGCAATCTGAAGAACGGTATCTATGGAAGCGCATAAAATGCGAACAAATAAATTTTTGTTTAATTAGATTTGTTCCGCATTCCTCGATAGATTTATCTATATTCCTCACACTGGGCAGACGGGTACTGATTCCTTCGCTAGTGTGTGAAGTTTAGTATCAGCGTTTAAAATAGACTTTAATAGCCCAAAGCCTAGAAAAGTTAAGTTGATAGAACAAATATTGGTCAAAGGCAAACATAACGAACTAAAACAAACTTTGACGGTCGAATATGTGTTTTAAATGATTTTATTTATTGATTAACTAATTAGAAATAAAATCATGGCGGCTAGTCTAATATATTAAGCTATTATTTTATTAAATTAATTAACATAATTGGTGAAAATAATCGTTTTATCCACAGCATTTTCATAAAATTTCACTTGGTTTGAATTTTTAATAACTTATGTATATAACCTAAATTAAAATATCTTTTCTAGTTACTCTTTCCTTGGGATTTAAATAGATTAAATTTTTTGTTTGGAAAAATTGTCTGCGATTTCAGATATTTTATGCTTTGAAATTGACGCTAAAAGGGAAATTAAGGAAACCTCTGTTTAGTTTTCTTGATAACATCCAAAAATACTGTATTAATATAAAAAAAAACTATTAAGACCATAAAATTTCCTAAAGTTATGAGTAATTAACATTTTTATAAGATAAGCGGTTGATATTGTCCCCCGGATGGTGCTAAACAAGCGACAAAGCCGAAAGTACAGACTTGGCTCCTCGCCGTGTGGTAACGGCGTAAAAATACCACCCCTACTTTCGCACCACCATGAGGCACAACCTAAAGAAGTGGCCCTGAGTTCCCGGCGCCCTTTAATGGGGCAGGGTGCTAAGAATCTCCGGAGGAAAACGGCGACGAGGTTCGCCACCTGTCATGTTCTGTCCCGGAGGGCGAAAAGTGGATTGCGGAAGCCCGTCTGGCTACGCTGAATGAATGTGGAGCAATGAATGATAAGATGGATGAAGTATGCGATATGATGTATGATAGAGGAATAGATGTGTTGTGTAAATGAGACGAAACGGAAGGGAAAGGATGTTACTACACATGGCGGTATACCGCGCGTACTGGTCTGGTGTAGACGAGACCGAGCGGGCCAGGAGTCGGTATCATCCTTTCAGAAAGAATAGGTAATCCCGAGACTGCTATGGATACGAATGAAAGTGGGCTTAAAGAAGTTGTTTGTTCTAGGGGTCTACGCCCCAGACATGCCCCACTTATATCCGAGAGCAATTTTGGGAGATGGTAAGGATGGTGCTAATGAAATGCAAGGGTAATGAAAATATTGTTATATTAGGAGATTTTAATGGAAGGGTTGGCGTGAAGAGGCTTGGTTATGAAAGGATATTGGGAACGTTTGCTGATGAAAGTATAAATGAGAATGGTGAAAGCCTCCTCACCGTATGTGTGGAAAATAATATTTTTGTGACGAACACTTTCTTTCGTCATAAGAAG
The DNA here is from genome assembly GCA_029286625.1 of Parnassius orleans. Classification (NCBI taxonomy): domain Eukaryota; kingdom Metazoa; phylum Arthropoda; class Insecta; order Lepidoptera; family Papilionidae; genus Parnassius; species Parnassius orleans. The sequence continues at coordinate 165,106 of JAGSMP010000728.1, forward strand.
ATTCATGTATACATGGGAAAGAGGTGGTGATAGAATCATGATAGATTTCATAATTGTGGAAAGAAGAGGAGCGCAGTGGTAGATACAAGATTTACTGGGGTCCAACGTAGGGACGGATCATTACTTGGTCTTATGCTGAATTAATGGTCTATTCAGACGTTGGCGGCATCGGACATCTGTGTCTACCACTGCGTTACAGCGTATAAGAACAGAGAGGTTACAAGATGAAGGTGCGAAAGAGAAGTTCAAATGTAGATTGAGAGAAAATATAAGTGGTATGGATGAATTGTGTATGAATGATTTAGACTTGGAGACTGTGTGGTATAATGTCAAGAAAGGTTTGGTGGATGCAGCTACCGAAGTATGTGTAAGTAAGAGAACGAATGAAAGGAAAATACTTTATGGTGGGATGATGAGGTACGGATGGAAGTAGAAGCAAAAGAGAGCATGGCTAGATTTACTAGCAACCAAGGCTAGTTATTCTAGCGGTATGAATGATGATATTGAAAGAAAAAGGCAGTCTTTAGACATCTATAAATAAGAGAGTAAAAGAAGTAGTTGAAAGGAAAAGCAAGAAATAACGGATAAGAATGATAGAAGAATATCGGATAACTTCTAGGCAAATATTAAATGTTCTGAAACTCGTAAGAACTGCCAGGGGACATTCAAAACAGCCTAGAATGAATGCTATACGAGACCAGAATGGCTGTATTATGAATGACGAAGTGTCGAGTTTAAGGTGATGGAAGGAATACTTTGAAAGCGTGTTTATGAGTGATGAGAAGTTTGAATTAAATGAAATAGAAATTCGAAAGAAGAGAAAGAGATAGAGAGATAAGTATAGATGAAATAATGAAAGCAATGAAAAGTACGAAAGCAGGTAAGGCAGTCGGATATGATAGAGTATCACTCGAAATGCTAAGGGCTGGAGAGGGAGTGAGGAGCTGCAGCTATTTTAATAGTATAGTTGTAGCACGAATGGGTCGGCTCGACTTGGGAAGGACCACGCTCTCACAGAATACCAACGTAAAATAGCAGCTTAATGCTGCTGTGTTTCGTATGGTGAGTGTAGAGAACCGGAGACCCTTTTTACTGGAAAAGAGGCATTCTATTTTAGTCCTCACGGCTGACAATGCATCTGCATTTAAATTCGCTAACGAAGATAGATGTAGATGTCTATGGGCAACAGCAACCACTTACCATCAGGTGGCCTGTGTGCTCATTTGTCACCCTTATTCTATAAAAAAAAAGACCTGCTGTACACCTTGTTTAATTTTGTTGGGAACTTAAGCGGATACCGGGAGACTGATGCAAAGCCGTGATAGTCCCACTATATAAAAGAAAAGGATCAGCAGGACTGTAAAACTACTGTGTATAAGTCTTCTTAGCATTGTGAGAAAACTGTATGCTAAGGTACTAATTGAAAGTTATGAAAGATACTGATGAAAAATTTGGGATGTGCAAGCAGGATTTAGAAAGGAATGGGATGTACGGATCAGGTCTTTTCCATGCGCATGATCGCGGAGAAGTTTTTGGCCAAAATATAGATGAAATGATAGGGATATAGAACGACGAGTGAACGCAGGAAATAAAGTAAATGGGGCTCTATACTCTGTTGTGGAAAGTCAGAATGTGTCCAAAAAGGCACGTATGGCAATTCACAATGCTGTGCTTTAATGTATGGTAGTGAAAGTTGGGTGTGGCAGAAGAAGCATGAGAGTAGAATAAATGCTGTAGAAATGCGGTCATTAAGGAGTATGTTAGGGCTGAATCTGAATGACAGAGTGAGAAATTGTGTGATAAGAGAAAAGTGTGGTTTGCAAGATGATGTTGTGACCAGGATTAACTTTAATTAATTTCACCAGGTTTGGTCATGTAGAAAGAATGAATGAGGAAAGAGTGACAAAACAAATTTATGTGGCAAAGGTGAACGGCAGAGTCGGAAGGACGCCCTAGACGAAAATTTATCGACCAAATTGGCGATATACTGAAAATGGGCCAAATTAAGAGTACCCTTAACCGACGAGCGTGTATGCGTAGGTATATGGATGTGGAGGAGGCGAGAGAAATGTCAGGATCGTGCCAAATGGAAGTCCATAGTCTCTGCCTACCCCTCTGGGTGACAGGCGTGAGTGTTTATGCATTATGCAAGCGGTTGATGGATATTAACAGGTATGAAAAGTACTGTTTTGCTAATCAGCGCTTGGAACGTATAATAACGTCCTTAAATACAAGTATAACCGTTTCATTTGAAATTCGAGAACGGTTCAGATTCACAATTAAATCCGGTAGGTGGCGTCCTTCTCGACATGCAGAAATCACCCATGCGAAGCCGGGGCGGATCGCTAGTAATTATATATTTTTGTATCTAATTTTTTTTATGGGCAATCTAAAACAAAGTAAAGGAATGAAACAGTGATATATTTTTTCGCTTTATTTTTAGTCACACAACTCACACAGGCAAAATTATGATTGTATTGTAATTATGATTGTAATTATGATTATAAATTATGATTGCAAATTTCTCATCTATACATATAATAAATCTGTAGAAAAGTCGTGTCTGTAATTCTAATATATTCTTGAAAAAACAAGTCCAGGTGACTAAATAAAGGGTACTGAATCCAAATTAGTGGTTTTTAGAATGTTTGTCTGTCTGTCTGTCTGTCTGTCTGTGTATTACCGATTCACACAAAAACTACTGGACCGATTTCCATAAAATTTTATATGTAGGTAGTTAGTAACCCGGGGCAACTTATAGGCTACTTTTTATCCGATTACGGAACTTAAAAAAGAAGGTTAAGTATTTTACTTCCTTTATATAATACCTTTCTTTATGATACTATCCTTTATATATGATTATGTTAGTTAATAGGCGGGATGACAGGTGTTTTTTCAAATAAATATTGTATTTGTAAATAAAGTTTAAAATTAGTTTTAGCCTTTGCATAACAATTTGAAACTCCGCTGACGATATACGTTTTAATTATCAAAACAGCGCCATCTATCATCAAATGAAAAAAAACTATATTTTGCCGTTAGTAACTAATAAATTATATAATATAAATAACTTACATTTATAAAATTATTTAAAAATCCTTACGTTTAATTTAATCGTTATATCATTTCAGAAGTGTAATAATTAAAATTTAAAAAATAATAGATAATAGTGACATCTATCAAACGTATGAAAATTGATATTTTTTGAACTATATAACATATCAATTTTCATACGTTTGATACTATATCTGTATATAAACTGATTAAAACTGGTCTGCCTGCAATTTTGCAAAATTCTCAAATCATTATTTCGTGAAATGGTGTCATTTCATGATATTTATCACTGTATGTTGACTATGTCAGAATATAGCTTAGCCAAATCAATGAATAGAGATCATTTAAATAAAAATATGGTCATATCGTCAAATAGTTTTTCATCGCTAGCGGCGCTGATAGCGTGTTTTTTTTAACAGAAACAGATTTTTAACAGAATCAACATCACTTTATGCCTTTTTTATATAATAAATAAATGTTCCCGGCTTTAGGGTGGCCCTTGAGCCAGTCTCACCCCAACCTTCAATAGCTGATATTACTAGATAGTATAGTTTTGACTTTTATAGTATAAATATAGCGCCCTCTACTTTCTGCTAAATAAACTAATGATAAGTAAAGATAAAATTAAATTTTAGAATGCTACTGAATACTTATTCGTGCGGCATCAAAAATTGTCACACTTAAAAATATCCAGACCGGTGGCCATTATCGGGATGACTTACCACAATTAACACGTTTGGCAAAATGGCTAACAACACTGTTATACACAACACGTGTGTTTTGTGTGCACAGTATCCAGTACTGTTTACACAAAACTGAGATTAGGTGAGAAGCTCTTTAGTTGAATATACTGAGTGTCTCTCGGCATAGGTTTCATTTTACCAACTTCATACATAATTATGTTATCACGTTATCTGATGTAAATAATTGGAAATTAAGTGCATTGTGTGATTTTATCTCTATTTGATGGAATAGTTCGTGGCATCGTTGGGTTTCTAATTACTAGGTAGATATGGTACAAAATCTTTGTTTCAGTTTTTATGAATTTTATTTAAACAAACACGAGAGCCGTGTAGCTCGCCATGAGATTTCATCACAGCAAGGGAGCAAAACGTGTACGAGTCCTTTGAGGACAAATGAATCTGTTATGGGAAATTTTACGTGCTGACTTACCACGTTCCCGGAGAAGTGGTGAAGAATAACTTCGTGGGCAAACCTAAATGTCTGAGTAGTAGTTAAAGGATTGCGGCACACTCTTTTCTGCTCACAAACACTATAGCTAATGAGGAGTCCTGTGCACAGTAGTGAGACGTATGTAAGCTGCTACTAGTTTTATACCTTTAATGAGACTTATAAATCAGTTTGTCATTTAATATTTTTGTATTTTCATATTATCAGACAAATCAAGATTTTTTATGTCAGTCCTGGTTTCATAGCTCACATGAGATGTGTAAATAAAGAGGCTGTTGCGAAAAATACTTTAAATATCAAAGATAGCAGATTTAACTTAACAAAAGTTTATTTTATTTTACTTGTCAAAGGCAAAGGTAAATTTCATAGTACATAAGCATTATTATATATTTTTACATATATGTCAATTGCGATTTGAAGTGTCGATTTACCACGTTCTCGGCGGTGAAAGAAAACCTGCATATCTGAGAAGTTCCCCAGTTGAGGTGATCGCGCGTTGGCACTTTTTTTGGCCAAAAGCTCTGTGGCCTGTGTCCAGTAGTGACATGTATGTAGGCTGCTACTTTTAGTTTTAATGGGGCAATCATGTTTTTATATCATTCATATTTTCGGAGATTTCACCTTTTGTTTTCACACTGCCGTAAATATTAACGGTAGCAAAGATTCGAAAGAATAGAACTCATCATCGTTATCATTACAACCTATCGAAAGTCCACTGAACTGAAATAGGTCTCCCCATAAATTGTCAAATAGGCTGGATATTTGCTATAGTTGCCACGTTTGGCAGGCAGGTTGGCAACCGCAGCCTTTATTATTTTGAACTGTTGTCAGGAAGATGATGTTGCCCATCTCCTGTTTGTTTTCCTCTATCGCCTCTTACGATACACACGGAACGGATATAAGGTGGCGGATTCTTTCACCGCCACAACAAGGCGAACATTTTCTGCTTCCAATCATGAGTGTAGTTCTACCCACGTTCACTGCGAATAGAAATTCATTTTGAATAAAATTTATCTTAAGGATTTTAGCGTGTTTAATTTTAACTTTTTAATTCCTGACGTTTCTGACGTGCTTGGTTTTGAAGTTAGGATGTTTTAATTTCAATAGCCTCGGAATCATCTCTGTAGGAACCATTATATCAGATCTGATATAAATTGGGACGATACTGAACATGTTGACATACTTTCAGACTTCGGAGCGTCGGTGTTTCACATCAGCAATATGTTCTTTTACGCAATTTTTATGGAACTTTTTTCCAAAGATGTGTTTTGTACAACCCGCTTAAATAAAAGTTAAAATGTAACGTGATTTATTAAAATTTGTTTTATTATATGTGCAGTATTCATCATTATCAGAACCGCATTTATGAAATTTTGAAGTCTACTCGAACGTAGAAAAAATATCAGATCTATTTTATGGTGCCATTCAATATTAATATTGAATGGCACCATAAAATAGATCCCATTTAAATGGGAACAATGATATGAATCAAATATCGCATATAAGACCATGAATTTATCATTATTTTGTTAAAACAAGTGGGATGGGGAAGACTGTGTAAGAACCTCCGAAGGAGGCGGAGTTATAGCCGAAATAAGAATTTTTGACCCCTAGGACTGTAATGAGAACTTTTGCCCCTATTCAACCATGGTCCCCATGACATCCTCTACATGATAGGCCTAAGTCTAAGTCTAAGGCCTAGTCACCCCAACTTTATTTCCAATAGAACTAAATTAACTATAATTATGAATGAATGTAAAGAGTAAATAATAATAGTAAATTTTGATCGGAAGACACGTCCAATATAAAAAGTTGTAGATGTTTTAGACATATGATATTAATGCAATTCTGAAAATCTTATTTATTCACGTGTCCCTCAATCATCTAGGTCCAATAGTCTTTGGGAATTCAAAAATTTTGACAAACTGACATAGATACACAGACACCGACGTGATTCTAAAAGTGATCGAATTTTTAAATTTGGCGCGGAGTAGCATTTAATGTTTCTAAATTGAAGACCACGCGAGCGAAGCCGCGGGTAAAAGCTAGTATTTAATATGAAGATGGATCACGCTGATTTGCTATTACGAACTCAAAATATTTGTTGCGTACATACATATATATCATGTTAATAGAGTACATTCCATAAGAACAAGAAGATTTTAGATGCATAATACAAAATTAAAGTTTCATAGGGGCCGTGTGGAATGCGTTTATGGTACGATACCTTTGGTTGCATTTTTCTTCAAACTGCAGAGTTACATTGAAAAGGAAAAGCGTAAAATACTCTCCTAGTAATAACACACCTCAACACACAAACGTACACATAGACATTCTTTTAAGATAGTAGAATAGAGAATCTAGAAGTAGGACAATATAATAAAACGTGTACGTGGTGGAGCCATGCTGCAGCTATGTTAGTAGTATAGTTGTAGCACGAATGTAGGTCGACTGGGGAAGGACCACGCCTCACAGAATACCAGCGTGAAATAGCAGCTCCATGCTGCTGTGTTTCGTATGGTGAGTGTAGAGAAACGGATACCCTTTTTACTGGAAACGACGCATTCCATCTCAGTCCTCACGGGTGACTCTTGATTCGTAATCGAGGATAGATGTAGATGTCTATGGGCCACAGCAACCACTTACCATCAGGTGGACTGTATGCTCGCTTGTCACCTTTATTCTATAAAAAAAACCTAGAGATATATCTTGAAGACATAATCGGACGCATCTGAACAACTTCCAATGGTAAATTTGTAACTATTTTTAGTAAAAAAAAAACAACGTGTTTTATTTGTATAGTTTATTACTGTGCATTATTTATTACAAAGATTTCATTTCTTTACATTCTTTTATAACACATTTTTTTTAAATTTTGGATTGGAGTAATTGTTAGGTTACCCTATGTAATCATTATCACAATTACAAGCGCCACTGATGTTGCCGGTGCAGCTGAAGTTTTTGAAGGCGGGTGGAAAACGGCACGAGCACTTTGAGAATTGCCTCAACTCATTTTCGTTGGTACTGAGAAATGTATTCATGCGATCTTGGGCATGCGATATTGTCGATGCAACCGGTGTATTATATTTCACATCATGTGTCTGTCGCGATCCCATCAGTGAAGGATCACGAAACACTAGAAGTCTCAGGCGCTTTGGGTTTTGTTACACCTATCCTGTTAGGTGGAACCGGCACTAAGTTAGTTCGGGTCCATAGTCGTTAGAGTCATTAGACGTGTCAGGAATTGTACGATGTACAGGCATGTTGTGCCGCATGTCCCGCCGCTATGTCCAGCGCCATGGTTCATATTGCATACTTCTATGTTGCATTTCTTGAAAACCGGGTGGTAGATTTCTTCTTCTGTTATCAGCCAAGTGTAGGTGCTGTATCCTGTAGCGGAGCATAGAAAGAGTGATGCTGATGACGGAGGATTAAGTCTTTGTCTGCCAACAGCTGATTCAGGAACTGGCAAATGATTCGAGTGAGCAAACGCCCGCTGTTCTGAAATAGCTGCCCTTGTTCCTGGGTAACCGATCTGGTGTATGGGTGAATACCATTTGCGGTTTCGGCGAAACGTTTGTGCTGGGGTAAATTTTGATTGAGCTGTAGTGCTGGAGTCCTTGTAAGCCAGAAGGCGTTTTGCTACGTACGAAAGACACCTGGTACTGGTGGATATCCAGCTGTTTGCGGAAAACCTAACGCTGTAGAATGGGGCATTAGAGAGGAAGTTGCCTGTGGATGGGCTGGCCTCGAAGTTAATTTCTTGCATTTTCACTATGAGGTGGGTGGTTTACTATATGCATATTTCTATTTTTTCTTGGGATGTATGGGGTCTCCTATATTCTTTGCTGTCGATTAGTTCCTTGATACCATAGGGGCAATATTGAGGCTGCGTACTGATACACATTGCTGCATTCCGACAGGTTTCACTGTACAAAAGTTCTCTCCACAAGAGCAATCTGACTGACTTGAGCAAGACAAGGCATTATGGGCAGAATAGGGTCGAAATATTGGAAAATGTGGTGTGCAGTGCTGCGGTAAACTATCTATACAGGCACGAGGCAGTGGCATATAGCATGCCATTTTTCCAACGCACCTTCTTCTGTCTCTTTGAGGCGACATGAGCTTGAATTATTTAATTGCTTATTAAATTAGTTAAACCTGTGAAGAAAAGAAATTATAATTAAGTACATTGTAATTAATTACTATAAAAACGTCTGCTCTACAATAGGATTTTCTTCCGTATCATGGAGTCAGTTTACATACGTAAATTTCACAAGGTCAACATCCAGACCCGGAACAATTATTTGTAAGCCATACAAATACTTATTCCTTGCGGAATACGAACCTGCGACCCATTCAGCGACACAACTCATTGCTAAGCCACTGCGCCATGAGCCGTCAATTATTATATTTGTTATAATTCAAATTCAAAAAAATTATTGTACGTTTTGTGATATTTCCTTTCTTTCATATCATAGTTTTGTGATATTTACTACTAATACGAACAATATATATGTATATGTATATTTGTTTGTTTGTTTTGGCGTTCCCGAAAACGACTACTTTAACATTTTCGATGAAATTTACACTATAGGAGTTTATAGGGGTAAAAACTGATATAGCTAAAAATCAAATTTAGATTTTTAGCTATATCAGTTTTGACTTGGTAACCCACGGCTATCTAATCAAAAGTAGATTGCCGTGGATTACTTAGTATAAAGTAGTCATCTTGTATCGCCCAATACGTCAAGAGTTGATTCTGGTGCTATGCTGCAATTCACCTAAAAAAATATTGTCGTTGGCGTAGCAGAATATATTTACTAGAATTAATCAGCTCCGCTTATTCAGATTGATCGCAATACAATGTGTCGTATTACTCAATTAACACATATAGTCGAATAGTCGATAAAACAATAGAAAATATGCAGTAAATAAAAATGTAAGTACTTAAAGCTTTTAAATGCCATGTGGGACCACTTAAACCGTATACATACAATTGTCAAATCGATCAAATTGTTAACGTGTGCTTGAGACTAATTTATGACGATTAAACTGTTTGACCACATATACATACTCTTTGAAATTTGCAGAAGACCAAAGAGTACAAATTGCCACTTTGTCTCACGTATGTCGACTATGAGAAAGCCACCATTTACTCCAAATAGAGTTATAAGTTATCTTATGCCGCCACCACACGGTAAATTACACCGGGCATTAAGCTTTGGACTACATTTATTACAATGCGACCAAATAATGAACCTACATATCTATAATCTCTCGTCCACTGCTCAAAAATATTTCAGTGAGTCTATCACCGAAACATTTGATCGGCACTCGGTGTTCGTAGCGAAATTGCATAATCACTGTCAATCACGTTCATTTTCGTTCTTTCTGTCATATTTAAAATCCATTTCATTTGACTCAATGGCAAAGCATTTTTTTTTTGATTTTTTTGAATAAAGTTACATTTATTACTATAGATAAATCACTTAATTGGCGTATCGCACGCGGTGTGGAGGTAGGCGGGGCGGGCATTGGCGCACACGTAGGTAATTAACCCAAGATAGATCCCGCGATAATGTTCGGTGGACGCAATATGAAACAATGCAAATTTATTTTTATCTCGCTATGCACATTTTTAGTTTAAGCAACTGTGGGCAGAAATATAAAATGAGTTTGCAACAAAATATTTATTTTATTTAGAATATTTTATTTATTTATTGTATATAATTATAATGCAATAATATAAAAAGAAACAATAAACTATGCCAGAACCGTTTCATACATAAAAATACTATTCTTCCTCGCTATTATCATTCTCACTTGAATTATCTTCACTTTCAGTGTAGCTTGATGAGTCAGAATTGTCTTGTAAATTAATTATCATTTGATCCATAACATCATCAGTATTTGATCGTGTTGAAAATATGCGTTTTCGATTTTCTGGACATGGCTATAACTGCTTTCTAGTTTTCTACAGATAATTCGGCGAATAATTGCTCCAGTGCAATTTTTTGTTATCAAATTGTTATCAAGTTCATTTCTTGCGAGTTGTCCCTTGATATCTTCCCATACCAACTCAATCATGTTCAGGTCTGGGTGGTATGGTGGAAGTCGTAAGACTTCGTGACCGGCAGCCTTAACACTTCGTCAATTTTATAAATATTTTCAGATCTGTGTTGCTTGATCAATGTTATTAAGTCACATTTCCTTAAGAAATATTAAAGTCCACGTTATGCCTTTGCAGCCAGGCCTCCATGTTGGCTTTTGTTGACGCCATTTTGGGCTTTCTATTGCTTGTACAGAATGATAAGCAGCGTTATCCATGAAACCACGGAATATGGTGGTAAATTTGGCAAAATTTTTCTTTTGTCCATTTATTAAAATTTAGAAAATTCATATCGTTATGATAATCTCCGGATTTATTTTTTATTTAAATATCCATCCAAAATAACTCCATTTATAAATCCACCACAGCCTCCAGCATAGACAATAATTAAACGTGGCCCTTTTGCCAATATAATAATAATAATAATAATAATTTATTTTCTCACCACAATACAAATTATTGTACATAATATAATAGTATAGCCTCAATATTATACTGTGGAGACTGGTGCCTAGCTAGGCTTTACGCCTGTATTTCAGGACGCCAGATCTCCGCCCTATGGTTGTAATTACAATAATTTTATTATGCACTCGTACATGTATCATATTTATAATTTACATAATATCTTCTTTCACCTAACTAGGATTTTAGATACATTAATAAGTGGTGTGCGTGTGTGTGTGTGTTTGTGTGTGTGTGTGTGCGCGCGCGCGTGTTTGCGTGTGTGTGTGTGTGTGTGTGCGCGCGCATGTGTGTGTGTGTGTATGTGTGTGTGTGTGTGCGCGTGCTTTTGTTTCTTAGTTTGTGACTGGGTTAGTAATTACATTTGATTTGGTTAATTAGGTAGGATTAGTAAGTAGCTTTTCAGTGTCATAATAATTTAATTCTTGGAGCCAGATAGTTATTTTTTTTGCATTTAGTCTTATTAACGTTAAATATAGGAATAATCTTATTGACTTTATTGTATAAAAACCCCAAGGTGACAAAAAAACGTTTAGATAATTTGGTGGATAGGTTATATGACAGCGGTCCACGGGGTTAAAACGCCTTTATCTCGTGAGAGTGAGGATTGTATTTTAGTAGAGCATGTTGCTTTAGTAAGGTTCTTTGTATAAACAGTTGTCTCACAGTTAATATTTTCAACTCCTTATAGAGCTCAGTAGGATAGCGATACGGCAGTGAAAAGGAGACCTTTAAGATGGCTCTCTGCGTTCTCTCCAATTGAACCATTTTAGATTTTGGAGCACCGCCCCAGGAGGTTATACCATATGTTAAAAGAGATTGGGCCAAGGCGTAGTAGACGGATTTCTTTAGTTTTTCGTCAGCCACGTCTCTCAAAGTTTTAAATACATATATAAGTTTACGCAACCTGTTATTAAGGGTATTAATGTGTTCATGAAAACGTAGAGTGCTATCAATTATAACTCCTAGATATTTTACTTTGTCAGTTTGACATAGTTTTATGCAGGTATCTGCGTTATTAAGTGGGTTGGAATATGAGTGACTTACGATGGTATATGGTAGTGATGATGTGGTTAATGTGTTATTTTTTAATCTAAACGTGACATAACATGTTTTATCTATGTTCAGTGTCAGTACATTACTTTGAAGCCAGTTTGAGACTGTATTGTAGTCCAACTGGGCGTACGTATAGATATCTTGCCATGAGCCTGCGCTAAATAGGAGGACGCTATCATCTGCAAAACTTATGATCTGCCCTTTAGGAATAGTGAGCATACTCAGTTCATTATTATATATAAGAAAGAGAGTGGGAGAGTACACTGCCCTGAGGCGTACCATAAGTAATTATGCGTTCAGCACTGATGAATTTATCCACCTGAACGCACTGAGTACGTCCACTCAAGTAGTCTTCAAAAAGTTGCAGTTGTATACCTCTAATTCCCATACTCTCCATACTACGTAAAAGTATGGGTACAGAAACCGTGTCGAAAGCTTTGGCGAGATCTAGAAATATGCCAAGAAATTTATGCCCATTGTCCAAGTTTGTAACAATATAAAACCATATTGTGAGGGTGAAAGTAAGTTATTTTTTTCCAAGTAATTTACGAGCCTGTTGTTTATTATGAGTTCGAGTATTTTGGACAAGGCAGGCAGAACAGATATAGTCTTCTGTCTTCTATCATCAGTACTTCTCTTTCTTCTGTAGACTGCCAACACGATGAGACATTTAAAGAGGAATTGACGTATGTTTCATCGAGGTAAACAATGTTCCTCTGATCTCTCCGATACTTCTCTATCGCATTCAGACATCTCCATCGCCAAGATACTATATTTGGTCGTTCAATAAGTATCTTTATTTTCGACTGACATTTCTTAAATCTAAAACCAAGTTTGTGCAACAATATTCTCAAATGTTCTTGACTGAAATTAATAACACCGTCTTCTTTAAGATCAGCATTTAAAGTTTTTAATGTAGGAACCATCTTGAAAATAGTCTAAAATTGAGTTACCTTTTGTCTTATTACGCCTTCTGTAAAATTATCTATTTCAATTTTTTCTTTCGGACTTGTTTCTTTTTTATTGACGATTTAAAAACCGCGCTATTTTGTTCAATGACAATGAGAGTCCTGTTGCTTGTGCACACATTTTGTTTACGTTTACGTCTTGTAGATACTCCGTAGAACTTCGATCTCGTTTTCTAGCTTTAAAGAAAGAATAAACGTTGTACGCCATTTGTTTCGCTTGCCTGGTAATTTTCTTACCAAAAATCTGAGGGTGATTCCTCTTGACATTGATCGTGGCACTTTAATCTCTTATGCGTTTTGTTCCAAGCGTCCGTGACAGATATAATCAACTGTTCACCCCAAGAATCACAAGTGAACTGCCAAACATGAAAAAATTCCCTGCTGCCCGCCCTCGCCTGACTGCCCTGTAACGCCCGTACGTCACTCCCTTCCGCAAACTTCTTACCCCGCGGCCGATCCGCCAATTAAGTGTTTTATCAATAGCTGTATCTGTAACATTGTTCGCATACCTAATAATTATTCTTATATGAATGAATGAATGAATGAATTTATTTTCTCTCCACAATAGGTAAACTTAATGCTAGGTATTACAGAATTGCCATACTGGTACCTAACTTGTGAGAGACTGGTGCCTGATGTAGGTATAAAACCTGTATTACAGGTCACCAGGGCTCCCCGCGGCTAGAGCAACAATTTGAGTAATACAAAACAAAAAAGGAGATTATAATTATGTACCTAAATAAACAAAATTAACTACAGTAATTGCAGATTTCACATCAATGGATGTGTGTGTGTGTGTGTGTGTGTGTGCGCGTGCGTGCGTTCGTGTGTATGTGTGTGCGCGCGTGCCTGTGTATGTATGTGTGAGTGATTGTGCGTGCGTGTGTGTGCGTGAGTTGGGATTAATATATACATAATTGCATTTTAAACCAAATGAGAAACAGATGTGGAATACAGGAGTTCATGGCTGAGCGAGATTACTATTTATTATATAGGCGAGTTTAATAGATTTTCGGTCGATTCATAGTCTAAAGTTTTCAGATATTTTGTTAGAACGGATTTACAACTAGATTTAGGTAAAGGATAGAAATTTAGGATACTATTTAGTTTATTATACATGTACGGTCCTAGAAAACAGAAGAAATTGTGTGAGGTAACACAATGGAAGGATTGGGTGCGACATATAGTACCTTTTCTGCGTTTGTCCTTTAGTAGCTCCGGATCGTATTTACATTGAGAATGTTTCATTAGGACAGTTTGTAAGATGAATGTTTGTCTCACTGTTAGAACATCCCACTTTTGTAGAGATCCACTGTTGGAAAGCGAAAGGAGACCTGCACTAACTTTAAGATGGCCCTTTGAGCTCTTTCTACCTCGATTAGGTGTGTTTTAGCAGCACCTCCCATGAACTGATGCAGTAATCTATAAGCGATTGGCATAAAGCGTAATAGACCATCTTGATGATTCGGCAGTCGGCTACGTTTTAAGAGACTTGAAGATGTAAATGAGCTTGCGTAACCTAGTGACAAGTACATCAATGTGTGGCTTGAAAGTCAGTGTTTGGTCTATTATGATTCCGAGATATTTAATTTTGTCAGTTCTTTGTATAGCGAGACAATGGCAAATAGTTGGCTCAGAGTTGCAAACGTGGGCTGTGATGAAGAGGGAGGGAGGAGGGTTTTGGCTCGACCTAAGTGTGAAGGTTATGTATTTTGTTTTGGCAATGTTTAATGTCAACACATTTCTTTGTAACCAGAGGCAGCAATTAGTAAAACCGCTTTGTGCAGAATCAAAGACCTCCCTCCAACTATTACCACTGAAGAATAATGCAGTATCGTCGGCAAATGAGAATATTTTCCCTTTGTGTAGCTGAAGCTGGCATAAGTCATTGACATATACCAGGAACAGCGTTGGGCTGAGTATGCTACCTTGTGGCAAACCAAATTCGACAGTTAACTCGTCACTTATTTTGTTCTCTATTCCGACTCTCTGCTTTCTTCCACTTAGATAATTTGCTATTAATTGCAGAGGTAAGCCTCTCACACCAATTTTTTCCAGCTTAGTTATAAGGTTCGGGATGAAGACTGTGTCAAATGCCTTTGCTAAATCGAGGAATATAGTTAAACATTTTCTTCTTTCATCCAAGTTGGTTATAATTGAGATAACAAGCTCGTGTACCGCGTTATTTGTTGACTTTCCTTGCCGAAATCCAATTGCGCTGGTGAAAGGAGATTATTTTCCTCTAGAAAATTGATTAAGCGTTTATTTATTAAGCGTTCTAAGATTTTGGACAGTGTGGATAAGATGGAAATTGGCCTATAGTAATTGACACAGTCCCTCTCACCACTTTTGTGAATAGGTTTAATGAGCGCCGTTTTGAAAGCTGACGGAAAAATTCCTGTAGATAAAGCCAGGTTACAAATATGTGTAATAGGGGGTAAGAATATGTATGTATCTCTTAAGTATTACACTAGAAAGACGTCAGTTTCAGTAGAATATTTATGTTTAGATTTTATGATATCTTCAGCCAAATTCCTTCCTATATTAGCAAAAAGGTTAATGTCATTAATACTTTTTGTATTTTCTGGAGAGAGAAGACAGGATGAATGGTCTACTAGCTTATTGGAGCCGCTTCCGGTAGCGTTTGTGGAGTTAGTTTAGCACTTCATTTTCAGGGTCTTTTTAATTTCTTGTAAAGGTTGTCCTATTTTCATACACTGCAGTAAGCCTTTGGTGACCCATGGTTTTCTGAAAAGTTTTCTTTTGGGAGTTTTAACCAGGTGGTGTTATCTGTTATAGATGTGGTTAAATATTTCAAAAATAGGTCTGTTGCTAGGTTTACATCCATGCAATCAATAATAATTGGTATTCAATTTTTGTATAGCTTTATCTAATTCCATAAAATCAATGCGATAACATGATTTATTTAAGTATTCTGGGCGAGCAGCTTGAGTAATGCTAATGGCTACACTTTCGTGGTCAGTAATCGATGACTCCAAAATGAAACATGTGACCATCAATTTAGTTTTAATTATGGTGTGGTCCAGGCATGTTCTACCATGTGTAGGTTTCGTGTGACCTGGAAGCATGCTATGACTCGCCAATACATTTAGGTAGTCGTGTGAGCGCTTATCAGAGCTATTCGGGACTATATCGATATTGATGTCGCCACAGAGAATTATGTTTTATAGTTATTAAGTTTGGACAGGAGGGAGTCGATGGAACATATGAAATTGCTGGTATTAGATTGGCTAGGTGGTCTATATATGCCAATAATACAGGTTTCGGAGTTGAGCCTTAGTAGCAGACAATTGGCGTCGCTGATTTGGGGTTCTTCAAAAGTTACTTTTAGGTGTTTATTATAATATATGACCACTCCCTCGTTCTGGGTCTTATGGGTAGTTGTTGTTATATAATTGTAGTTGTCTAGATTGGGTATGGACTTAGCCGATTGTAGCCAACATTCAGAAAGTGCTAGTTGTGGGACAAGTGAAAATAGTGCAATATAGACACTGATAAAACAATGCATAAATAGTTATAAGCGTTTGATATTATAGTTTAGTGAATTATCAGTATTGTTTAAAGTTTTATATTATAATTTTATGGTAGAATTAGTCTTAAGTTATGTATTGAATTTACAACTTTAATTTAGAAATGTATAGCTTTAGAAAATAAATATATGACTTTAATAAATAAAACAACACAATTGTTACGCGACTCAGCAAGGAAATAAATAACATAGCATCATGCCTTGCTCTCTCGCGCCGCGCTCTGATTGGTCGTTGCATTCCCCCGTCTCATGTACCGTATTTGTCGACCTAACCGAGGGCGTATAAAAGACGGGCCATTTCTGTCGTTCGACACAGTCGGCGGCCAGCTACATAGGAAGAAAAACTCCAAATATACAAGAAAGAAGATCTCAGTGGTTTTATTCCCCACCAACCCAGCATACAAATGAGCCTATAGGGCACATTTAATGGTCCTTCGTTAGCCGAATATTGTGGGGAATAATTACCTGAAGACTTCGAATAAAAATAGTACTATAACGAATTAAGAAGACAAATTATTTGAAGAAAATCAGCTGACAGCATGGCCGTTACGCGCTCAGAGGGAAGGGGCAGCAAGCCGTCGTCGTCCGAGGCTACTACCTCGGCGGCCGGTACTAGTGCGGAAGCCAGTACGGAATCGACAGCTACAGGGACGACCACCACGGAAACTTCGGAACATACAGACACATCCGCGGCAACTGATCCATCCACCGTGACTTCCGCCACCACAGCAACTACCTCGACCGCCGCCACCTCCGCCTCGGCCGCAACCGCCCCCCTCACCTCTGCCTCAGCCGCTACCGCCCCCCTCGCCTCGCACCCCGCCAGCGCCGCCGCTCCTTCCGTAACACCTTCCGCGGCGACGACGCTAACTGCGGGTGCGAAGGCCAAACAGCTGATGAAGCCGCCCGCTACTGTCACCAGAGCAACTCGCCAAGAAACGGAAACCTCTACAGTGAAGCGAGCTATAAAAAGCACCGCTGGTCCGTCGAAACAAATTGAACTACAGGACCCCCGCCCGCCCAGCAAGAAGGGAGGAGGGGGGGGATCTACGCGCAGTAGAACAAAGCAACTCAAGCTTGCAAAGGCGAAGGAAGATTTGCTACGCCTTCAAGTAGAATTAGCTGCAGCACGCCTAGCTGCCTTGGAAAAGGAAGACTCAGAAGAAGAAGGAAGATTCCAGACCGGTCTTCTCTGGCGCAAAGACGATGTCAAGTTACCAGACAACTACGAAAACTCACTGAAGAGGCTCTTCAATATAGAAAAGAAAATCGATCGTGACCCCACATTGAAGAAGAAGTACATGGAACAAATGGACGCTCTCATTGTAAAGGGGTACGCCGAACCTGCCCCAAAACAGAAGACAGCGGGCAAGACTTGGTACCTACCTCACTTCGCAGTAATCAACCCAATGAAACCAGAGAAACTACGGGTGGTGCATGATGCCGCAGCCAAGACCAAAGGGGTGGCACTTAATGACATGCTACTAAAAGGTCCTGACCTACTACAGTCGTTACCAGGTGTCGTCATGCGCTTCCGACAACACATGATCGCCGTTACGGCGGACATCAAGAGATGTTCATGCAAGTCAAGCTGCGAACACAAGACAGGATGCATTGCGTTACCTGTGGCGTGGGAATCGACGAGACAACCATCCTCCGGAAGAATACAGAATGACATCCTTAATCTTCGGGCGTCAAGTTCACCTTCAACAGCAATCTACGTCAAGAACCTGAACGCCAAACAGCACGAGGAAACTCACCCAGAAGCCGCAGCTGCCATCATACAGAAGCATTACGTCGACGACTACTTGGACAGCTTCAGAAGCCTCGAAGACGCCAAACGCATCACGAAGAGTGTACGAGACGTGCACATGAAAGCCAGCTTCGAATTGAAACAGTGGAAATCGAACTCAGCGTCACTCCTAGAAACACTTGGAAGACAGCAAAAACAGAAGACATGGAACTCTACAAAACAGAAGAAAAGACTGAACGAGTTCTGGGTGTTGTCTGGAAGATCAACTCAGACGAGCTCACCTTCAATCTCAACTTATCCAGAATACCTCAACGCTCATAGAAGGCAAACAGCCGACGAAAGAAGCACTGAAAATAGTGATGTCACTCTTCGACCCACTCGGATTCGCCTCGCCTATTACAATCAGGGCAAAACAACTCCTCCAGAAGTCTGGCGCAGAGAACAGCATGGGACGACAAGATCGACGATGACCTGGCAGAGCAGTGGAAATGTGGATGAAGCATCTAAAGGTCTCCACGAGGTAGCAATCCCGGCAATATCTTTACAGCGACGCCGCCTCTAGAACTCCACGTCTTCAGCGATGCCAGCGAGTCAGCTTACTCTGTGGTTCTCTTCTGGAAGCGGTAACAGCAGACGACGAGGTCCACCTATCTCTCATCATGGCCAAAGCAAAGGTAGCACCGTTAAAATTGACATCCATCCCAAGGCTGGAGCTACAGGCAGCAGTCATGGGCACCAGACTCGCAGAAACAGTGATCGAAGAACACGAGAGGAAACCCTGACCGCAAAGTATTCTGGACGGACAGCAAGACAGTACTAACCTGGATAAGGACAGGATCACGTTCATACAAACCCTACGTAGCTCATCGTCTAGCAGCAATAGAAGAGAATTCAAAAGTCAACGACTGGCGCTGGGTTCCGACAAAGCTAAATGTGGCGGACGACGCCACGCGAGACGTACCAACAGCATTTAATAAAGACCACCGATGGTTCAAAGGGCCTGACTTACCTAACAGAAGACTCCTGGCCGGGAAACCACAAGAGCAACAACGGAAGAACCTTCCGATGAAGAGAAAACATCATGTGAGCGACAGAAGAAGATTGAAGCTTGCCGGTCTACCTGATCCAGCGAAATTCTCCAGCTGGGACCGACTCCGATATTCAACCGCACGTGTTCTGCAATTTATTCAACTCTGCAGAGCCACCAAACAAAGTCAACTACAGAAGAACAAAGAAGAATAAAGAAGCTGATCCCGCGGAAGAAAAACAAGTTCACAGCAAAATATCAGACGCCCACGACGACGAAAAAGCGGTCACCAGAAGACATGAAGCTGCTGACGGTCACAGCCGAGCTGCTTAAAACAGCTGAAGAACTCCTGATGCGATCCTCCCAAGAAGAATCCTTTGCGGAAGAAATAGACAGCCTAAACAGCGGAAACCGATCAACAAAAGCCGTCTTCGCCAGCTCAGCATCGAGTCAATAAACGGCACACTACGACTTAGAAGCCGTATTCGGGCGGTTGGCGACATGGAGGAGAAATTCAAGAATCCGCTAGTAATTGACGGTGATCATCATACGGTCAAGCTCTGGGTACAGGCTATACATCGTCAACTCCATCATGCAGGTGTAGAAGCCACAGTCAACGAGTGCAGACAGCAGTATTGGGTACTAAGACTGCGACCTATCGTACCACAATACTACGTAGATGCCTATTCTGCAGAATGAAGACGCAAGTACCGCCGCATCCGAGAACCGGGACCTACCAGCATGTCGCAGCTCATCACAAACGCCCTTTCACCTTCACCGGGGTCGACTATTTTGGACCTCTCTCGGTGACCGTCGGACGAACTCGACAAAAAGATATGTGGCTATCTTCACATGTCTCACGACGCGAGCTATACATCTGGAGTCGCCGGATCACTTAGCGCCGACTCAGCAGTAATGGCAATAAGGCGAATGATTGCCCGGCGAGGCTGCCCAACTGAAATATGGTCAGACGGCACCAACCTGAAGGCCGCCGACAAGGAACTACGACAGGCGGTCAACGCGGCGACCGCAGAAGAAGCAGCAAAGAGGACCATCTCCTGGCGACATACCACCTGGAGCTCCATTTATGGGCGGAGCCTGGGAGCGAATGGTTCGCTCTGTCAAGACCGCGCTCACCGCAACGTTACATGAACGTCATCCAACAGAGGAGGTCCTCACGACATTACTGGTAGAAGTAGAATACACGGTCAACAGCCGCCCGCTGACCCACGTCTCAGTCAGCCCAGAAGATCCAGAGGCCCTCACTCCTAACCACTTTTTGTTGGGGGGACCGGGGCGTGTACCACAGCCAGGCACTTTCACTGAACAAGATACCATCTCACGGTCAAGTTGGCGAGGCGCAGGGCTAGCCGACATCTTCTGGCTACGCTGGGTGAAAGAGTACCTTCCTGAGCTTCAACACCGGCGGGAGCCCCACGGACGAGGCCAAGCAGCACGTGTCAACGACCTCGTACAGATCGTCGACCCCAACTTACCCCGCAACGTGTGGATACGAGGAAGAGTCATCGCTACATATCCGGGTCCAGACAACGTCGTGCGGACAGTGGACGTGCTGACCAGGGGTGTCCTACGCCGGCCAGTGAGGAAGTTGGTGCCCTCTACCTACAGACGTCGAGCCCGCACCGGAAGCTGATGCGACACGGTCGCACGGTGATGTGCGGGACAAGTGAAAATAGTGCAATATAGACACTGATAAAACAATGCATAAATAGTTATAAGCGTTTGATATTATAGTTTAGTGAATTATCAGTATTGTTTAAAGTTTTATATTATAATTTTATGGTAGAATTAGTCTTAAGTTATGTATTGAATTTACAACTTTAATTTAGAAATGTATAGCTTTAGAAAATAAATATATGACTTTAATAAATAAAACAACACAATTGTTACGCGACTCAGCAAGGAAATAAATAACATAGCATCATGCCTTGCTCTCGCGCCGCGCCTGATTGGTCGTTGCATTCCCCGTCTCATGTACCGTATTTGTCGACCTAACCGAGGGCGTATAAAGACAGGCCTGTCGTTCACACAGTCGGCGGCCAGCTACATAGGAAGAAAACTCCAAATATACAAGAAAGAAGATCTCAGTGGTTTTATTCCCAGCATACAAATGAGCCTATAGGGCACTAGTATATCCCAGGATATTTCGGATCTTTGTAAGAATGTTGTAAAATTAGGCATATATTCTTAATTTAATTGTTTTGATTTTTATTACTTATGCATAGTCTAAGTTATTCATAATAACAATCTCTATCAATAAATAAAATTGAAGCGTCTGTTTGTAATATTAAAATAACTGGCTTCTATTAAGCTCAGGAGTTTATTTCCATGCTATTAAGACATAAATAACCATTTTTAAAAGGTTTATCCAGTCTGTCTATCTGTCTGTCCAAGCTAAACTTCTAAATGGCTGAACCGATTGTAATGATACTTGAAGATAACAAACTATTTTTGATTATTTTAAATCTAAATAACGCTACATACATTAATAGATTCTACCCACGCGAAGCCAGGACGGGTCGCCAGTACATAATATTTTGAGCCCAATTAATTCGTAAATAGGTAGTTATTGAATTTTGCGTGGTAACTATACATATAAATAAAATTGAATTGTCTGTCTGTAATATCGAAATAACTGCCTTACACTGAGCCCCCGCGGGGTTATTTACATCCATTAAGACATGTATAACCAAAATTTTACACTGTTGTCTATTTGTCTGTCTGTCCGGCCTAATCTTGCGAATGGCTAAATCGATTTCAATGAAACTTCACGAACAGATAGAGAGCAATGCCAGGAGTGATCTACTTTATCAGGAGCCTATATATTAACCAACAAAATTGGAGATTTATTTAACTCTTACTAAAATACGGATACTAAAGACAGACAAGAACGATGCTCATCATAACTTGTGATATATTTCAGTTATAGTCTTTTGTTCAAAATGGTATAAATCTACTTACTCGTATTACTATTTATTCAGTGTTGAGTTTTGCGCATATCTGTCACGATCTTCTAATAAGGGTTGATAGAATTGATATGTTCTCAAACCTTTAACATGTTGCTTTCTTCACGATGTTTCCATAAGTGTAAGTTTATATATATTTACTTACTTCCCAAAGAAAGGCTAAACATATTCTAATAGGTCTTGTTATTTCCATGAGTGGTTCATTATAAACGTTGTTTGATTTTCAACTAATAGATTTCCCATAATTTATTTGTTACATTCAAAAAACTGAATGTAACATTGAATTTTTGCAATTCGTTCGTATTGTCAATATGGTTAAAAAATTTGACGGTTAATACCATAGACTTAGAATATATCATAGACTTAGAATATATCATAGACTTAGAATATATCTCAAAGTACAAGCATAGAGAGAGTCTTAAAAACAGAACAAAACCTCATATACAAGTCGCGATACGTAAGTCTAGCGCTGAACGAAACGTGGAGGCGATAGCTGCGCATCGCGCTGTCGCGCAAGTATCACGTATCAGTACGGGGACGAAATGCGGCCGGTAGAGCCAAAAAGCGCGTGGACGATACGCACGCCCTCCCGCGACCAGCTTACTACCCCATGACACCTCATTTACGACTTATGCGCAATAACGGTCACCGCTAGACTTACGTGCCGCGCTTATAACCGAACTGTTTATGTACATGACATTTTATATAGGATAAAAAGATAGCTCTATGAATGTCACCATCTTTCATTTAAAAGGTTGTAGCCGATTTTTAGCTTTTTATATAGAATAAGGATGACATACGAGCACACAGTCCACCTGATGGTAAGTGGATACTGTGGTTCATAGACATCTACATTAATACTCAATAGTACTCTAAGATGGAATGCGTCGTTTCCAGTAAAAAGCGTCTCCAGTTCTCTACACTCACCATGCGAAACACAGCATTAAGCTGCTATTTTAAGTTGGTATTCTGTGAGAGCGTGGTCCTGCCGGTTGAGCCAACACATTCAGGCTACAAACATAACATAGCTGCAGAGTGGCTCTACCTCTAATTATAAATGAGAAAAGTTTTTCGATATACCATAGATATTTCTTGTGATAGTATTATTTTTTTGACAAATTTCCTGCTTGATATTGTAGGTTTTTAATTTTTATTGCTAGTTAATCTTTCTAACTTTCAAATAAAACTACTTTGAAAAAATACACCGTTTATTTAAAGAGAAAATAATTTAAAACCGAAGGATGGAATTTTACCAAAAAAATTAAAATGCTTTTATTTTTAAATACTTTACATAAAAATTTTTTCGATTTTTACCGGTAATTTTTACCTAGTATCCGCACATTTCGTTTGAACAAGTGTGAAATTAACATTGTATATCAAAGGAACTACTACGGACGAAGTGTTCTGCAATATAATGTAAAAACGTTTGATTTTGATTAAATTTTGCTAATCTTTGTTTCAATTTAGCTGAATTTATTAATTCAGGTCAATCGTAGTAAGTTAAAATATATCATGATATATTTCGTTTACCGGCGATTTTTCGGACCGATACGACTTAGGGACCTTCAAGAAACGAGCTTACTGCTTTTAAAAAGCCAGCAACGTACCTGCAATTGGGTGGCGGTCGACACTTACTATCTGGTGGAGCGCATGCACGCTTGCCCCTGCTTCTATAAAAAAGTTGAACCTGCCTGCCTTTTGTTGGATTTTAATACATAGAATTATACAATTTTACCAAAAAAACACCTCAGTAAGTTTCTTTCGGATCTTTTGTCAAGGCAACAACTGCAACGCCAGGGGAATGGCAGGTGCATTGCGGGCTTTAAAAAGTTAGCTCGTTTCTTGAAGGTTTCTTAGTCGTATTGTTCTGGAAAATCGTCGACGTCGAAAAGTCGTGCGAGTAAACTCCTAGCAAAATGCACAGTGGTGGACCAAGCTTTTAACGTATTGTAAATAAAATATAAACAGCTAGCGAAAAATAAAATTAAGTTAATGTTAACATAAATTTTAACCTAAAACATCATAGCAGCGATGACGACCTGAGATTGTTTTTGAAAAACATTACCTCTAGGATTTTCTACGTCACCAGGATTTTCTCTGTATCGTGGGGCAGTTTATATACATACATCTTACATACATTCAGACCCAAAACAATTACTTGTAGGCCATAGAAATACTTGTTCCTTGTTCCGAACCCGCGGCTCATAGCTGCGACTCATTGCTAAGCGAATAGAACCGTCAATTGACCTGTGATATGTGCAATTATCAGGTTTATTCTGCAGCCACTCCCAGAAGAATTAAACTTTGTTGAAGACAATTATATTTACTAAAAATAACCACGATTAAATAAAGAACTAAAAAATATAATACAATCCAAATACAAATCCAAAATACTGAGGAGCTCATTCCTTGCGTGTCCCTTGTCGACCTCATTCAAAATCAGTCACAGAGTCATGAGATTGGCTATCCTTTTCTATGTTGTTATTTTGCCATAAGAATTTTCTTCTCCTTGCACGGTATGGCAGTCTATTATATATAAAATATAAATTTATATATGGTTTATGGTTTGAGTGGTCCCTTGATGGTTGAGATTTGCAATTGGACCACCGGGTCCAATTGTAAATCTCACCTACCGAGGTGTCGAGATCCAGAAACACAGAACACAATTACTCTCTACCGAGAGAAGAACGCCAACTTCATACTAAAATAGGAAACACGTGTTTATGAGTACACTAAAAGCGCCACGGTGGGCGCCCATATAAAACTTTTTAGCGGAAATTTCAAACCTTGTATTCTGTATTGTACTTTTAATGAGTAATTTGGCTCGAGCCTCACAAACCTATTGGGTGAATTCCCATACATTTGAGAGGTTGCACTGAAATTACTGAATTTACTTTAGAGGAGTATGTGGTATAAAGTAAAACTAAAAATAGGTATAGTTATGTGATTTTATTTTTAGAAGAAATTGTTTTATACACTATAATAATAAATAGGCGTAGGGAAGTGACGACCCCATCGCCCGCTGACGTAACAGTTAAGTGACAAAACTGCTACGTCGGTGCAGTCAGTCAGCGCCCTGCCAAAAGGTGTGAGCGCCGTGCCTAGGCAAAATTGAGGTGCAAAGGTCCGTTTGTGCATATGGCCGAACCATGAAACGGTGCCGGGCCTGGGCGTCTCCCGTTAATTGACGCCTAAAAATGGATGATGGAAAAAAGAGTGCGCAAAGGGCCGCTGCCTGGAGGTCGCCAGGGCGCGTCTGGAGCTGGCGCTGGACGCAACAGCATGCGGGTCGCCAGCCAAGCGCGGGGGGCTGCAAGACCACCTAGTAGCCGCCGCATCCATCATCCCCACCAGAGGGCTTGGTGTCGGCTGGGTCTTCTCGGACTCGGCAGCGGCACCCGCCGCTGGTGGAACACGTCGCATGCGTTGGACGAAAATTATGAACGCAAACGCATTGCGAGCGTATTTAGGCAAAGGGAAGAAACTGGAATGTTAGCGTATCGGGCTCGGATGCATCGCTTTTCGCAGAGCTGGAGCCATCTGTTCATGTAACGGAGCAAAACCTGGCAGACCGAGTTCGGTACATCCTGCGCTCCAACATATTTGGTGACGCCGAACTCGAACGACTACGACGTGAGGCTGTTCCCTCATCGGATTAAAATGCTACAGCTGGTAATGCGGTGCCACTAATTGCAGAGCAACCTGCACGTGGATACCGCCGTGGATATTCCGTTGTGGTTAATTCAGACGATGATGAAATAGTCTCCACAAGCTAGAGCAAATGAGGAGCATATTAGAAGAGGCTATTTTGAAACGCGCAGTACGCCTCTCGAAAATCGACCGCGACTTCCCGCATACCCTTAAGCAAGCGGAATCGGGCTGTCGTGAGGGCTCTCAACCCAATGCTGGTGACCTATTTGAAGCCAGCCGGGACCTTTGCGAGACGGACTTAATTCTTTTGGCGCCGCACTGGCAGTTTGCCGTATTATTGGCGCCAAATTTCCACAGCTGGACGCGCTACTAGACAAAGTAGCGCCATCCCAGCCTGGAGAAAAATTGAGGACCGTATCGCAAAGGCAAACCCTCATCGGCAGACTGACAAGCTTCAGGTCGGGTAATAATAGACCGAATTGTGCGCACCGTCAGGATGGCGTTTGCTGGGACAAATATCAGTTTGTCCCAGCCGGATATAACGCAAAACTGACGGGCGCATAGACGACCTGAAGCAGAGAATCGCTGCTTGGGGAAGCGGATTCGGCGATATACCGAGAGGTCGACACGGTTCAACCAGAATCGTCTCTTCCAGAGTGATCAGAAGAGGCTCTATGAATCATTGGAGCGGCCGATGGTACGTGGAACGGGCTCAGCACCGAATCAGGCCGACACTATCGCATTCTGGCGCGGCCTGTGGTCAGAGCCCGTAAACCACAGCGAGGGCCCTTGACGGAAGTTGTGGCGAGTCAGTGTGCAGTGTTACGCCCATGGACCCCGTCATCATAACGCCGGATGACGTAGCTGAGGTGGTCCGTAGGGCCCGAACTGAAAAGTCCGGGACTCGACGGACTGCATCACTACTGGCTGAAGGGGTTCGTGGTGTGTCACGCTGTGCTCGCCCGACAGTTTCAGAGGCTCTCGACCAAAAGACACTCCCAGCCTCTTCACTACTGGGATCACTCATTTGGTTCCTAAAGACCGGATTCCACAGACCTGAGCAAATACCGCCCCATAACGTGTCTACCTACCATATACAAGACACTAACATCCATTTTGAGCGCGAGAATCACTCGTCACCTGAACGCAAATCAGGTCATGTCGCGCGCTCAAAATGGATGTCGGGCGGTGGTCGTGGAACCAAGGAACCACCTCATTGACGCGGTCATTGGCAAGGTGGTTAAACGCAACCGTCGGAACCTCTCCGCCGCCTGGATAGACTATAAAAGGCATTCGACTCGGTGCCTCATACATGGCTGAAGAGGGTCCTCGAGCTGTACAAGGTTGACTGTACAGTTAGAGACTTCCTCGGCAGTGTATGGAGCAGTGGAGTACGATCCTTGTCATCTAGGCGAGCGGATGACGGCTGCGGAGAACCACATAAGGATAAGAAGGGTATCTTCCAGGGCGATTGTCTGAGTCCAATCTGGTTCTGCCTCTCTCTAAACCCTCTCAGTACAGACCTTACTGGAGGGTTCTGGGAGGATTTCAGCTTCGAAAAGGAGGTACAAAAGTGACTCACCTTTTCTATATGGATGATCTCAAGTTATTCGCCTCCAGTCGCTCACATCTTGTGGAATTGCTAAACATCACTTGTGATTTTAGCAATTCTATTAGAATGGAGCTGGGGACGGATAAGTGTGCGGTCCTCCATGTCGAAAGGGGTAAGGTTGC
Source organism: Parnassius orleans (assembly GCA_029286625.1). Classification (NCBI taxonomy): domain Eukaryota; kingdom Metazoa; phylum Arthropoda; class Insecta; order Lepidoptera; family Papilionidae; genus Parnassius; species Parnassius orleans. The sequence continues at coordinate 192,651 of JAGSMP010000728.1, forward strand.
TAACTCTGAGGGCATAGATTTATCTATGCCCATCAACATAAGGACCCTTTCCCAGGCTGAAACATACCGATACCTGGGTATGTCACAGAACATAGGTATCGATGAGGCGGATATGAAACAGTCAGTTTGCGATGTGTTTTATGCACGCTTGACAAAAGTGCTCAACAGTCTTTTGTCGGGTGTGAATAAGACACACGCATATAACGGTTGGGTCATGCCTGTCCTCATATATACCTTCGGCATGCTCAGGTGGACTCAGACCGAACTGAACGCTCTGGATAGAAAAGTCCGCACTGTTATGACGTCACACAGGATGCATCACCCGAGATCGTCAGTAATGAGGCTGTACTTGCCGCGGAAACATGGTGGGCGCGGCTTTTTGAGCGCTCTCACCATGCATAATCGCGAAGTGTGCAGCCTCCGTAATTACTTTCTGGCGAGATCGGATGATCCATTCTACAGGGACGTCATTTCGTGTGATAAAGGGCTTACTCCTCTATCCTTAGCCAACGAGCAATGGCAAGACCTGGCAGTACAGAGCATTTCCGACCGGGAGACCGTATGGAAGGAGAAGGAGCTCTACGGGAGGTTCTACAAGGCTCTACATGAGCCTTTCGTAGACACAGTCGCCTCCTCCACTGGCTACGTTTCGGTGACCTCTTTGGGAAACCGAGGGTTTTGTCTGTGCGATACAGGATCAGGTTATTAAGACCAACAATTATCGGAGATACATCCTAAGGATGGCTCCGTCGACATCTGTCGAGCTTGTCGCCATCCCGGCGAGTCACTTAGGCATGTCATCTCCGGTTGTTCGGCGCTTTCTAACACTGGTATTTGCACAGACACAACCTAGTAGCCAGGATTCTACCAGGAGCTCGCTCTGAAATACGGTCTCGTGGATAGGAAAATGCCATATTATAAGTACTTGCCGGAAGCCGTGCTCGAAAATGACCGCGCCAGGCTCTACTGGGACCGGGCCATCATCACAGACAGGACTATTCTTGCGAATAAGCCTGATATTGTGCTGATGGACCGGGCACAATCAAGGATATTTTGGTCGATATTACCATTCCTTATGACGAGAACCTCGTGAAAGCCGAAACAGATAAGCTGACAAAATATCTAGACCTGGCTCACGAGGTGACCGACATGGGGTGGTCTGCCGACCGAAATTATTCCTGTGGTCGTTTCTGCGAACGGGCTAATCCCGGTCAGCCTCGGGTCATCTGAGGCGACTGGGACTCCGTGAAGGACCGTTCCGTGCTCAAATGCAGAAGGCGGTGCTCCTCGACACCGCCCGCATCGTCCGCCGGTTTCTTTCTTTCCCCTAACCCTCAGCCGTTTGGTCTCCCCTGCCGAGGGCTTCCATTTGGTTGGGTTTTTATTTATTTATGTATTATTTGTGTTAGTATATTTAATATATATACATAATTATTTATTTATATTTATTTACTATATTTCTTTTATATATTTATTCAGCCTAACCAAATGAGAATACTTTATAAATATCCCGAATAATAATAAGGCGTAGGGAAGTGACGATCCCATCGGCCGCTGACGTAACGGTTATGTGACAAAACTACTACGTCAACGCAGTCAGTCAGCGCCTTGCCATGAGGTGTAAGCGCCGTGCCTCGGCAAAACTGATGGTGCAAAGGCCCGCTTGTGCACATAGCCTCACCATGAAACGGTGCCGGATCTGGGCGTCTCCCGTAACTGACGCCCATTATATGGATGATGGAATTGAGGAATACGCGCAAAGGGCCGCTGTCTGGAGGTCGCCAGTGCGCGTCTGGAGCTGGCGCTGGACGCGACAGCATGCGAACCGCCAGCCGATCACGAGGAGCTGCACGACCACCCAGCAGACCCTCGGATCCATCATCCCCACAAGCTGGCGGTGCCGGCAGGGTCTTTGCGGGCCCAGCAATCGGCACCCGCCACTGGTGGTACGCCGCATGCGATGGACAATTCGAATGAACAGCAACGCATTGTGGGCGTATTTTAGGCGAAAGGAGAAGTTGGAGGTTTTACGTACCGGGCTAGGATGCATAGACTTTTGCTGAGCTGGAGCCATCTATAACCGTCACCGAGCAAAACCTGGCAGACCGAGTTCGGTATATCTTGCGCTCAAACATATTTGATGGCACCGAACTCGAACGGCTACGACATGAGGCTGTTCCTCATCGGATGAAAATACTACGACTGTGAATGCGGCGCCACAAGTTGCAGAGCAACCCGCACACATGGATGCCGCCGTGAATCCCCCAGTTGTGGTTGATTCAGACAATGATGAAACAATCGCCCAGGAACTAGAACTAGAGCTAATGAGGAGTACATTGGAAGAGGCGATTGTGGAAACGCGAAGTACGCCTCTCGAAAATCGACCGCGACTTCCTCGCATAACCCTAAGCAAGCGGAATCGGGATGTCGTGACGGCCCTGAACCCATTGCTGGCAACCTATTTGGAAACCAGCCGGGACCTTTGCGATACGGACTCAATACTCTTTGGCGCCGCTTTGGCAGTTTGCCGCATTGTTGGTGCCAAACTTCCACGTCTGGATGTGCTACTGGGCAAAGTAGCGCTATCCCAGCCTGGAGAAGAAGGATTGAGGACCGTATCGCAAAGGCAAGGGCCTCATCGGCAGACTGATAAGCTTCAGGTCGGGCAATAATAGGCCGAATTGTGCGCACCGTCAGGATGGCGTTTGCTGGGACAAATATCAGTTTGTCCCAGCCGGATATAACGCAAAACTGACGGAGCGCATAGACGACCTGAAGCAGAGAATCGCTGCTTGGGGAAAGCGGATTCGGCGATATACCGAGAGGACAAGACGGTTCAACCAGAATCGTCTCTTCCATAGTGATCAGAAGAGGCTCTATGAGTCATTGGAGCGACCAATGGTACGTGGAACAGGCCCAGCAAAGAATCAGGCCGACACTGTCGCTTTCTGGCGCGGCCTGTGGTCAGAGCCGTAAACCACAGCGAGGCCATTGGACGGAAGTTGTGGCGAGTCAGTGTGCGAGTGTTACGCCCATGGACCCCGTCATCATAACGCCGGATGACGTAGCTGAGGCGGTCCGTAGGGCCCCGAACTGGAAAAGTCCGGGACTCGACGGACTGCATCACTACTGGCTGAAGGGTTCGTGGTGTGTCACGCTGTACTTGCCCGACAGTTTCAAGAGGTTCTCGACCAAAAGTCGCTCGAGCCTCTTCACTACTGGGATCACTCATTTGGTTCCTAAAGACCATGATTCCACAGACTAGCAAATACCGCCACATTACGTTTCTACCCACCATATATAGACACTGACATCCATTTTGGTACGCGAATCATTCGTCACCTGGATTTAAATCAGGTGATGTCGCGCGCTCAAAATGGATGTCGAGGCGGTGGTCGTTAAACCAAGGGATCACTCCTCATTGACGCGGTCATTGGCAAAGTGGTTAAACGCAACCGTCGGAACTTCTCCGCCGCCTGGATAGACTATAAAAAGGCATTCGACTCGGTGCCCCATACATGGCTAGAGGGTCCTCGAGCTGTACAAGATTGACTGTACAGTTAGAGACTTCCTCGGGCAGTGTATGGGGCAATGGAGTACAATCCTTTGTCATCTAGGCGAGCGGATGACGGATGCGGAAAGCCACATAAGGATAAGAAGGGGTATCTTCCAGGGCGATTGTTTGAGTCCAATCTGGTTTTGCCTCTCCCTGAACCCTCTCAGTACCTTACTGGAGGACTCCGGGAGGGGATTTCAGCTTCGGAAAGGAGGTACAAAAGTGACCCACCTTTTCTATATGGATGATCTCAAATTATTCGCCTCCAGTCGCTCCCATCTTATGGAATTGCTAAACATCACTTGTGATTTTAGTAATTCTATTAGAATGGAGCTGGGGACGGATAAGTGTGCGATCCTCCATGTTGAAAGGGAAGGGTTGCTAACTCTGAGGTATAGACTTATCTATGCCCATCAACATAAGGACCCTTTCTGAGGCTGAAACATACCGATACCTGGGTATGTCACAGAACATCGGTATCGATGAGGCGGGTATGAAGCAGTCAGTTTGCGATATGTTTTATGCACGCTTGACCAAAGTGATTAACAGCCTTTTGTCCGGTGTGAATAAGACACACGCATATAACGGTTGGGTCATGCCTGTTCTCATATACCTTTGGCATACTTAGGTGGACTCAAACTGAACTTAACGCCCTGGATAGAAAAGTCCGCACTACTATGACGTCCCATAGGATGCATCACCCGCGATCGTCGATTATGAGGCTGTACTTGCCGCGAAAACATGGTGGGCGTGGCTTTTAAGCGCGCTTACCATGCATAATCGCGAAGTGTGCAGCCTCCGTAATTACTTTCTGGCGAGATCGGATGATCCATTCTATAGGGACGTCATTTCTGTGATAAAGGACTTACCCTCTATCTTAGCCAACGAGCAATGGCAAGACCCGCAGTACAGAGCATTTCCGACCGGGAGACCGTATGGAAGGAGAAGGAGCTCCACGGGAGGTTCTACAAGGCTCTACATGCCTTTCGTAGACACAGTTGCCTCCTCCACTGGCTACGTTTTGTGACCCTTTGGGGAAACCGAGGGTTTTGTCTGTGCGATACAGGATCAGGTTATTAAGACCAACAACTATCGGAGATACGTCCTAAGGGATGGCACCGTCGACATCTGTCGAGCTTGTAGCCATCCCGGTGAATCCCTTAGGCATGTCATTTCCAGTTGTTTTGCGCTTTCTAACTCTAAGTACTTGCACAGGCACAACTTAGTAGCCAGAATTCTACACCAGGAGCTCGTTTGAAATACGGTCTCGTGGACCGAAATTGCCGTATTACAAGTACTTGCCGGAAGCCGTGCTCGAAAATGACCGCGCCAGGTTCTACTGAGACCGGACCATCATCACAAACAGGACTATTCTTGCGAATAAGTCTGATTTCGTGCTGATGGACCGGGCACAGTGAAGAATATCTTTGGTCGACATTACGATTTCATATGACAAGAACTTCCTGAAAGCCGAAACAGAGAAGAAAACTAAATATCTGGACCTAGCTCACGAGGTGACCGACATGTGGGTGGACTGCCAACCGAAATTGTACCTGTAGTCTTCTCTGCGAACGGGCTAATCTGAGTCAGCCTCTCGTGTCATCTGAGGCGACTGAGAATCCGTGACGGACCGCTCCGGGCTCAAATGCAGAAGGCGGTGCTCCTCGATACCGCCCGCATCGTCCGCCGGTTTCTCTCCTTTCCCCAACCTCGGCTGTTTGGTCTCCCCTGCCGAGGGTTTCCATCTAGTTGGGTTTTATTTATTTATGTATTATTTATTTATTTATGTTAGTATATTAAATATATATTTATGTTTATTTATTATTTCCTTTAAAATATTTATTCAGCCCAACCAGATGGGAATGCTGTATAAATACCCCAAAATAATAATAATATTTATTTTATTTCCAATTACACACACATGTTTACATACAGGAATAAATATGATTACAATTAAATAAAGTAACAATAAGTCTAACAAAAATAACATGCTATGATAAAATTAAAACTATGTGTAGCTTAATAATGAAGAATCTACAAAAGAAAATAGATAAGTCAAGTTTATAATATTAGCTACCTGCCTGAACTAGGCTGAGTACCTGTGATTCAGACATCACTTACACTATGGGTTTAATAATGTAGGACACTAGATAATTTAAATAATTAAACTATTATTATATAATAAATAAAATAACTAAATAACAATTATTTGTTACCTACAATTAATACAAACTATTTTAGAATTTCTAACAACTTCTGTGTCTTGTAATTTAATTTATTTAGAAATTCCCTTACACTTATATTACAATTCTTATAACTTACACTATATATCTTTAGTGACTTGATGAGCTTGTTATATAGAAATGGTCCTAAAAATATGTAAAATCTGTTCACAAATGCGTGTTTGGTTTGAGGGTTTACACAAACTAAGTCCATTGCTGTCTATGGATTTTAAGTTAAATGGAAGTTGATGTTCAGGATAAACAACTGACGGACAGTTAGTACACTACATGCCAAGTAAAGTTGATGTGTAGGAAACATGAATGGACGGAAAGTGGCTACCTTTAGAACTGCTCTCTGAGCACGTTCTAGTGGGAGCAATATTGTTTTAGAAGCACCACCCCAGGAAGTAATGCCATAGGTGAGTATGGATTGACACAAAGCTAAATAGACCTGTCTTATCAATTTGAAGTCAGCGATGTTACGGAGATATTTAAAAATATATATTAATTTACGAACTCTAGCACAAAGTAAATCGATGTGCTTGCGGAAATTTTAATTTGTGTTCAATCGTGATACCTAATATTTTATATTGTCTGTTTTGTTAATGCGGGACATGCACATGCAGTGTCATCATACGAGTTACAATTATGAGCGTAAATATTTAGGTTAGTAGGTATGTTATTGTTTCTCATTAAAAATAACATATATTGTGTTTTATCTGCGTTTAAACTTAGGAGATTGTTAAGAAGCCAATTAGATACTATGTTAAAGCCTTGCTGAGCGTATTTATAAACCTCCTCTCGTGATTTAGCTGAGAACAAAAGGGCTGTGTCATCCGCATACGACATTATGACACCATTTTGAAGTTGAAGATTGCACAAGTCATTTATATAAATTAGGAACAATGTAGGCCCCAGGATACTGCCCTGTGGGATTCCATAAGAGCTGTTTTGTAATTCAGTACTTGTATTCTCACCGATTTTTACACATTGAAAGCGATCACTGAGGTAATCGGAAAAAAGTTGTAGTTGAGTTCCCCTTATGCCAAGTGTTTCAAGCTTTTGCAATAGTATAGGGCAAGAGATACTATCAAATGCTTTGGCAAGGTCTAAAAAGATCCCAATTGAGTGCATACCATTGTCAAGATTACTTATGACATAATCTGCAAATTGGTGCAAGGCATCATTACATGATCTATTAGGCCTAAAACCAAATTGTCTGTCTGACAGCAAATTGTTAGTTTTCAGGTATTTTATTAACCTGGTATTTATGATTTTTTCTAAAATTTTAGATAAACCAGATAAAACTATATATTATTATTGATGTTTTTATTGCTTTTGGAGATAATATTGCCACGCGTAATATTGATTTATAACATATATTATCGTGAGAGTTATTCTTCACAGAACATTAACGTAAGTTTAAATCAGCAAAATTCTCATGGTGAAAACTTAACTCAGCCCAAATACATGATCTGAAACAGATAAAATTGAGTTAATATAGTAATAATCCTACAAATAACGATCAATAAATTCAAAATGCTTAAAGACATATCACAATTTGTCAAAAGTTTTTCTTCTATTGTAGGAAACCTGCAGAAAGTGATCAGATGATTTTGTGCTTTTGTTCGCACAACGCTTTATTACCTTCGATTCTGATCACACATCGTGCATAATTTTTAAATAATAAATTAATTTATAGTCAATATCTCATACAGAGTCAACATCTCACAAAATTCTTTACACACACAATCGCGAAGAAATGCCTACAAACGAAAATGAAGTATTCTGAACCCATAATAACTGAATTTAAGCAAAACGCAACAAATATTAAAATCTAAACCTATTAAATAAATTTGAATTAATTTCAGAAAATATTTTCAATATGGAAGACGTGAATTAAAAGAAGAAACAAATGTAATTTTTTCTTCTTTTAATTCATGGCTTTTTGATAGAATTCTGCTTATATTCAATAATTCAATATTAATCAATTAATAGGTGAATTAATTGTGCAAATCTCAGAGTAATATGTATGTTATTATACTCTAATGAGCAACCAAAAAAAAGTTTAACACAGAATTAACACTTTCAGACTCTTCCGATATAATATGTATTTTTGTATCTAATTTTAAAATGGCAATTTGAAACAACGCGAAAAGAAACAGCGATATCTTTTCTCGCTTTAATTTTATACGCACAACCCACACATAGATAAAATTATGATTGTGTGTAAGTTTCTCGGATTTCATACAGAGTTACATCACCCTGTCTAGAAATCACCCATGCGAAGCCGGTGCGGATCGCTAGTATATTATATTTATTTCAATTAATTCCATGATTCTCTATTAGTTCATAACTGTACTATCCAAGCTTACACAATATCATAATTTCTGAACAACATGGCTTTGTCAAAACCGCTCGACTATAAGTAATCTTGTTTTATATGCTTATGGAATCCTTCGAAAATTGCTTATAATGTTATACGTATGCGATGGTTTTCATCGTACATCATAAACAGTAATTTTTCGTATTATGTATAAAAACATTGAATGACTGTGTTCTACTTCAAGATGACATGGATTGCTTCTTCCTATTGTCTTGAAAATAAACTAACTCTTAGCCTACCTAAATGTCAATCTATCACATTTACTAATAAAAGTAATATTATTAAATTCACATATTCTCTTTGTAATAATCCTCTTGAAAACGTCTCGCTTATTAAAGACCTTGGCGTGTTCTTTGATTCTAAACTTCATTTTGATTACCACATTAACCACATTATTAACAAAGCCTTTCAACTTTATGGTTTTGTCTTGAGAACTTGTAAGCCATTTAAAAATCTGGCACTTATCTACTGCTTATAAATCTCTTATAAGACCTAAATTGGAATATGCCACAAAGTTTGGAATCATTTTACCAAAGGTATCGTGATTTACTAGAATCGGTTCAAAGTAAATATCTACGTTCTGTAAACTATAGATGTTACCGTTCTTGGTCCTCTTATGATAACCTCTTGCATAAATACTCTTTAACAACTTTAAGTAATAGGCGATTACTGCTTGACTGTATTTTTCTTTACAAAATTTGTCGTAACTTTTTCGATTGTCCTCAATTTGTCAATTGTATATACCTTCGTGTACCAAGTCGCTCGCAAAGAATACGAAACACTCACGTGCATCGTTTGTTTTTCCTTAATCTGTGCAAAACAAATGCGGGCAAGCGTGCGCCTTTGCGTCGCATAATGGAACTGTATGACAACTTCTACGATATAGACTTATTTACCATGTCACTACCTCAATTTAGAAAAGCTATAAAACTTGTATGAATGACTTGTAATTTTCTTTTCTTTTCTTCTGTTATAACTTTAATCAAATTGTTTTTTTTTCAAGTAATACATGTAACATTCATGATTTTACTGTTAACGGCTAGGTATGTATATGTGTCTTTTAGCTTTTTAATTACTACGGTATTTTTGTGGATAACGGTGTTGGTTGTGTAATTAGCTAATCTGTTTATATAAGATTTGAATTGTTATTTTTATTATACAACTGTTTGTTGTCCTTAATTTTAAAAACTTGCAGCGACCGGGGAATCGAACCCCGACCGCTGCCTTATACTACAATGCCGAGACGGCTCACGACCGGTACATAGTTGAGTACCGCGAGGAGGATCCGGCAATGGGGATGCCCGCGGCCCGAGACCTGCTGTCTGCTAAACAAAAAGGACAGGGATAACGGCAATTCGTTCGGGACAATATAATATTTAAAGCAAGAAATAATAATACAAACGCATAGGGAAGTGATAGGAAATTAGTGAAAGTCAACATTGCACTCTAATGGGAAATTTCGAAGATAAATCGCTGTTTTATTTCCTAAAGTATTCCCACCAGCTATAAATACAGTCCACAATACAGCGGAACTTCAAGACGACCCGTAATCTTAGTCGTCTGAGCTTTTTTGAGAAATGGCGGCGACCGTCCTTGTGTGACACTCCTTTCCGGAGGTCACATCCACCTCCTTGCTCCTGAACCCAACGTGGTGTGATTTCAGTTTCGTAGAACGTCTATGAAAGACTAATAATCCCTGTCTGATTGGACCCTTTCAGTTGAAGGATTGACGCCGAGCGACGGGCTGTGTGACCTTTCAAGTGTAGTTAGTATTTTCAAGTTGATTTTTGAAGTGTTCCTAATTATTGCAAAGGTTTGTTTGCTATTTTTTTTAATATATTAGTTATAGTATACGACATTGTGTATTTGTCTCTGTCCTCCTCCTAGTTTTAGTTTTATAGGACGGCAAAGTTTATGGTGACCATATTACCCTCACGTACCTTATATAATAAATTATGTAAGGTAAATTATGTATGCTGCACTGTCGTTGCGCCACAAGCGAAACTCACGGAGGCCTAAATCAAGCTATTAAAGTTCCGAAGTATTCCAGCATATATAGAATTGCTTTATTCTACCACACGCAGTTATCCTCTCCATCCACATAAACAGCTAGAGCAAACTGTTGTTCAAATACAAACTTCACGTATACTAAACTTGCGTTAGACCTATCATGTCCGACGCAAGTGTAAGCCTTCACCACACGTATATAAATCACCTATACGAACACCAAAACTTCAAAATAACTTCATCCGCAAAGCCAGGATCTTTGGTGGTATAAACAAAATTACAATTTACACAGAGACTGTAAATTTGCTTCCGAATTCTTCAAGGAGCACTCTCAGCACTACTTTGATAGAGCCGAAATCTCCTACTAATAATCCTAACCCGCTAGTGGCAAACGCAGCTAACTATGTTCCAATCGCAAACGTTGCACCCGGTCTCCATAGACCCCGTAACGTTCTTATCGAAACACAAATTTCACTCGATTCCGACAACCCAAACGTCGCAGGTACGTCACACAATGACGTTACACATTATACATGCAATGTGCCATACACTAATAGGACAACAGATGGGACGTGTTGCACCCGTAGGCAGGCACGACGCAATACCGCGAACACCACGTACACCCGTCTACCTGGGCAGTTCTCACCACCCAGAACATCAATAGACTAAGCAGTCCAGATGTGGGTCCGCACTTTCACCTCGTACAGCGGTTAGATAGCTCAAAAATCCTACAGAGGGGTCCTGTACAAATCCAATTGGTAACAAACCAAATCATAAACCATCGTCATTATTATCGTCATGGTGTAAAAGTCAAAAGACTAACAGCCCTAACATCACAGAATAATTGCAATGTAAGCAGTTATAATTTATAATATATGGCCGTCAAAGAGGCACTGATGATGTGCAAGCCTAGGAGCTGTCGACATTTAATCCGCCCTGGCTGAAGCCTTCTTGAAAGATTTGATAAGAAAAGTATGCCAGAGACATCGCGCAATGAGACGTAGTAGAGCCACGCTGTATTACGGTTGCAACACTAATGGGTCGGCTGGACCGGATATCAGGGTCACGTCCTCACAGAAACCAGCATTAAATATTTTACATGCTGTTTTCGTATGATGAGTGTAGAGAACCAGAAAACCTTTTACTGGTAAGGAAGATTCTATCATAGTCCTCAGGGTGACAACGCATCTACGTTTTGATACTTAATTGAGGATAGATGTAGGAATCAATCAGCATCCACTTACCATCAGGTGGACTTTGTGCACGTTCGTCACCCTTATACATAAAAAACCGCACAACTACAAGAATAAACTCACAGAAAGAGTGAGAAAGGTACAGTTGAAATAGTCGAGACTGCGCTAGCACTTTTATTAGTTTGTGGTCGAGACGAACCACGTAGACCTATGACTGGCGAACGTTGAACTTCTATCACCTCTTACGACACCCACAGGATTTATGGAGTAGTGGACATTCTTACACTGCCACTTATAATATACGAGGGCGGCACTGAAAGTTTTAGAACTGGCCACTTGTTAACGACATCATAAAAATAAGTTCAAATTTTGAAATGGAACTCTTTGTCAATATTATTGTGTATGTATTTTATTAATTTGTCATTTGTTTACGATTTGCAGCAAATTGAAAATTGTCTGTGTCACGTCAGCATGAATTTAACGCGAGAAAATTTTCGTGCAATGATTTTTATGACTCTCAATGTCAATTAAGTCAACAAGAAAGTTATGATAGACTTCGATGGGCCTTTCACGATGAAGCCCCATCTCTTGCCACTGTTTACAACTGGTTTAATGTGTTTAAATGTGGTCGCACTAATCTCACCGATAATCTGCGTGAGGGACGGCCTTCTACGGCGACGATTGAAGATAACATCAGTGTTGTGCGGCGTATGATAGAGACTGACAAAAGACTGACTTATTAGCAGATTTGGACAAGCTTAAGTATTGGTATGAGTCAAGTGCACAAAATCCTCCATGAACATTTAGCAGTCAGGAAGCTTTGTGCCTGGTGGATACCTCATAATTTGACAGAGGCCCAAAACTCCGTCGTGTTGATTAGTGTCGTGAAATGGTTCAAAGATTTAACGGATGCGACTCAAATGCTGTGTTCGACATACTTACGGGTGACGAAAGCTGAATTTATTGTTATGATCCTGAAACTAAGAGATAATCTGCTGTCTGGGTGTTTCCTTTCGAGGAGTTGCCAACTAAAGTGAAGGGAGGTCGAAGCGTGGGAAAAAGATGGTAGCCTCGTTCTTCGGAAGGACAGGTCATTACGCAACAAATGTTTTAGAAGATCGAAAAACAGTTACTGCAGAGTGGTACACTAACAATTGTTTACCACATGTCTTGGAAAAAGTTCGGGAGAAACGACCTCGCAGTAGGATTCTCCTTCACCATGACAACGCCTCGTCGCACACCGCCAAGCAAACAATCGGCTACTTGGCGACGTCAGACGTGGAATTACTGGGTCACCCGCCCTATAGTCCTGACCTCGCTCCTTGCGATTTTTATTTATTTCCGAAAATAAAATAAAAACTTCGAGGAAATCGTTTTATGGACGCCGAGGAAGCAGTGGCTGCGTTTCAAAATGCCGTCGAAGAGACCCCTAAGGACGAGTGGGCAAAGTGCTTTTCTCAGTGGTTCCATCGGATGCAGCGATATATTGATGAAAATGGACACTATTTTGAAAGATATAATAAAACTAATAACTTGCTAGTTTGTTCAGTTTTGATTTTCTAAGAACTTTCAGTGTCACCCTCGTATTGTATCTATCGTGTCCAAATGTATCTTTTATTTTAAAAGCTTTTATTTAACTTGCAATGTAACTATGTTTGTTCGGTGGAATCTTGCAACTCAATTTGGAAGCAGATATCTTCAACCGATTGAGCTGAAATTTTGTATACACGTTAAGTTTGGATGACAATGCATGGTTAGCTATTTGACGTCATTCTAATCCAACATGGCGTAATACCCAAGATGGCGAACTAGTTATTTTAATACACTCTAATATGGGTATCAAATGAAAGGACTTGCTGATTATAACTCGGAAAGTAAAGTGACGTCACTCTAAATTCAATATGGTGGACTTCTAAAGATGGCGGACTAAATTTTTATGCTTTCCTACAATATGGGTAACAAATGAAAGGACTTGCTGAGTATAACTCGAAAAATAAAGTGACGACACTCTAAATCCAATATGGCTGACTTCTAAAGATGGCGGACTAAATTTTTTATGCTTTCCTACAATGTGGGTATCAAATGAAAGGACTTGCTGAGAATACGAATGCGAGTTAAAAAAAAAGATAGTGATCATAAACTCCGTTGCTCCAATCCGTCTGAAATTTTGGTGTACTGGGGTTTTGGGTCCTCGATAATGATTTTGACGTCGAATTGTTCGAGTCTGTAGCATCGGTCGGTAAACTTTGACTGTCTAAAGGTCTGATGAATGGTGCCATTGGACATATTATATGCTTCCGGAGAGCACAAATGTATGATACTGACTACCATCCGTCCGTATAAACTTCGGTAAAGACGGTATTCATCTCATTCAACCCAAGCCTGTGCAATTTCCAGCAAAATATAGTCACGGCACTGCAGAACGAAGAATGCTGCCAATTATATTATGTTGGGCTTGCACAGAACACAAAATGCAGGGTTGTACTGTCGAACATGCCGTTGTATACTTAGGCTCGAAGCTCTTCGCTGCTGGTCGAGCATACGTGGCTTTAAGTAGGGTAAAATCATTAGAAGGTCTCCTAATTGAAGAGCTAGACGGTTCGAAATTAACCGATAAACGACCTTGCAACAATGATGGTTGAATGAGATGAACAGACTGAGAGACCTGTCCAGCGATAACTAAAAGTAAAATAATAAAATTTATATGATATAAAAGCTTGTCGCGACAAGCTTTTATATCATATAAATTGTGTAATGACGTTATAAGTTGATAGTAAAAGTTTTAAAGGAAAATTTTATTTTATTCTTTTTAGCGCATTTAAATAAAAGCTTGTTTTTAAAAAGTTTTTTTTACTTTTAATTTATTAAGAACTGGTGATAACCGCCATCTCCGTTTAAATACAAAATAATGTGATTTTTTCGTTTATTAACTAATAACCTATTTTTCTACGGTGGAAGAAAATTTTCATTCTGATTCGAACTACATTTTTAGATTGTCTAATATGCATAAATTACTTTGAAATTGATTTTCATTACCTATAATATATCCAAAAAAGTCGAACATTACTTAATTTATAGGAAATTGTTACGACGTGGTACTGGATTAAGGTATGTTGCTATGTCCTAAGGGAAATCTTAAAAATAGATAAAAACTATATTATTTAACACAAGTCTTATAATAAAAACAAAATATATACTAGAACAATGAACCTAAAACTAAAACCTTAAAAAATTATAATAACTAAAATATAATATTAAAAATATATTATTAATCTTATAATTATCTTTTGAAAATATTGCATATTAAATTTCATTTATATCGGACAGACTTTAAAAGTATCGATAATTGTATAAGGAATAAAATTACCATCGCAATACTCAATTTAGTTAGACATAGATTGTTTTTGGAACGAAGTTCCTTATTGACGGTATGAATTTGGCAGATGGAAGCTAGGCTAAAAAGTGTAAGATTTTTCCGTCACGATCCCTTCCGACGTAGTGTAGACGGCCTTGGCGGCTATAGGAAGCCAGATGGAATAATATCCATCTCCTCGCACTTTTCTAACCTGCATGATAAGCGTGGCAACTACGGACAATATCCACCTATAATGCAATCTATGGGAGTGGCCTATGTTGTGCAGTGGAAAGGCTGTAATGAATGAATGAATAAACGGCCATGTTTTTGTAGTTGTTTTAGGAAAATAATCGCACGGTACGAATTTGACGGATGGGGGCTAACCGAGAAAAGCAAGATTTTACCGTTACGACCCTTTTCTATAGTGCGAGCGAGATTGAATAATATCCATCTCCTTCGCACTTTTTCTTATCTTGCCATGAAATAAATAATATTTTATTTTAAATGACGCTTCATTTTAATAGATGCTAGTAATTCATTTATTTGTATTTGTTAATCAATAATATAATACGTTTATCAATAATAATATACTACGAAAGGAACTTGCTCCAACCGAGTGTTCCACGACACTCACGCATGTTTTTTTATTCGTTTCACATTTACCGACAGAGTGACACATGTTAACTTTTAATAAATATTCTTAAAATCTTTGCAATGGTACTCTACTCAAATTTGTTGTTAAATTGATTTTTTATCTTAAATTAATTGTATTGATTTGTTATCTTAAATACTATAATAATAAAAACTAAAACTAGTAATTTAATTATCAAACAGTCCTACTCCACACGGTATCGTGCCAAGAACGCTGGCTGCGTTTCCCGCTGAATGGCTATACTTAGCCTTTGAGCGAGAAAGAGCCAGCCCTCTTATCACCAGCAGCAACGACCAGCCGCGGATGGAGTCCCTTAAGAACTTCACCGCACGTGGACCCCACGGACCGATAGTCTCTACAGCAAATGGCACAAATATGTAGTCATCTCTCAGAGAGTCATATTTGCGCCACTTACTCAGTTTTGACTCTGATGCCGCCCCGGCTCTAAACGAGGTACCCTGAGATGAGAGGCCGCCAAAGTGTCTACGCAAGTAGCATCCCACACTAGGACTTTACCTCTCTCCCAGGGACCAATGTCATACCGTCGGTCTCCTGATATCGTCTCTAAATATTCCACAAGGCTCTAAAACCGAGGGAACATTTATAGAGACAAGAGCCCTTCGGATGACATCGTTCAAACAACCGTGCCGTGAAAACCTACCAGCACTTTTCTTACAAGAAAGTTCGGAGCCCAAACTTGTCGACACTGCTACCACAGGGCACTGATGGGGTTGACAAATCGCCGCTCCTAGTCGGATTCCTACAGCAATGCGCAAGCTTTCCCATCAAGTAATGTGCCGAGATAACTTGATGGTAAAGCGTAACCAGTGACTAGATTCCTTAGTCGAAACAGCTAGAAGGCGTGCCTTATCTTGGTCACTATGGAACTTATGAAACAAATCTTTCTGCACCTCTGTACCAATGGAATATCCCACTGTTTTGTTGGTTAACTTCCAGTGGAACATTTTCGCGGGACAGAGCGTTTGCCATGTCTGCCTTGCCTCCGTAGCAAAGCACAGGTCTACTTTATTATTTAAAATTATGTTACATAAATTACTGACACTATGCACGGAAGCAAGGAAAGCAGGCAATGCAACGCTAGAAAGATTTCACACCAATACCACCAAATTTTATAGGTAAAGTAGCTTGAGTCCAGGCTGTTGTATTTAAAGTTAAATTTAGAATTTTTCTATAGCTATTTTAAGATTATTATCAATATCTTTTAAAATATCCGAACATTTCCAGACTGGACTCGAGCGGAGTAAGTATGTAAATCTAGGTACAAGGAGACAATATTTTAAGATAGTAAGCGCAATGTGGGGCTTAATTTATATAATTTATTAACGTGTTTTAAAACTGATCAAATGTTATTTTTAAAACAGGTTTAATACTATCGAAAAACAACGGGGCACCTAGCAGGTATAGTGATTCCGTACTGACAGTTTTTATTTCTGGAGAAATATGATTGAAATTTTGAATTAAAGTGTCTCTGTGAGAAGTAGATAAATTATTGGAAAAAAATATTTCACATTTATTGCTATTTGTTCAAGACCAATATTTTTAAAATTTCGAAAAATATGAGTAAGATCACTGAGGACGTTATCTGCTCTACCTTCCAGTGTACCGTCGTCCAGGTACCAGACATTCAGCTTGGATTTCAAGTTTGAAATAATTGGTTGAATTCCCAAACTTTAAAGTGCTGGACCTAGTGGGTCACCCTGCTGAACACCGACTGCAGATCGATAACATGGTTTTTGTAAAACAAGTTAGTATTTTGACTGTAACATTGCCAAACGTAGTGATAAATTTCGGGGTATTGTTAGCCACTTTCAGCAGGGTTACCCTATCGATAGAGTTAAAAGCATTCCTTAGGTCAACCTTCACAAGAACATCTGCATCAGAGTTTGTTAAAATGTACGCACTGAATGTACCGCCGCCTCACAGCCACCTCTAGTGCTAAAGCCTAGTTGAGTAGGCTGAAATTTCTTCTTAAGGTTAGAGATTATGTGCCTGCAAGCTAATTTTGAAGTTAAGCGTCGAAATGTGGAACCAACGGCAATAGGACGGATACCGTTATCTTTTTGAAGGCACATAATCTTGCCCCATATAAGAATGGAATGAAATTTGGATTAACATTACCAGAAAGCATAAAGTTACATAATTTTGTAATGAAGTACTCCGCTGGCGTCACCGGAAGAAGCGCTTACAAGATCTTTAAGATGTTGAGGCGTAATTCCGTCAATGCCGCCAGCAGAACCATTCGAAAATGACATAATTGCTTCTAAAGTGTCTTTTCATAAATTTGTAAGGGTTGCATAGAAGTCTTGGGAGGCAGCGGTAAACCTTGAGAAGGATTGACCGAAGGATGCTTCTGACGAAGGCTTTCAAGAGTTTCGACATTACGAGGAGACAGGTTGTCGTCTGAGAATTAAATATGGGATCATTTTTTAAGTCGCCATCCATTATTTTCGACTCAACTACTTTTTTTCAATAAAATTTAGGACGTGGTCGAAATAAATGAGTATTAATTGGGTAATCTAAATTTGAAAAGATGTCTCTTTAGTTGAGACGTAATTGATTTATTTATTATTTTATCAAAATGAAAATGGGAATACGAAAGTAAATAATTTTGCCAACTCTTTTCACTATTAGTGAAACAATTTTGAATAGTGCATGACAATGCAAGCTGCATCCTCGCACCTCTAGGAATTCTTTTAACCACTGGTACATTACGATGATAATTGTAAATTTGCTCGAAAAAGGGAAAAATTTGTGGTATTAGAGGAATTACTAATAGAGTTATGAATTTCTACGGTAGGCTGTGAAGCCGAAATACTTTTACTATGGCATCGTTTGATATGTATATTTAATCCCTTTTACCTTTAAACAGCCTACCGTCGGTACAATTTTGACACTGTAGGAAATCCGGCTGTGAATGTAGCGGAGCTGAGATATTCATTAAAAATGTAAACAGATCTCTACAGCACTCAAAGTCTTTATATTACATAGCTTCATATTGGCTTGAAATCTGCTGTACCCGCATCTTTCCTGAAACACAATCGTTTATGGCCTTAATAAAAGCGCTTTACTCTATAAATGAAATATTATCACATTACTTCCTGGATTTATTCCATATTGATAAAAATTGTATGTAGTTGTTATGCTTTGACAGTTGACAACGACGCAGCAGAAATATTTTCCTTTATAAATGGGTATTATGTCTGAAATCAAAAATAATTATTACAATAACTGTCTTATATATTTACTGATCTTTTTGTTGAAAGTAAGCCAGAATTGGCCTCTAAATAACAAAATAAAATAAGTTAAATATACGTAGCTTTTGACAATTGAAAAATTTTGACATAATCTTAAATTAATTGTATTGATTTGTTATCTTAAATTAATTGTATCTTGTAAGAGAGTTGCGGTAAAAACCCGTGAAATGGACAGAAGTTCTTCTACTTTCACAGAATGCACGGATCGGAGTTTAGCGAAGTGAAAGAACTCAAAACGTTCCTTAAGGTAAGTTGGAGAGAAGAGAATAAAAGGAATGATATAAAGGAGAAAATCTCTTCTTCTGTTGTGCTTACCTTATTCTGTCGAAAGCGAATAGGTAACCACTTGAGCGTATGCGATAACGGAAATGTGATCATATTTGCGTAGACCAAATATGAAACGGATGGAGAAATTTTGAAGCCGTTCAAGCTTGTTAATTTGGTCTTCAGTTAAGTCGTGGTAGCTGGTGCGATATGTTCTTCTTAATATTACAACCAGTAAATTAGTTAACCAAAAAGGGTGGAAATTTGGTAAAGTAGAAAGGCAATCTAAAGTTTGATTCTAAACGGACCAATCAGATTTGAACGATGAAAAAGTGAACTCTTAATAGATTAAAATCTAAATCTTCAGGAACATTATTTTGGCCTTTTCAACTACTACAGACCGAAGGAATTACTATATTTTGCTTTGCCACTATTTTAACTGAATCATGGATAAGTCTACGATGTGCAGCATCCCTACACACCTATTCTCTGTTAAGCTTATTTTTCTTTATGTTAATTGAATACTTAGTGTGCGTTTGTATTTGATCTTCGCAACGAGTTTTTTTATCTATTACAGTTCGTATCTGATCTGTAAGCCAAGAAGCAGGAAGATGTCTCATCTTGACAGCTCTTCCTTTGAAAGCTAAAACCTCAAACCAATCCAATGGTGCAAAGACTCCACATCCATGCGCCCAAAATTACGTTGTAGAAATATTTTAGTTTTGGCTTTAAAGGGGCCCCTCGGTCTCCAAAAACGACGTATTTTATTTAATATAGATTACAAGAATACTTATAGAAAGTAATTCAAGCTTTACCAGTGGTTCGGAAAAAACCTCTGTCCTGGGAAGGACCAGAAAAATTAAAGAGATTTTTTTTAATTATTAATTTACAATTAAACTTAGTTGTACCTATAAACAATTTTCGAGTTTTAACTTTTTGGACCCTGACCGCGAACGGCTCGAACTGAAATCACATAAATTACTCCCACTTCCAGAAATTAAATATAACATTGTTAAAGATAATTGTCTACTTCGTTTTATTGTCTTTTTTATAAAGAAAAGTGGGGACAAACGGGCATGCGGCTCACCTGATGGCAAGTGTCGACCACTGCCTATTAACAAATACAACACCAGGGAAATTGGCAGACGCGTTGCCGGCTTTTTAAAAAGGAGTAAGCTCGTTTCTTGAAGCTCCCTAAGTCATATCGGTCCGACAGTAGTGGACCGCTAAACATCCCGATGATGTGGATTTGTGAAATGCGTTGATGAAATTTTGTGGCTGGAATTAATCCGAACAAATCTTTTAAACACTCCCCGTGGTAAATGCGATAAAAATATGCAAAGGTATACAATATCTCTTCGTCTCGTCTTTCGTCTTCGTTGGTCATCGAGGATTCGAGCCGCTCTGCGCTGGATACGGTCAAGTGGAAGGAGCTGGTACTAGGGAGCCCCGGGCCAGGGATGACAACAGTATTCCATGTTAGGCCGAACCTGCCCCTTGTAAATTTGCAAAGCAGTGTGCCGGCATAAAATACTGTCCCGCTCTGCTGAGCACGCCAAGCTTTTTAGAGGCCAATTCAGCCTTCCCTTCCAAGTGACCACGAAACTGCACGTTATTCGATGTGTCAACGCCGAAGATTCTGATACTGGCTGATATAACAAGGGGAGTGCCCTGAAATTGAAGAGTTACGATAAAGGGGTTCTTTTTAGTGATAACCGCGCAAACTTGTATCTTCTGGGCATTGAACTTAATTAGATTTAGTCGCCCCAACCCGAGACCTTATCCGGCAAAAACTCGACTTCAGACACAAGTTTGTTCCGGTACTCGGCGACGTTTTCCCCAAAAATATAGGCACAGCTGGTGTATAAAGCATCACCAGTGCACGTTACTAGTTTGCAACATATTATTGATAAGCAGAAGAAACAGCGTAGGTGATAAGCACGTAGCCTTGTGAAACACCAGCATAAATAGGCTTGTAAATGGAACATGCATCTTCTACTACGACTTTGTTGCTCCATTCTGCAAGAAAACTGCTGATCCAGTTGCACAAATTCTCGGGAAGCCCATAGGAAGGGAGCTTCGATAGAAGCGCTTTGTGCGAAACCCGATCGAAGGCCTTCGCTATGTTCAATCTAACGGCTCAGGTAAGCCAGAAGATCACCAGCTGAGCAATCTTGACGGAAATCGTACTGGCGGTCACTTTTCAGTTGGTGATCCTCAACCTTATGAGCTGGCAGTTCACAATGGTTTTCATTATTTTGGAGAACAAGTTGGATAGGTCTGAGTGGTCGATTTTCGGTTATTTTTTAGGGATCTGGTGCACTAAAGCTGTCTTCTTTGAATTCGGGACTACGCCTAGGGAGAAAGAGTTTTAGAAAAGACACGTTACGACCGGTGCCAACTAGGGAGCACACGTCTTCAGCACAATGGGACGAACTCCATTAGGCCCACTCGACTTGACGTCTAGGGAGAGTAGTGCTATGCGCACCGAGCGCTGTGTAAACCGTATCGTACCGACCTGAAGGCGAAATTATATTTCTTTTTAAACTGCGCTTGTGAAGCACTCCTATTATAGCGCGATGCAATTTTACAGGAGTGACCTAACCAAACACCACAGATGATATAATAAAGAGTTCCATTCCCTGAAGTACCACATCAGCGACAGAATCGTTGGATCGTTCAGCGAGAAGCATACCCTCCCCTGTCCTCAAGGGAAGGATGCAAAAAAAGACCCCATCCTGTCCCAATCGGCTGACCTATAGTGCCAAACACGGCGGCAATCTGCAGAACGCAACCGCGATGGGAGTGTGAGTGGTACCATAGTCCCAATCAGACAATGGTCCAATGAGCCAATAGGGGCGTCGACGGAGACCTGATATCCGTCCGGATGAGAGGTCTGCAGAAGGTCCTATAGAGAAGGTGCACGATTATATATGTTGTTGATAATATTATTTGACGTATATATTTTACATAGCAGACATATATTGGGGTTCTATCACCCAGGTAGAGAACGAACTTCAGTCACGTCCATAAGCGTGTAAAGCCGCGTATCCACTGAAAATGTTGACAACTTTTATGTTTCCAACTGTTTGCAACTCAACAAAAGTTACCAACTTTTGTTTTCGATGTTTCTGCACCGATTTGAAACATGTCGCCAACAATTTTGTTCGCGACGGCCAAATAGTGTTAAGAAACGAAGTGATTAAAGACAATATTAAAAGTGAAATTACTGACAAAACTAAGTGAAAAGTGTATTAATATAGTTTTACAATATATTTATAACCTTAATATGTTAGTATAGAACATCGAATTTGATAATAGTTAAGAAAATATCTCTTATTATATACAAAGAAAAGTCGACCAATCAGAGCGCGACGTATTGTAGAACTTTCTAAAAGTTGAATAAAACTATTTTTTACGGATTATTTCGCGTTTAATTAACTTTTTTATTAATGACGTTTCGGGTGCTTTACAGCACCCATGGTCACGGGGGACTGAGGTGATTGACGTTCCGATGTCAGAGTTAATCCGGAGTACCTTCAGCTTTTTAATTATTAATTTTAGTTCGATCTACGCAGAATGAACTAACTGTGTCTTGAAGTCTTGCAGTGTTATGCTTGGGTTTAGTTTTAATTTTATTAATTACAGGATCCCAAGCAGTTGGTAGTACCAGCCTATTGGAATTAGGATGTTTTTAATTTCAATAGCCTCACGTATCATCCTTGGCAGGAATCGATGTTCTTTCGCGAGAATCTGTGGTTTATCAAATCTAATGTAATGGCGGGGCCGTCTAGGATATGATCACAAACTGCAGACTTCCCGGAACGTTGGTGCTTCACGTCAGCTATGTGTTCTTTACGCGGGTTTTAATAGATCGTTTTGTTTGCCCTATATATGAGAGACCACATTCACAATCATGCTTGTACACTCCTGCATCTTGTAGAGGAATATTGCACTTGAAGGATAGTAAGAACTGACTAATCTTATTTGGCGGCTTGAAGAATGTTTTAATAGCAGCTCGCTTCAAGATGTAGCCAATCTTATTCGTGACACCTCTGACATATGGTAGTACAGCAGACACACGCTCGACTGTGGCCGGCTTCACTTGATCACTGTGACGTAGGCGTCGGACCCGAAGCTTGTTGTCGTGCAGAACCTGCTTGACGTGCTGAAGCTTGGCGGCCAGGTGTTTGCTGTCACCATTTAAATATCGGTTTGTATGGGTCTTTTTCTATACACAGTGTAAGGATGATGGTGAATCATTCTTCACAGTTAGCTACCGTGGGCAAATCTGTTACAGAGAGCACGAGGGATCTGTGACAGTAAACACCTGGCCGCCAAGCTTCAGCACGTCAAGCAGGTTCTGCACGACAACAAGCTTCGGGTCCCGTGCCTACGTCACAGTGACCGAGTGAAGCCGGCCACAGTCGAACGTGTGCCAGCTGTACTACCATGTGTCAGAGGTGTCACAGACAAGATTGGCTACATCTTGAAGCGAGCATCTATTAGAACATTCTTCAAGCCGCCGAAGAAGATTAGTCAGTTCTTACCATCCGTCAAGTGCAATATTCCTCTACAAGATGCAGGAGTGTACAAGCTTGATTGTGAATATAGTCTCTCATATATAGGGCAAACAACACGATCTATTAAAACCCGCGTAAAGAAAACAGCTGACGTGAAGCACCAACGTTCCGGGAAGTCTGCAGTTTGTGATCATATCCTTGACGGCCCCGCCATTACATTAGATTTGATAAACCACAGATTCTCGCGAAAGAACATCGATTCCTGGCAAGGATGATACGTGAGGCTATTGAAATTAAAAACATCCTAATTTCAATAGAGAGGAGGCTGGATACTACCACCTGCTTGGGATCCTGTAATTAATAAAATTAAAACTAAACCCAAGCATACCACTGCAAGACTTCAAGACACAGTTAGTTCATTCTGCGTAGATCGGACCAAAATTAATAATTAAAAAGCTGAAGGTACTCCGGATTAACTCTGACATCGGGACGTCAATCACCTCAGTCCCCCGTGACCATGGGTGCTGTAAAGCACCCGAAACGTCATTAATAAAAAAGTTAATTAAACGCGATATAATCCGTAAAAAATAGTTTTATTCAATGTGTAGTGTTCGCGTAAATATAAGAAATAATTTCTAAAAGTTTTTAATTAACTGCGTAATAGTTGATCCCGAAAATGATGGAAATAATTTTTATGTTCTGGAAGAATTATAAATATAATATTGAATTAGATTAAAGTTTATAGACTAAGGAAGTGAAAGAATATTTAGCGTAATTAAACTTATATCCTTTTTATAGTGAAATTAAAGAATTAATGTACCCAAATATTATGAAAATTCGGGACATTTTGTTTAATAACTTTTTATAATGTTAATATATTAAGAAACCTTTATGGTATACTAATAAAGGACTAAATTGACGATTTAATAATATATAGTACATTAGTGTAAGAATTGACCATGTATGAATAAAATTATAATTTATGACAATTGTGTAGTGAAAATGTTATGCAATAAAGAGGCAAAACGGACAATGGCAAGCGGCTCACTTTAAAAGTAACGCTTAAGTCTACCTTAGGGGCCCGGGACCCAGTAACGTTGTAGTGTGGAGAGCTACCAGTAAGAAGCGGTAGTAACTAGTAGTAGCTGAAGTGACTAGTAGCAGAATATAGTGAATAGTGAATAGTAGCTAGCAACATAGTAACTGATATTCGCAGTTACATATTTGAAAGTGATAGCTAGTAACGTGGTAACTGATATTCGCAGTTACACAAGTGATAGAAATAGCTATTTAAGTTATAATAGCAGCTAGTCAGATAATATTGATAAAACCAGCTACTACTAATAAATATTTGATACTACCATAATAACTTGAAGAAATCTTTTGAAAAATATAGTGACCAACTGATAGTGAACAACCGTATTCAACAACGGTGGTCAATAACCAATAGTCAGAAGATTTCCGCCGAACAGTTGAGCAGTCAAACCGCTGGCCACTGCCTTGCCATTTGTATTCTATTTCATGCATTTTTATTTAACCTCAGTCCACAGTACCCCAGCTGCACACACAAAGACGGCAGTAGAAGTATCCTCCGGAAACTATAGTTGTAGGACGTGAGCGACTCGCGGAGTACTTTCGATAACACTTACTCCCCTCTCGAGTTTCGCCCGTACGGCACAAATTTGAGAAACATTTTAGTCGACAACTTGCTGTCTCCACCAAAGTTTTGTTGGCAACAATATATTATTATATATTAATTATAATATATATATTGGGTACGACCAAGCCTCAAAGAAAGAAAAATACATGGAGGGATTGAGCTATTAAATACTAAGAGAAGAGATGACTTGTTAGCAGGCCGCATTGAAGATGGACATATCAGAAACTTTCTTCATATGACTGACTATGATTTTGAAAGGCTGCTAAATCTTGTTGGACCAAAAATAAAAAAATCGGATACTAATTATAGTTGAAAAGCAATCACACCTACGGAACGTTTATTAATTACTTTATAACATGAGAGCCGTGGTAGTTCAGATGGTTAGCGCTCGCTGTAAATTTCACAATACGCGAGCAAACCGGGTTCGATCCCCGCCGGCACCAATGACATTGTTAATTGCAATTTTAAATGCTGATTTACCACATGCTCGGCGGTGAAAGAAAACATCGTGAGGAAACCTGCATGTCTGAGAAAAAAATATATTTCGAAGATATATGAAGTTCGCCAACACGCATTACACTGACACTTCCTTGCCCTAAAACCCTCTCAGAAATGAGAGGAGGCCTGTCCCCAGCATTGGAACGTATATAGGCGGTAACTTTACTTTACTTTTTAACTTTTATATTATAAATACATATACATATAATATATTCATATTTTTCCATGCTTCCTTTTTTATTTTTATATTTATAATTTTCATTACACACATCCCATAATATATTTTGATGTGTCGATTAACTCGTTCGTCCACGTGACAGACATGTTGCCAACAAATGTTTCCAACAAGCGTCTCCACTGAGGGAACAAATGTTTGCAATAAGCGTATTCCTTTGGTGTTGCCGCCAAAAATGGAAACACGGTTCCCAACATTGTTTACAAGATTTATTGCCAACACTAGGTAATTACAGAAACATTTGTCAACAACACGTGTTGACAACACAAAAGTTGGTAACTTTTCTTTGGTGGAGACGCGGCATAATATAGCACTCGCTTGAATCCAGTCTATAGATTAAATTAAAACTTCTATTACATTAATTAAAATACTTGTTTTCAACTGTCATTATCATTATAGCCGTTCACAAGTCCATCTCTATCAATATAAAGAAAAAATAAATTCAGCGTAGGTATTAACTTTTACGAACTTATCTTGTCAGAGTATGAGTTCACATTCAACATATTATCATTTGTCATTTGTCGTAGCTCTCATTTACTAATGTAGAATGAAAGAAACGCAGCAACAAGTGAGAAGTGATATTAGGTCTTCTGTATTGCGTTCATCATTACAGCCCTTCACAAGTGAACTGCTGAACATAGGCCTTCCCCAAGGAACGCCACAAAGCACGGTCCGGAGCCACCTGCATCCATTGACTTCCTGCATTTCTTACCAGGTCGTCACTCCATCTAGTGCGGGGCTGCCCTACACTTCGCCTACCAGTTAGAGGCTGCCACTCGAGAACCTTTCTTCCCTATCGGTTGTCGGTTCTTCGAGCTATATGACTGGCCCACTGCCACTTCAGCTTACTAATCTGTTGGGCTATGTCGATTTCTCTGGTTCTAATGCGGATGTCCTCATTTCTAAGTTTACCACGCATAGAAACCCCGAGCATAGCCCTCTCCATAGCTCGCTGAGCGATCTTGAGCTTCGTCATACGGTGAGCAGTAAAGAACCACATCTCAGATCCATAAGCCATCACTGGCAACAAGCACTGGTTGTACAATCTCGTTTTCAAGTTTTGACCTGACGGAAAAATGTGTCGTAATGTCCCGAACGCGGCCCAGCCAAGTTGAAGCCGTCGATTGATCTCTCTGTCGAAGTTGGACTTACCTAGTGGGACTATTTGTGTGGTATAGGTGTAACATGGACGTTACACATAATAATAATAATAAGACGAGGCACTATTGAGGTCATTGAGCATAGTGTTAAGGTCCTCCAGCAATTCTGCCATGATCACTATATCGTCGGCAAATCAAAGGTGAGTGATGTACTCTCCATTGATGTTAATACCGTATCCTTATCCAGTAGCATGAACAGCAGTTTCGTGGTACTATGCAAAATCAATTGTTTAGACCGATGTTTTCTTATTTACTTTGTTACAAAAAAAACATAAACGACCCATATTTATAGGAATTACATCTCCTGATGAACTGCCTACTTCAGGAATCTAAGGAATTTCAGGGATTCCTTCTTGCTTTTCTACCAAAGTACAAAAATACACTAAAATATTTCATATAACCGTTACCAAGGACAGATTTTCTTTTGTTATGAGTAAAATTAAACTCAGACATGGGCCCTTCCTCCATAAAACCGAGAGATTCTCTTAGAGATAAATTTAAAGAAATAAATATATTAACTTTGGCCTCTCAGTATATTTACGAAAATTTAATGTATGTTCACAAAAAAAAAGGTAGTTTTAGTAAAAAAAGTGATATACATTCTGTAAACACTAGGAACAAACACAAGCTAGTGATACCAGTTTCTCGACTCCACAGAGTCAGCAATTCATTCTTAGGGCAATGTATACGCTATTACAACAAGGTCCCGGAAAGTGTACAGGCTCTCTCTATTACCAAGTTTAAATGTTTTGTTAGCTGAAACTGTATAAAAAGGGTTATTATAATATAAATGAATACATGGTTGATAATAACCCCTGGGAATGAGGTGGTCGCTTCCAAGCAGTTTCTAAAATAAATTTTGTACTTAAATAGTTTGTACAACCATTAATGTAAAATTTACTTTTAAAAAAAAGTCCCGCTGGGTTTCTTGCTGGTTCTTCCCAGGACAGAGGTTTTTTTTTTCGAACCATTGGTAAAGTAAAAAATGACTTTCAATAAGAATTATACATGTAATCTATATTGAATAAAAAATATTCTATTCTAATCTATTCTATACAGAAATAAAAAAAAGACTGGGTTAGAGTGAGTGCTATAGTACGCGCTCATGGATGCCACTGAAATTCGTTGTCTACTTGGGTGATAGAACCTCAATATATGTATGCCATGCAAAATATATATGTCTAATAATATTATCAACAACATATAATATTTCAAGAATATTTCAAAATGTCAAAACGGCAGACATATTACTTTTACGTTTTTTTCGGTCATTTTTTTTACACCTTTTACACCTGAACGTCTCTATATCAATCGCAGGTCAAACGAAAGATTTCAAAAAATTACAAATTTCATGTACCTCAGGTACTTATAGGGGATTAACTGTAAAAAAAACTGAAGCTTATTGAAATACCGTAAGTCTGCCGCTCACTGGCTCTTAGACCTGGAAACCTTGAAATGAAAAAATTCGCTGATAGCACCGAGCTCCGGTTGCTATGCGAATGAATCTATTTTGGACGACTTGGAGGACGTACAAATGAAACCTATGGCTTACGTGCGAGAAAACTACGCTTGCGTGAGACATTCAGGTCTTACGCACGTTTTATAAAGGTGGAGCTTTTGTCTTAAGGACAGTTTGCTCTTGCTGTTAACTAGCGGGTGGAGGCGACTAGTGACGAATTTTGCACGGTTTCGGACATCGCGAATGTGCTTCGCGAATGTCATACCATGGTCGAATGTAACACATAGGTATTTGGCCGTTGGTTTCCAGGGGATCTGGCGGCCGTACAGGGTGATCGTACCTAACGATTTCTTGGGGTTTTTGATTTGACGATTGAAAATGGAGATCCTTTGAAATCGTATTGCTACACTTTTCTCAGGATTCACTTCGATTCTCCATAAGCGAAACCAACCGTCTAGGCGGTTGAGAGATTAATTCTTACGCTAATGTACTATACATTGTTAGATCGGTAATTTAGTTGTCTATTAGAATACCATATAGGTTTCTTAATATATTAACAATGTAAAAAGTTATTAACACAAATATCCCAAATTTTCACAATGTTTGGGTACATATAAGTTTCATCACGCTAAATATTATTTTATTTCCTTTATCTATAAACCTTAATCTAATTAAATACTATCTATGTTTAAAATTCTTCAAGAGCTTAAAAATTATTTTCATCATTTTTGGGTCTTAATATTACGCAATGCCCGATTGTTCTATAACGTGTCGCGCTCTGATTAGCCGACTTTGTGATGTACAAATAAGGGTTATTTTCTTAACTATTACAAAACGATGCTCTATACTATTGGTACTAATGGTTGTAAACATGTTGTAAAATTACACTATTGCACCTTACAATTAGGTTTGTCACTAATACTTTTCCTAATTACACTTTTAATATTGTTTTTTAATCACTATTTTTCAATCACTTTTGCCGTCGCGATCAGCATTATTAGAATGTGTGGTTTTAAGAAAAATAAATTCTATTTATCTTCCTTCTAAGCGCAGCTCTCAAATAAAAAAAATAAGTTGTAGTTATAGTAAATAGTGTATTTACAAACTAATTAGCTTACGATCTTGTTCGTTTGGACCGCTCTACGATCAATTAATTCACGATCGAACCTGTCGCATACGGCATCCACTGAAATTCTTAAGATGCTCCGTAACCGTACGACAGTCGCGACGTGAATGGCTTCCTTTAAGAGTCATGTTTGGCAGTAAACTGACATTCATTTCGTATATGAAAATATAATAAAAAAGTTATTAGGCATAATATTATATAATAAAAAAATTAAAAGCAATAAGACAAAAATGTCCTTATAAATATCCAATACTTACTTAACACTTTTACTGTCGGATTTTCAGACACAATAGTAAGCAATACCAATGAACTTTATGTAATGCACGGGACAGCGAAAGGGATAAGAAATATCCTCGAATATGGTCGCATTGTTTGAAGACCTTATTATACAACTCACTGTTTACGAATGGAACACATCCAGAAACAACTCCTGTCACATTTGGCTTTTAATAACTTATAAGAGAGTAATGAAAACTATCCGCACGTACATTAACAGACTGCGTCACCTTAACATTCCACATTAACATTTAACAGCTTCCTTAGAGAAGTTCGTAGAGGACTTTTAGATTTTATATTCCTACATAAACATTTTAACAACAGAATACATTGTTCTCAGTTACTACAATACTTTAGTTTGCGTGTTCCCTCAAGATACCCACGATATCCGCTAACTCCTCTTTGTCCTCCTCTTCACAAGACCGTTTCTGTGTGAGTGGTGTTTGCCACTTGCACATTTTTGCGTAAATCCTAGGATAGATATAAAGATCCGGATGTTTGGAAATAATATTATAAAATATATATGTACGTATCAGTAACCTGAAATGGTTATGGGCTGGCTATAAAGCTCGAATAACCGACAACCGATGGAGAAGAAAGGTTCTTGATTGGCAGCCTCGTACTAGATGGAATGACGACCTAATTAGAGATGCAAGAAGTCGATGGATGCGGGTGACTCTAGACCGAGCTTTGTGGCTAAGGAATCTTAGGATGGCTACCATTGAACTTGTGATGGCTGTAATGATAACGATAATGATGATGATGATGAAATATAAATACCTATTGGTGCACCCCAAAGCCGCGAATATATTATAATATAAATCGAATAGGTAGTTATCGAACATCAACCCTCGGATGATTACGAAAATCTCCATTTTTGAATCCTAATATCAGCATTAGGATATTTTTCTATTAAATCGGAAAATACGAGCATATCACTTTTAATTATTTTTGCCAAGGCCTTTTTGTAAATAAGGTACGGAAAAGGCAATAAAATAAATAACGTAAAGTATCTTAAATCCTGAAATCTATTTTTACTTAACGTGATTTAAAATAGAAAACTTACTAAACCATAGAGCATGTTCTAGTAAGTTTGTAGTAACCGCATCTGGCAAGTGGCAACACAAATAATTATGATTACTTAACATCCGGCGAATTGAGATGGCGGTGTAGCTTGCGTCGTGAGACAAGACGTCAACGTAACTTTTAGTTCCTTTAACACTGTGCGTCAAGCGCGGTGCAGTGTGCAGTATATTTCCATCGGATTTTAGACATGTAAGTATGTTTTTATTTCATTTTCTTTACTTGACTTTATCCATTTTACTAAGATATTTATTATATTAAAATAATTGGGGTGGACTTTATACATTTATACGACGTTTTACTTTAGCTTTTTACCTTACGTAACTTTTGATATCGTTGTTTGCACGTGACCTTGCCCCATTTAAGTTTCCTAAATTTGTTAAATGTATCTACGATAAAGTAAGACAATGTCCTCAAATGTGTCGCCCATTCATAATTCTTTAATATTATCGATTATCTAGATGGCCGCATCGAGCTCTGCAATATAACTAACAGTATTGATTAGTTGCAATTTAGTACAATTATTATAATTTTTGAGGAATTTAAAGTATAATTGATTTATTTCAACAGTATTAATATGTACAATTATACATATATGAAGTATGAAGTACATTATAAATGCTTTTTATTACTTAATAATTTTATAAAGACATGACATTGTATTGGCAATGACTTGTATAACCTCTTCGAGGACACCAAATTAGGGAATAAAAATAAATTTCTTTTATGTTAAATTTTTTTTATTTCCTTCAGTGAGTGGTATATAAATATTCCACAGTCTGTAATTTGTTTAGTTTCATGTTTATAAGATTTTTTTAGCCGAACTTTGCAATGTTATGATTAATAATCATGAAATATTAAATGTATAATTGTAATCTACAATTTTATTCTAAAATGAGTGTACTTTCATATAATTAAATCAATTCTAGCAAAAGTTGCTGTTAATAAAAAGCAAATTTACAAATAAATAAAATTTGAAACTTTAAACATCCATCTACAGCTAAAAAAAGAATTTATGTATTTGATCCTTGTTATATAACTACATCAGATTTATAATAATGGGAAGACGTTATTGATAGGCAAAAATACTTTTTCGAAACTTAAATTTTGTTTTAATTCTTAATACACTACTAATTTTGAGATTTCATACATTTATTATATCATCGTCTTCAAAACCTTTCAGATGTTTGGAGGACTTATGTTTTTATACTTTTGTAAACATTGTTAGCTATAATAATATGGTTAGTTATAGTTATAATAATATCTCAACAATTTTACTTCAATCTAATATAAACTATTTTTATTTTACAGTATAATGTTCTCATCCCTTTTGGACGTAGCTCGGAACTCACCATTCCGTGGGCCCCTCACTCCTGCACAATGTGAACCATCTTCACTTGCTGCACCACAAGCTGCACAGGTATGTAATAAGTCAATATGTTATATTATAGTCTGCATGTTCTAACTTAGCGGGCTGAAGTTAGTTTCAAATGACTGCAGAGATATAGTTTTCAGAACAAAATGGTGACAAAAAGCACGGGGTCACGGGCGGTAACTAGAGTAGAGTTGCTAATATGTACATTGCATGGTTATAATTACGTAAATACTCGATTATGATTTATAATTTAATTGATATGATTAATAATTTATTTTTATTTCTTATGGTTAATTGCATTGCTCTTTTATCGTTAGTGTAAATGAAACATGATTATCAATATTTAATACAGTAAGGATGATGAGCATTAAAGATTTCAATGAAAATTTTAAAGTTACATGTTATTTTTTTGTTAAATTTAATATAGTAAATTTAAATAAATTATTGTCCCATATTATCATGTATTGCTATAATTAATTGCCATATTTACACTTTTATCATAATTCTTTAAAAGATACTATTGTTTCATTTAAGTACATAAAAGATATTATCATAAAAACATAATTTATAATTTATTCTATAATCAATATAGACAAAACAAACTTTTCCTTAAGCAATCTTAGTAGCGAATATGAAGTGACACATCTCTATAAACGCCCTGCCAGGCTGCCATGATTGGTACATGCGAATGTAGCATGAGGCAATTTAAGCCCAGACAAGATAGAACATGTGGACTTGCACTGGAAGAAATTGCCTAATAGGTACTAGGTATTGTTGTAGAATAAATGTCTCAAACATTAGACTGTGTATTGTTAGCTAAATATAGGTAAAGGTGGATTTTGAATTTTTAACCGACTTGAAAAGAAGGAGGTACTCATTTTGACGGTTTTTAAGGTTCGTTACCCAAAGGTAAACAACGGGACCCTATTACTAAGCCTCTGCTGTCCGTCCATCCGTCTGTCTGTCTGTCAGCAGGCTGTATCTCATGGTCTGTTATAGGTAAACAGAAAATTTTCACAGAATGTGTATTTCTGTTGCCACTATAACAACAAAAATTAAAAATTAAAAGGGGCTCCTCTACTAGAAACGTGTATTACGATGGTACGGAACCCTTCATGTCCGACTTTCTTGGCCTTTCCTCTAACTTTTTCTAGGTGAACCAATTTTGATGATTCTTTTTATTTAGCTGGTGCTTCTCATGTGGTCCCATATAAATTTGATCAAGGTATGACCAGTAGTTTTGAGTTATCCTTAATAATTTATATTAAAGTTATACAAAATTTTGAATATTTCCACTTATTCTTAATTATCCAGAATCTATAATATCATCTACACTCCAACACTGCATAAGGGTGAGTGTTGGAGTGTAAATTTTCTACACTAGAATGTATTGTTTTCCTTAACTTATATGGATTATTTGACTAAGTTTTCGAAGACTTCCATGAGAAGCAGGCACATGGCAAGAGTAGAGTAATAAATTACCTATGCCACAATTACACAGTATTTTTTGAAGTGAAACTTCTTTAGAATCGTTGTGATTTCAAAGTCTATAAAACGAAAAGCGACACGAAAAGGCGACACGAAAAAGAGACAAATAGGATTTAGCCTGTGAGAGAATGAGATAGAATATAGTGTACAGTGTTTATTATAAATTTGTTTATATTTTGATCCACTTGTTCCACCAAGTTGTGTAGAGTTTGTGTATTTGGGATGTGTATTTAGCAGAGATGTTAGATATGATAAGGATATAGAATGACAAGTGAATGCAGGAAATAGAGTAAATGGGGTCTACACTCTATTGTGAGAAGTCGAATGTGTCCAAAAAGGCATGTATGGCAATTCACAATGCTGTGTTCATCATTCATCATTACAGCCCTTCACAAGTCCACTGCTGAACATAGGCTTCCCCACGGAATGCCACAAAGCACGATCCCGAGCCACCTGCGTCCATTGACTTCCTGCATGTCTTACCAGGTTGTCACTCCATCTAGTGGGGACGCCCTACACATCGCCTGCCGGTACGAGGCTGCTACTCGAGAACCTTTCTTCCCTATCGGTTGTTGGTTCTTGAGCTATATGTGACCCATTGCCACTTCAGCTTACTAACCCTTTGGGCTATGTCGGTTACTCTGGTTCTACTGCGGATATCCTCATTTCTAAGTTTATCAAGAGAGCCGAGCATAGCCCTCCCGCTTCGCTGGCGACCTCAAGCTTCCTCATCGGCCAGCAGTGAAGGACCACGTCTCAGTTCCATATCTCATCACTGGCAATGCTGTGTTAGTCCCTACTTTAATGTATGGTAGTGAAAGTTGGATGTAGCAGAAGAAGCACGAATAGAATAAATGCTGTGGAAATACGGTCATTAAGGAGTATGTTAGGGCTGAATCTGAATGACAGGGTCAGAAATTGTGTGATAAGAGAAGAGTGTGGTTTGCAAGATGATGTTCTGACCAGAATCAAGAAAGGAATGCTTCGATGGTTTGGTCATGTAGAAAGAATGAATGAGGAAAGAGTGACAAAGTAAATTTATGTTGCAGAAGTGAGCGGCAGAGTCGGGAAGGGACGCCCTAGGTGAAGTTTTATCGACCAAATTGGCGATATATTGAAAATGGGCCAAATTAAGAGTACCTTAACCGACGAGCATGTATGCGTATATGGAGGAAGCGAGAGGTGTGCCAGGATCGTTCCAAATGGAAGTCCGTAGTCTCTGCCTACCTCTGGGTGACAGGCGTGAGTGTTTATGTATGTATGTATTTTGATTACATACCCTCAATATGAGAGCCATGGTGGCTCAGATGGTTAGCGCTCATGATAAATTTCACAGTACGCGAGCAACCTGGGTTCGATCCTGCACCAATGAAATTATTAATTGCAATTTTAAGTGCTGATTTACCACGTGCTCGGCGGTGAAGGAAAACATCGTGAGGCATGTCTGATAAATAAGAAAAAAAAATATTTCGAAGACGTGTGAAGTTCGCCAACACGCATTGAGCAGCGCGGCGGACATTTCCTTGCCTAAACCCTCTCAGAAATGAGAAGGGCCTGTGCTCAGCAATGGGACGTATATAGGCTGTTAGGCTGTGACTTTAACTAAACCTACAATTATCCTAGTTCTCATATTTAGCATTCATCCCCTCTCAAAGTTTAGTTTTCTGAAGGTTTCACTGCTACAAACAAACAAACTCACACTCCATCTGATGGTAAGTGGCCACTGCTGTCCATGGACACCTTTTTTTTACGTGGAAATGCACGCATACGCGCCTCGCGAGGCAAGGACGGGGTATGTTGGATTCGCGACTAAAACCCCATGTTGTTCCACCTTCGTCGCATATTGACAGGGTAATGAACACATCCGCGACCCCACCAGCGCCGGTGCCACATGGCGGACCCTCCTCAGGAGGACTACGCCTCCCTCATCTCTTCTCAGGTAAGGCACCCAGAACACATGGCGCGGCCTCCCAGCATGCGCAACGGACGCCCTCGTGTTCGATGCATGAAGGCCATGGGGCCGGAAATACGAGCACTCAGAAACACTAGCCTTTCTGACCCGGCGGATGTGGTCTATGCTCCGCCGCCAACCAATATTCGGCTGCGGAGGGTAGGGAGGCGGCGCCTCACAATACCGACCTCCTCTCCCGTAGCCTCACCACCACCGTATCAATTAACGGTGCGGCCCCGTCTAAGTCGCGGAGGATAGGGCGAGTGGCGCATCGCCATAACAACACTCCTCTTCCTCCGCGACTCCACCTCGGCTGCAGCTGTAGCGGGAGAGGGCACCACTTTCGCCGCAGCCCACTAACACATCCGAAGTGGGCTCACCAAGCCCAATCGGAGTGGCCACCTCGGGCCAGCCGTGTAGGTTCCTCTTAGTTCACCGCGGGTGACCAAACCACGGCTACTAAGCACCCCCCCTGCCGCCACGATAGGGTGGAAACCCGTTCGGGGGGGTACATGGACACCTACAGCCAACTTCACATAAAGTAGGCCAGAGAACTATGATGGAATGCTTCACAACCTGTAATTATACTGACTAGGACCCTTCAGTCCTGAACACAGCACTGCAGGCACTGCTATTTGACAGCAGAAATAGGTGAAAAAGTGGTACTTACATCCTACACAGATGGACTTGTAGATATAAAAGGAATCCTACAACCTAGAAATTTATAATGATTACTAGCTGTCCCTCGCGACTTCGCCCGCGTAGAATTTACTACGATTTCTTTACGCGGAACCCTAATTCTTTTTCTAAAATAACAGTATCCTAAGTTACTACTTATAACATCAGCTATCTGCCAGTGAAAGTCCAGTCAAAATCGGTCCAGCCGTTTCGGAGATCAGCCGGAACAAACAGACAGACAAAATTTTTTTTTTTGTTATTAGTGTATACTTTTATATGCATAATATAAAAAGCTGTTATTTTAACATTAGAAACAGTCACTTTCTTGACTTAACGTAACATGCATAATATTAGACAAATTTTTTTTTGAGGGACTTCGTTCTCAGATTCAGTGATTTAAATATGCCCGATGATGACAACTCATGTCAGAGGGGTGCTGTAGTACAGGGCGGTGTTGTCCAGTGATGTCAAGATGTCACTCTGCCTTCGGGTAGCATGTTCAATGCCACTAGTGTACTGCAGGGTTGCCCAATGATCAAAGGATTATGAGAGCTGAGGGCTTTATTTATTATATGTGTTCTACTTTACCAACTTTTAAAATAAAATGTTGGATATTGGTCTTTACAAGCTGTATAAACTTGCAACCAGAGACGAAGTCTGCCAATTTGAAAAGTCTACTATTTATGTATGCATAATAAGAAGTACTATCATTTGTGTGATAAATTGGGAGCTGTGTTTGGATACAATGTAAGACAGGATTCTATATAATGTTTTTATTGTAGAGTGGCATGGCGGCTTCGGCGGTGGTGCAAGGCGACTCCTGCGAGTTCGCCTCGCCCAAATACTTTGCGCTCTGCGGACTTGGAGGCATCCTATCTTGTGGTTAGTTTTTTTTTCTTCATATTTTTAATAGAATTATGACGTGGTGGGAGCATAAAAGTTAGCAATATCCCACTCCATCCAATAGGTATCGTAAAAGGCGACTATCTCGATAGGAAATATCAGATGTAAAAAAAACCGTCGTCCGAAAATGCAATGGAGAGCGACATCAAAGTTGTTCGATAGTTAATACTGCAGTCATCTAAATCTGTTCACTGCAATCATTTGTGGATTTATGGGCTATTAAAGAATAAGCTATATATTATCCATAAGGTATCATCAGAGACAATGTCACTCTGCCTTTGAGTTTGTTAAAGGCCATATGAGGAAGCTCAAGGTCGCCCAGGGAGCTATGAAGAGGGCTATGCTCGGGGTTCCTCTGCGTGAAAAACTTGGAAATGAGGATATCCACAGTAGAACCAGAGTAACCGACATAGCCCAAAGGATTAGTAAACTGAAGTGGCAATGGGCAGGCCATATAGCTCGAAGAATCGACAACCGATGGGGAAGATAGGGTGCAGCAGGTGCGTGCAGGCAGAAGTGTGGACGTCCCCCACTAGATGGAGTGACGACCTGGTAAGACATGCAGGAAGTCAATGGATACAGGTGGCTAGGGACCGTGCGTTGTGGCATTCATTGTGAAGGCTGTGATGATGAGACAATCTAGTAGTTTGCAATAATAAGAATTTGCCTTAATAATCATGCTTGATCACTGCTGTGCACAGGCCTCCGCTTATTTCTGTGAGAGAAATTAATTATTCGCCAAACATTCAGATTTCCTCGACCACCGAGCATGTTGTGTTGAAGCAGTACTTAAAATTGCAATTAACAGTTACATTGGTGGGGATCGAAACCAGGTTGCTCGCATATTCTGAAATTTACGCCAAGCACTTAGCCCCTGAGCTACCACGGCTTAAAGATTTTTTTATTTTTTATAGAATAAGGGTGACAAACGAGCACACAGTCCACCTGATGGTAAGTGGCTGCCGTGGCCCATAGACATCTACATCTATCTTCGTTTCGAATTTAAATCCAGATGCGTTGTCAGCCATGAGGACTAAGATAGAATGCCTCTTTTCAGTAAAAGGGTCTCCGGTTCTCTACACTCACCATACGAAACACAGCGGCATTGCTGCTATTTTACGCTGGTATTCTGTGAGCGTGGTCCTTCCCAGTCGAGCCGACCCATTCGTGCTAAAACTATACTATTAATATAGCTGCAGCATGGCTCTACCACGTAAAAAATAGTTATTCCACGCATATTGCATTATTATAATTTTTAATTGGTATAAGTATTTCCTTATATCACAAACATTTGTCTTGGAGCAATATTCTGTTATATTAACGAATTACTCAGCGTTATCAAACCAGTAAAGATTATATAACATGATATATTTCTTATCATTTGACGCTTTTTATCTTATAGAATAATGCGATAGCTGCCAATTATCACAAGGAATTATAACTAAAGAATTTAGATATTATTAATTAATACAAAATTATGCATTCGATACTAGATGGTAGGACTTCATTTTCTACCTGGAAGTCAGTCTGGGTATCTGAGTACTTTTTTGCCTATTTCTGCCGCCGTAATAGAGCCAATATAATTACGGACTGTGAGACATTCCAACTAAGTTCTAAGAGGCAACAACGCACCTGTAGCCTTCTTTGTTTGTAGTTGGTTGCAGGTATCGATGAGCTGCGGTTTTTTAATTTATTTGAAAACAGTTACATTCAAGTGTTCACGTAAATATAAGAAATCATTACTGCAAAGTTACGTTTGTCCTAAAATCCAACTTACCTTATCTTTTGGTAAGAGTGACTTACCTTTAGGTAAAAGCAATAATTGTTACTATTGCTTAATTAAATTTATATGGAAACCTGGCGCGAGTCGTCGAATTTTTTGAGTTTTTTTAATTATTGCAAGTATTTTGATGAGGAGACAAGGACAGACAGACAGACAGAAATTATATGGTTTTCTTATCAATGCACGCAGTGGCAGTCATTGCTTGTTTTAAATAAAAATTTGGTTGCGTTCATGACTGCACTTCAATAAGGCCAAGGCGCCCTTGGCCACTGTCCAAGAGCTTGCGTAAGCTGACGTAACCTTGCCGCAGTTCAATCACGCGTAGACTGCTCATGTTTTGTTCTACGTTTATACTGACACGTTATGCGCGACAGGGAGAAACAAACCTGGAAATGGGTAGAACAGCGTCTTCCTAATAACAACATGAAAATAAATACTGTGGTTGTCAAGCATGGCAACTTTGCCAAATATCCCCCTTATGAGGCAATCTGTGGTGAGGGCCTATGTTCAGCAGTGGTAATGAACAAATGGTTTTCGTTCCTGGTTTAGTCTCGACACTGTTGCTTAGTTGTTTAGTTTTTTTTTTTAACAAACGAGCACACAGCCCACCTGATGGTAAGTGGTTGCTGTGGCCCATAGACTTCTACATCTATCCTCAATTACGAATCAAAACGCAGATGCGTTATCACCCGTGAGGACTAAGATTGAATGCCTCGTTTCCAGTAAAAAGGGTCTCCAGTTCTCTACACTCACCATACGAAACACAGCAGAATTGAGCTGCTATTTTACGCTGGTATTCTGTGAGAGTTTGGTCCATCCCCGGTCGAGCCAACCCATTCGTGCTGCAACTATACCAGTAATATAGCTGCAGCATGGCTCTACCACGTGCAAAATCTTTACTGCAAGTCCCATATCTTTACTAAATTCTACACATAAAATACACTAAGTCGATGGGTGCAGGAACCTCAGAACCGTGTTTTGTGGTATTCTTTGTGATTGTCTACGTTCAGCAATGGACTAGTGAAGGGCTGTAATGATAATGGTGATGATGAGCATTATGGCTCAGGGGTACAGATACAACATTGTAGATGCCTAAACTGAATAAAGTATTTTAGCACATTTTATTAACGGTTTCTTCGGTACAATTTAGTAATTGATTTTAAACTAATTTCCCGATGGAGCTAGAGACCTGAAATTTTGAACATAGCTCAGAATCGGATGACAATGTAAGAATATGAAACAGAAACAGAAACAGAAACTTTTTATTCAATATAGATTATAAATAATACTTATTGAAAGTCACTCTTTGTCTAATTACCACTGGTTCGAAAAAAACCTCTGTCCTGGGAAGAACCAGCAAGAAACCCAGCAGGACTTTTAAAATACAAACAAGAAATAAAGGTATATTAAAAAAGTGTGTGTGTACTTATGTACGCACGTAGGAAGTATACTTCTTTAGCGTTACAAAACAAAAACTTGAAAGACCTACCCACTAAAGTTGTCGCTTTTGGGTGTCAGTGTCATTTCGGCAAATGATTTATTTAATATGATCATTTTCAACCACAAGACATAAAAAGGCAAGGCATAAAATATAAGATAAAAGTTTATTTTATAGCAAACTAGCTGGTACCCGGCGCGTTGCTGCCACAGAAGAAATAATTATGGAAATATCATTTTAAATTTGGAAGAGTTATACTGTTTAATTAGGAATGATAATAAATTAATTGAAATTGAATGATATGACTTTCAAATAAATTTGTTGTTTATTTGTGCTACTGTACAAATACCTTCCTTCAAACAAAAATTTGACAAAGTTTTAGCGCTATCTGATGAAGCGCAGCGCATAAAATACGAAGAAACAAATATAATTTTTATATATTAGATAAATGTTACAATTCTTATTTTGAGGCTTAATTTTAATGTAATAAGTCAAAATAATATTTTCTTTCGTATAAAATTGCTTTGTAATAGCGCCATCTACGTAATTTTATAGGTAAAGTCTAAAGTAAGAAAATATGGTTCAAGTAAATTGGTAAAGTAGTATTTTTATATTGTTTATATTAACCGTTCAAATTTTATAGTAACCATCTTTAAAGCACTGCAAAAAGAGGATTATTCGAAACACTATTAAAAAAATACTATCTAGCGATAGTATAATTTTAAAAAAGAAAAAAGGCAGTAGTTGAATGTCGGATTCGAACCCACAACTTTTTACGGTCTACATTGTATTCTATCTCATTCTCTCCCAGGATAAATCCTATAGATGTATATGTTTGTCTCTTTTTAGTGTCGCTTTTTCGTTTTATCGAGTTTCAAATCACGATTCTAAAGTTTCCTCACTTAATTTTTTTTATACATAATTTTTAATTTCAACTTGTTGACTTTGATTTTATATGCCTATTGTCTCAGCATTATAACTCATGGTCGGATAATACGGCGCTTATTTACCTAAAGTTAAAAAAATTTAGCATAAAAAAAATATTATTATGGACATGCCTCTTTGAATCCCACATGCGGGATTGCTTGAAGGTCCTGAGATTAATAAAAATGTTACCTACGAATAAGTATTTCATAGGACCACTTGTAAGTTTGATATTTCGTTGAATTCTTTCATACTTAGATTTTTTTTAAATTTTATTAGTCAAACAATTTACAAAAAAATGTATATGAGAACTTGTCGTCTATTCTCGCTGTCCCCCACTGGCGGACATTGGGAAAAAAGTTGCTATATCCATAATCTTCCCGTTGGACCCTACTGATGGATGGACACTGGGAAGAAATGAGTTACCTCCGTGGTGGATATCGAAACCAAAAGTTCCGTTTTTCCACTATTGATTTTGTTTTCATGATTATCATATAAAACACCCATTTTAATTAAAATCAAATAAAATTCTCAGTTTTTACCATAATATAAAGGTCGGTTTTATTATAATATAAAGAGTTTCACGACATCGACATGTCTGCGTCTGGTTGATGTGAACATGATGCAAATACGTTTACATCGTCAACCTCAGATTCTACTTGTTTAGAAGTTTTTTTTACGAAGTACATTCATTGAATTAAAATAAATAATGAAAATTTTCGCTAAATTATCAATTTTAAACTATTTCTCCGACTACGTCAAAATCGGGGATTTCTATCCAATAGCTTTTCTAGTTTATTTAATAAATCATTACTGCATGTCCAATCAACTGACGTTCTCACTTCATCAAATATTTCAAATATCTCCAATAGGGTCAAACCATGTTTCTCCAACTCAATTAAATAAATTTGATTTAGAAGTTCATGGTCCATATTAATCTTTAATGCTAAAAAATGTAAACTTTAGGTAAATAAGCGCCCGATAATCCAACCACTATTATAACATTCCTATATTTATAATAGTGGTTAACTTTAAGAGTACATCCAGTAAAATCTTGTCAAAAAAACTAAGTGGACTGGTCTGATCAGGTATAACTCATACGGCGGTGGTGCCCCTCGATCTGGTGAAATGCCGACTGCAAGTGGACCCCGATAAGTACAAGAATGTGCTTACCGGTTTTAAGGTGTCCGTGCGCGAGGAGGGTATGCGCGGTCTCGCTAAAGGCTGGGCGCCAACCTTCATCGGTTACTCCCTACAGGTATGTCCAGGGTTTAATTCATATTGATTTAGAAAAAGTAGGACGTAACGAAATTCTAAGAAAACATACAGTCCACGGGCTTGATTTATAAAATAAACGAATGTTACCCGCGCTAAAAAAAAATGTTGGTGGTGGTGGTCTCATGTTCTTTGAGAGATATTTCTTGTATATGCAAATATCCCCAAACCGTCGACGATGAACATCTTCAAAGATTTTTTTCACCTATAAAGGTGACAAACGAGCACACAGTCCACCTGATGGAAAGTGGGTGCTGCAGCCCATAAATAAGTCTATTATCGGGTAAAAATAAATAAAAAATGAGACTGAATGCCTCTGTAAAAAAAAAGTCTCCTGTTATTTACACTCAAAATACGAAACACAGTAGCATTTATTTTTATTATACTGCTTTTTACGCTGATATTCCGTGGTCCTTCCTGCTCAAGCCAACCTATTCTTGTTGCAATATAACACAGCAGTGTGGCTCTACCACCACGTACATAGACTGTAAATCGGGGATGTCAAACTTGATTTTCTATACGGCCATTTACAAATTAAAAGTAGCTTGTAAGCCAGAATCATAATTAATTTATGCAAAAAAAATTATAAAAAGGATCTTTATTTAGGGACTTAGGTCAAAAAGCGTGAGCGAAAACGCGCACAATTTACGACGCGTATAGCTGCGGCATCATCGAATTTACTAAACTTTGTTGTATAAGTAGGTTACTAAAACGTTTGGTTCTGGTCGCGGGCCCTGAATTTAACACGACTGGTGTTAACATCCGATACTGCCATGTGTGACGATTTTCTCAGGTTTGAAAATTTGCCGTAACAAAGAAGTGGCGTCCATTTTGTCCGATGGTCACCATTCTCATCCTAGTATAATATTACAAATTTGAAAGTTTGCATGTTTTCATTCAATCATGCTCCAAAAGTTTTTTGATGAAAATAGCTAGTAATGGGGTCTAATTTATAATGTTATTGTGCTGTGCCAATGATTATAAAAAAATATCCAATTGTTCCTACCGAACAACTATGTTGATAACTAACCGTATGAGAATAGCGTTCAGCCTAAACTTGCCCTTATCATATTTGACTTAGGACTAATATATATTTTGTGATTAGGGTCTGTGCAAATTCGGCCTGTACGAGGTGTTCAAAGTGACGTACTCCGGCATGTTGGACGAAGAGACTGCATACTCGTACCGTACTTTCGTGTACCTCGCCGCTTCCGCATCCGCCGAGTTCTTCGCCGATATCGCTCTGTCGCCTTTAGAAGCCGCCAAGGTGAGGCTGTTGTTTAAAACCATATTTTGTTTAATATTGGCAGCAATGTACAAATTCGCCACCCGTATTGAAGGGTTTTAAACCCGCACATAACATATTTGGCCTTTTACCTGTCTCTTTCTATTGTCATTTAGTGAAGAGAGATAGAGAATGAGTGGGGCCCATATTGAATAATTATTTCTAGAACATTAGTGTACAAATAATTGTACTGGGTCTGGATGTTGCAATGGATTGTGCAATTTATGTATGTGAAACGCCTCCAAAATACACAGGGGATATTTCTTGTGTTAAGTAACTTTTTCAAAATATGAACTATTATAACACTAGTAGAGTTGGACGCTAGTTATCTGCATAAGACAGAATTATAGTGCACGAGTGTGGGCAAACAGAGGTGCGCTATTTATTACCTGACTCTTAGTCCTAACGGACGGCAATCCGACACGACCGGAATGAGATCAAGTGGTGCAGGGCAACGGCTTTGAAACACAGGTATGAAACACGTTAATAAGAGAATTTCTTGACAAAAAACCCAATACCTGGTTTTTAGGCGATTATATGAACGTGTCAAAAAATACATGACTTTCATAGCATAGATGGCGCTATAACTATCTCGTTTATTGCATTCCGGCAATGTTGAAGGTTCTAGGAATCTAGTACTGCGATGATCAATCCTGCCGAGCCCATACAACAACCGATGATGATATAGCATACTAGCAATCCGCCCCGACTTACTTCGCACGGTTGATTTCTGGAACTCTACTTCAACGCCACCTCCCGGTCCAATTGTGAATCTAAACCATCCTCTAATCAACTTAATCACACGCACAAGATGTCATCAAAATCGTTCCAG
This sequence comes from Parnassius orleans, assembly GCA_029286625.1. Classification (NCBI taxonomy): domain Eukaryota; kingdom Metazoa; phylum Arthropoda; class Insecta; order Lepidoptera; family Papilionidae; genus Parnassius; species Parnassius orleans. The sequence continues at coordinate 237,513 of JAGSMP010000728.1, forward strand.
CCACATACAGAAGAATTATATAATATATAATAAGCATGTATTATATATATATATATATATATATATATATATATATATATATATATATATATATATATATATTTTTTATGTGTGTTACCTCACAACTTCTTACTGGGTGAACCGATTTCGATGATTCTTCTTTTATTTGGAAGCTGGTGCTTATCATGTGGTCCCATATAAATTTTATCAAGGTCTGACCAATAGTTTTTGAATTATTTTTAATAATTTATATTAAGGTCGGTTGTACAAAATTTTTAATTTTAAATTATATACTATGGAGAGATTTGGCAATACAAAACAACTGCCCATCGCTAACGCGTCTGCAAATAAGTATCGCGTTAGCTGTTACAATGTTGTTGAAAATTTCGCGAAAGCTTGAATACTATCATTATTCACCAATAACTAATGGATTTAATCAACACTAATAAATTAATATACAACATACAATCTAATACTATACTAATGTTAAACAGTCGCTACCCGCGGTGCCATAAAACATCGGTGCGCTAGGGACAGATGCACATCGACGACAGTAGTGCGTCACTAAGCCTGCCGTAAGACCCATAAGTGCGACAGAGCGCAACTGGCGGCGTCCTGTTTCCCCATTTTATTGCACCGCGGTAGCGAGTGTTTAACATTAGTATAGGTTGTGAATCCTGGGTAGGTAACTTCCTCTTATCTATTTCTGCCGTCAAGCAGCAGTACTTGCACCGCTATATTCCGGTCTGACGGGTGTAGACAGCCAGTATAAATTACACACTGTGAAGCATTCCATCTTAGTCGTCAGAGGTGACAAAGCATTTCTGTAGCTTTCTTTGTTTAAAGTTGCTTGTGTAACGCGTGAAAATAGTACTAAATACAGAGATTATAATAGAAATAGTGCAAAATTATCCGGTATTTTATAATATTTCACACTGTGATTACAAAAATATTATAATTAAAAACAAAATATGGGATAATATTGCTGAATACAATAAAGAGTAATAAGGCTTTGTCACGGTTAGTCATGTTGACTGACGTCCGATCGTAGCACAGACACCATGGCCGCCACTGCGACCGCGGTGGTATGTTGTTGCAGTGGTTGGAGCTACAGCTCGCGGTTAGCCGCCACCGCAAGCCGCTTGTGTGGGAGACTGTGAAATTTACGGCAAACTTAGAAGACACGACGGTTCCTTTTAGGTAGTTGGGTGAATAAGTTGCAGAGCTTAAGACTCTGCACTGAAGTAACATATCGGGAGCTGATTAACCGGTTAAAGTTCGGTGGTTCCAGGTCAGAATCCAGACGATGCCGGGCTTCGCTACAACTTTACGCGAGGCGTGGCCCAAAATGGTGCAGAATGAGGGCTACGGTACCTTCTACAAAGGCCTTGTCCCGCTGTGGGGTAGACAGATCCCATACACCATGATGAAGTTCGCCTGCTTCGAGAAGACCTTGGAGCTGCTGTACAAGGTACAACATAGCTAGTACATAGTATATACATAATCATATCATTTTTCAGCAAAGACTCGCCTTAGATTTACATATTCATTATGTATATATATATATATATGTTTATTTACATTATATTAGTTCCTTACATATGAAATTAGCGTTTTTTCGTACTGACCACTTTGATCTGAAATATCTCCTCTTTGGTTAAAGAATTCCAAATTCAAATTTATAAATTCATTTAGCTGGTACATTTGAGTTTTAAAAACAGTCATTCATTTGTTTTTTCCTCATTATTTTTTCTTTGGCGTCGCTTATTACCGCACATTGGAAAACATGAAATATCGGTATATTACAGTACAAGTTCTACTGTGGCACCAGTGCTGCAGAAACAGCTCGAAGGATTAATGATGTGTACGGCGCTGGTGTCGCAAAAGAAAGCACGGTACGTTTTGGTTTCAACGTTTTCGTTCTGGAAATTTCGACCTTCAGAACCAACCGTGGACGGCCGGAGACCAAAGTGGAAAATGAAAAATTAAAGGCTATTGTGGAAGCGGATCCATCACAAAGCACTTCAAAGATAGCTGCAGGCTTTGGGGTAAGTGATAAAACTGTATTAATCCACTTGAAGCAAATCGGAAAGTAAAAACATGAATTGAGTGAATCGAACTTGCAAACACGCGTTGACTGACTGCTGTGTTACTTTGCTCAACCGACACAATAATGAAGGGATTTTAAATCGAATCATTAATTGATGAAAAGTGGATACTGTACGATAATCGGAAGGCTTGTCGCAATAGCTGAACCCTGGAGACCCAGCCAAATCCTGCCCTAAACGAAAATTGACTCAGAAAAAATTACTTGTGAGTGTTTGGTGGACTAGCGCCGGTGTCGTTCACTACAGCTTTTAAAATCTGGCCAAACGATTTCGGCAGATATCTATTGTCAGCAACTGCAAACCATGAAGGAAGAACTAGCTGCTAAACAACCGAGATTGGTCAATCGCTCTAGGCCACTGCTGCTTCACGACAACGCAAGACCACACACTGCACAACAAACAACCACTAAGTTAGATGAGCTACAATTGGAATGTCGGCGACATCCACCGTACTCGGACCTTGCTCCAACAGATTACCATTTTTCCGGAATTTGGACAACTTCTTGCAAGGAAAAAATTCAACTCCGATGCGGCAGTCCAAACCGCCTTCAAAGTTTATTGATTCTCCCCCATGGTTATTTTAGTAAAGGGATCAATGAACTGAACTACCTATGAGATGGCAAAGTGCATAGATAACAACGGTGCATACTTTGATTAATTAAATATATTTTACAAAAAAATTGACTTTATATTCCTCCCGTACAAACGCTAATTTCATATGTTAGGACCTAATATATGTTTAGTAATTTTAAACAGTTTTTAGCACCTACCTTTAATTTATCTATTTCTCCGGGTTGACTGGTAGAGAATGCCATAAGTCATTAAGTCCGCCCATTGTAACTCTTAGAAGATTATATATATATATATATATATAAAAATATTATGTATTATGTATAGCAGGAGAATGACAGCTGCATCTTCCTGATAACGACTGAAAATAATAGAAAACTTCAGTTTCTAACCTGCATGATAGCGTGGCAACTATGGCAAATATATGCAATCTATGGGAGTGGCCTGTTGTGCAGTGGAAAGACTGTAATGAATGAATGAATAAACGGCCATGTTTTTGTAGTTGTTTTGGAAAATAATCGCACGGGGTGAATTTGACGGATGGGGCTGTCGAGCAAGTACATGATATTTCAACAGTTTAGAAAATAATGCTGATATCGCGCCTGCGCGCACGACACGTTCACTATAATTACATTTTTATTCATAAGTATTTTCAGTACAATAAACGCTCTCTACGGAAACGGACACAGTTTTAATTACCACATCCGTAACGTAGAAGATACAACCTACATTAATATACACATATCAATTATATGTAGGGTCACAACTCACAAAAACCCCTACATTTTGGTCCTTCGAGCTTTCGACGTGAACTAAGACTTGCATATTACGTCTACAATAGTTCAACAGTAAAGTGTATTTGTAAAGATTCTATCTGTAGTGTCACTTTGGTTGCTGGCCTCCCACAAGCGGGTCTCACCAACAGTTGAGGGTGCATACTACTATGGAGTCGCAGTCACACGTATCTGAAACCAACTATTTACAACATCGTCCTTAAACCATGGAGAACCTACTTCAACAACAGAGAACAATCATTGAATCTATCCTTAAAATTGAGGCTAACTTCAAAAGTTCTGATTCACGCAAGTCAGAACATACATACAGAAAAGGTTGGATGCTTTGAATGCTCAATGGAGGTGTTCAACATGAATCATGGTGTTCTAAAAAACAGACAGTGACTTGGATGACGACTATTTCATCAATGATACCTACACCACCACAAAGAAGCGGTACAAGCGATTCGTGACATGCTGACGAACTACGAGGTGAAAACTGCGGAAACTGGAGTACCATCAAGGTCTGATGAGTTCATTAGCCAACAACGCACTAATTTCCGGCGCTCTCTAGGGTGATTAAAAACATCAACACCAAAGAGTTGACAGAAAAGTGGGAAATTTGTGACAAACTGAATTCGCTGCAGTCTCGCTGGAAACTGATCGACGAGCTCCACTGGCAAATCGATAACCTGACTTCTGGCGGTGATGTAGGCTACGAAGAGTTTTCTGCATACGAAACCCTGTACGAAACTACAAAAAGTTTGAATCGTAAGCAACTCAGTATCTCAACAGCATCAGCAAGTGCCTACAATTGAGATTCCTTCTTTTCTGGTAATTACCCAGTGGCCTACATTCATGGACCTATACTGAAGCCATCCACAACAATGTCATGTTGACAAAAGCGCAAAAGATGCAGCACCTCAAGGGCAAACTTAAAGGCGAGGCGGGGCGCATCGTACAGCATCTTACTGTATCAGCTGATAATTACGACACCTGTTGGGAGATACTTACCCATAGGTACAACAACCGACAACTTTTGTTTACAAAACATATACAAACCCTTATGGGACAACGGGCGTTGCAATAGCTTTTTCAGCTCGTATACATAGAATGCATACGAGCTGAAAAAGCTACATGACACAAGTGTCAAGACCCATGCTATTCACAATCTGGACAGCGACACAATGAATTGGGATCCGATCCTGGTGCACATTCTCACTGGCAAATTGGACTCCGACACGTATGCAGCCTACATGGAGATCAGAAAGGCTCCGAGAGAGCTACTTTCCTTGGATGAGCTGATAAACTTCTTGGAAAACAAGTTTACTGCGTGAACCTGTTCAAAAGAAAGACAGACACCTAACAAGTCAAACAATTCGACCAACAAGGAGGCAACAGCTCAATTTAAGAAGGACTTTAACAACACCAACAGGCGTAGTTTTCTTCGAGCATATCATACAAGCACAGAAAAAATTGCCCGCTGATAAAAACAATCATATTTTACTCTACTGCAAGTCGTTTCAAGACATGTCACCGGAAGACAAAATGAGGTCAATTTCGCAACTACATATTTGTCGCAATTGCCTGTACTTACACAACGACAATAAATGCAACTCCAACAAAGATGCCGCGTGTGCAAAGAAGCACACCACACAACATTGCACGATATTTACCGCAAAGTTGAAATCGCGGTCTCAAATAACGTTATACCTGCAACAAGCCACATACGTCGCAAAAGCAAACCACGTGTCTGGAAATTATAACGAAGTCCTACTAGCGACCGTTCAATTAAAGGTGATGGCAGCTGATGGATCGACTGTTCAATTGCGATGCCTTCTCGACCAAGGATCACAGATAAATCTAATAACTGAAGATGCTGCGCAGCGGCTGGGACTGCAAAGACAAAATCGAAACGCCACAGTCTCAGGCATAGGGGCGTCAGCATCATCATGAACCGTCACGGTTAGACTGTGAGTCTTTGTCTGGGAGGCCATTCATTTACAATCGAAGCCATGGTAATGGCCAACATGCTCAACAACCTGCCTAATTACACCTTCGAAAAACAAGACTGGCCACATATTCAGAACATACAACTGGATCCGGCTTCAACATCTCGAGACCAGTGGGCGTTCTGTTAGGCGCTGGGTGTATGCTGACATAGTAATGGTGGTATGCTACGAGGACCCACACACACACCCATGGCTCAACAGACAAAAGTGGGCTGGGTACTGCTGGGCAATATCAAAACCTTCAACTGCCGTATGTTAATCTTGACGATGTATCTCGATTTTGGGAGATGGAGGAGATAACGAAACCAATCACAATCTAACATCAGAGGAAGAATACTGTGAATCTATTTATTCAACCACAACAACAAGAAAAGAAGGCGGGCGATATGGGTCAGACTTCCAATGAAAATAAACTACGAACAAACCTTGGGCTTCTAAGCCACAGGCAATACAATTTCAGCAGTTAGAAAAACGATTATTGGAAACAGGAAACATTTTCGTCATACAAAGTTTATTGACGAATATCTACAACTCGGCCACATGACGCCATGCACTGAACACCATAAGCCAAGCTACTTCTTACCTCATCACGGCGTACAAAAGCTGGACTCAACAACTACAAAATGCGCGTAGTCTTTAATGCCTCTGCCAAGACAAGTACAGGACAAAGCTTGAACGATCTCATGGGTGCGGGACTAACCTCCAACAAGACCTACAATCTATGATTCTACGTTGGCGAGCCTTTCAATACGTCTACACTGCAGACATTGAGAAGTTTTACCGTCAAGTACGTACACGATGATCAACACCTGCAAAAATTGTATGGCGTGACTCTGCTACAGATCTCATCAAAGAATACCAACTGTGCACTGTAACATATGGTACCAAAGCTGCACCATTTTGTGCGCACCATAATACAACTCGTAATGGACGATGGACACCGCTATCCTCTCGCGGCAGAGATCCTTACTCACCAGCTGTATGTGGATGACCTGCGGTGGCAGCAACGACATGTTAGAGCACAAGACGCTCAAAACCAATTGATTGACCTGTTAAAGGCGGTGGGTTCAATCTTCGCAAATGGGCTGATAACCACCCAGATTGCTTCAAACTTACCTGAACATCATAAGCCAGAATATGTTTGACTTCAAGGACGCAGAGTAACAAACACTCGGCAACCTGGAATCCGCACACTGATCAGTTTCAAGGCGCCACTTAGTAACACGTGACGTCACAACAAAGCGGACATTGCTCTCTGACCTATCAAAATTATATGACCCACTTGGTTGGCTGTCTCGGTAACAATGAAGGCAAAACTCATATTTAACAACGGCACTTCAACAAATTGGGACCTCTTCGGAAGACATACAACAAGAGTGGACAACCTTTCAACAAAATTGCCACTATCAATGTCGCTTTGGCAGCTGGATTGGTAACACTAAACAACCCATCGAGTTACACGGTTCAGTGACGCCTCCGAGAAAGCCTACGGCTGCGTTATCTACTGTAAATCTATTAGTGAAGGGAGCAACAAATTATCACGCTGGTGGCAGGAAAAACTAAGCTCTTTCGTAAGAAAACCCCGTCTTTACCACGGCGAACTATGCGGTGCCTCTACTGTCTCGACTTATGAAAAGGTCATAGGTCAATAAACTCACAGAGTGTAACAATACATGGTTGGACAGATTCTATGATCGTGATGGGTTTAGTTACAAGGGGCCTTCAAGATGGACCACATTTGTGGCTAATCGCGTAACACAGATCACTGTCATCATGCCATCAGGGATGCTGGGCACGTCAAGTCTGAATATAACCCAGCAGATTGTGCCAGCAGAGGCTAACTCCACTACAACTGGCGAATCATCATTTATGGTGGGGACCTATTTGGCTAAAGACGGTCTCCACTTCAAGACCAATTCCACACAACTGTTGAGAAAAAGGTCAAACAAGTTTGCGTGTCACAAAGGTCGATGCCATTAATCGGAGAACTTTTAAACAAACACAGCTGTATGGCACGCGTAACTCGAATCCTAAGTTGAATACTTCGGTTCATAAACAATGCACGTGACGTCAACAATGCCATGCGGTCATCGTACTTAGCAACGAGTGATGACCTGCAGAACGCCATAATGCAATTATCAGGCTATACAAACTAATCATTTCGCCGACGACATTGCACAACTCAATAAACATCATAAAGTGCGAATAACAAGCAGCATTTTAAACTTAAATCCATTCCTGGACAAACACGAAATCTTACGTGTGGGAGGCGTCTGGAAAACCAACAAGTCAAGAACAAAAACATCCAATTATCTTACCCTTACAATGACAGGTTAACGAGTTACTGATCGACCAAGCGCACAAGAGGACCCTGCATGGTGGAGCCAGACTAACTCTATCATCTCATAACAGATATTGGATTATCAGCGGTTTGACAGTGAAAAACGACTTCTGATTGCATCACGTGTCATCGGCTTCAAACTATCAACAACCAACATGGGTTGATTTACCTCCTCACGCGTCACACATCCGGCCTTTCACACACGGTGTAGATTTCACTGGGCATGTGGGTAAAGCTAACAAGGCAGAGGAATAAAGACAATGAAGGCCTACGTGGCTGTATTTGTGTGTGCACAAAAGCTCTTCACCTCGAACTTGTCTCCGATCTCAGCACAGTGGCTTTTCTGAACGCCTTGAAACAAATGTGCCCCGCCGAGAAAGCCTCGTCACATCTACAGCGACAACGGCACCAACTTCGTGGGCGCAAGCAGCATTGGAAAAACAACGAGGAGGCATTACAATGCTACATAAATAATGACGTCATAACTAACATGTCAGAGTGGGGCATTGAATGGCATTTTAACGCTCCTTCTGGCCTACTGCTGGTGGACTCTCTGACTGCAGTAAAAGCCTGAAACATCACCTCAAGCGGTGCTTAGGGATCAAAACTTACGTTCGAGGAATTTTTACACTGTTGGCGCAGATTGAAGGATGTCTCAACTCTCCCCCTGGTGGCGTTGTCAGAGAATATCGAAGACCTTGACTGCTGACACCAGCTCACTTCCTAATCGGCGAGCCTTCTCTAGAATCACCACTATCCGCTGAGGGCGCATGACCTTCTCTACAAGATGGCAACTTACGGAGAAAATGTACAAGGACTTCTGGAGAAGGTGGTCTACTGACTATCTTCAAACTCTACAAACTCGAAGCAAATGGCACTTTCCTACTAAAAACTTAGAAGTTGGGGACGTTGTATCGTCAGAAGACAACATTCCTCCTGCCAAATGGATCCTGGGACCGGTGTTGGAGACTCACCCAGGTGCGGACAGCCAGTGCAGTCGTCTGCAAACTAAAACAAGTAATATAGGCGACCGATTACAAAATTGTCGCCTTCCGTTGGGTCCGTCATCTTATACAACTGCATCTTCTGGCGTTGACACTCGAAGCCTGCAATAAATACACAAAAGCGAAGAAACAACAACGGCAAAAACACTTCAACAACTTTTGCGTTACTACTTATATTTTCGATGTGTGTGGACCTACTACGCAACAAATGATCAACATAACAAAGGCAGCAGTTCAAGAGTCGTTTATTTTGACAAGGTGTCTGATGTGCGATTATTCAAGATAAGTGGAAAATGGTTGTATACTAACATGACGACATATTGGCGGAGTTTGGACAACATACAAAACTATGTCAACCATTTGAACACATTATGCAAGAATGAAGCAGCCTATCTTACAATTTCATCCCAGTTTCAACACGACTTAACGAATTCAACACTATAACGATATCTTACGATCAGAACATGGACCGTCTCGAGAAGAAAAGAGACTAGTGAATGGAATAGGATACCTAGCAAACTCCTTTTGGTACTCTGGATGAGAGATTTGCCAATCGATACGTGAAGGATATCAACATAATCCAGTCAAACGAAAATCATCTATTGAATCTCTACAAAATCACACATCGATCATCGAAAGTGAATATAATCTTCTAAAAAAGCGAGGAAGTAATGAACACACAATTTCGTATCATCGACAATCATCTCGCTGAAACGGAAAACGCATACAAATCAGCCATGACAATGCTATATGCATAACAGCTACCGCTCTGGCCGTGAACTTGTCATTTCAAACATACGACAAACAGCAACTCCTAGACGTAACTGACGTGAAGGACGGAGAGTTGACACCCATCTCATCAAGCCCAGCAATTTGAAGATCAGCTCAACATCATCTCCGGTCATTTACCAAGCGAGTTATCGCTACCTGTGAACACACGCCATTGCACGCAGAAGCCTATACAAGCTGGCGCGAGGTGCGTGCGCTAACAAGTGCATACATAATATTCGAGTGAAGCTACCGCTAATAAACAACGAACAATATGAACTTAACCGCATCATTCCTATTCCGCAAATAACTGGACACAGAAAACTATAGTACTCACATCTGAATACCTTGCTGTAAACCTAAAAGGGGACATGATAATACCCTTAGAAACCAGATTTATCATCATGCTTTCTGCAAGAAAACAAAATGTTATGTGCTATCAATCAACCTATTTACAACATTAAGGTAGCCGATACATTATGTGAAGCGCAAATATTAAACAATGGCGACTTATCAACATGCCGCACAAAAGTATTGGATTGCAACGACGGGTGGGTGCGATTACACAATCGTGGCGCGTGGCTGTTCTCCTGTTGCGACTGCACGATGCGCATTTCTGCCCAGCTGGAGTGACGTCACAGCACTTACACGGCACGGGGATTATGTTACTCGGACTTGGGTGGCTCAAGGAGAAAGCTTCATCATTCATGCTCACCAACGACTATCACAGCGAGTTGAAACTAACAGGCAGTGAAGAAAGAATGTACATGCGTGAATCAAGCCTGACCACATACTGACAGACTTTAATCATACATTTGGACCTGAAGATCATAAAGACGCCTTACAAGGCTGAAAACAACATTGATAAGGTCAAGGAACAGCAACAAACACTGAGTGTACAATCACTCACACATGCACACACAACTATGTGTTGTACACCGTAGTCGGATTTATTATTGTAGCCTTCATTGCATGGGGACATTCCGGCTGAAAAGAAGATGTCAAGGCTGCAGCGTGAATCTTCGCGACAAGCCAGACCCCAACAATGTCGACAGCCAACCAAGGACATTCATCGGGCATGAGTCTCGGACATCGATAGTGTGGATGCGGTGATCGCAACGGCTGCCTAAAAACTCAATAGGGTTCATCGCCTTAAACTTTCTTCTTGTTTATAAAATTGGCAAGATGTACGAGCAGTACATGATATTTCAACAGTTGAAAATAATGCTGATATCGCGCTGCGCGCGCGACACGTTCACTATAATACATTTTTGTTCATAAGTATTTTCAGTACAATAAACGCTCTCTACGAAACGGACACAGTTTTAATTACACATCCGTAACGTAGAATACAACCTACATTAATATACTACATATCAATTATGTGAGGGTCACAACTCACAAAACCCCTACAGGGGCTAAGCGAAAAAGTAAGATTTTTCCGTTACGACCCTTTTTCTATAGTGCGAGGCGAGATGGAATAATATCCATCTCCTCGCACTTCTATATCTTGCCATGATATAATATAATGCATTGCATACTACTAGAAGTGCAGAACATTTTGTAGTGTCTAAAATGTTCATACAAACACAGAGCTACTTAGCCTTAATCTACTTTTGAGCAAGACTGACTGGTTTCATTATATAAAAAAAAATTGTTTGCCTTTCTGCAATGGCAATTCCAAATGACTTTTTGTCTTACAGTACATAAAAAATTGATAATTAATATTTTTAAAACTACATTATAATCACCTCGTACATATAGAAAAGGTTGTATAGCGGCGCTATCAACGCCCACAGTGACGAAGTATGGGATCAAAAGGCGATTGATAAACTTGTATAATGCGAGTTCCCCTTTCTAAGAATTTTGGGTTTTAACTCTGGAATCTTTCAGTATTCTGGTCATCCCTCATCAAAGAAATTTTACCTTCAACAGAATCTAAAACTAGCTTCACAGGCTAAGGATCATTAATAACACTGATTGTCAAAAAAGTAAATGTGTGTAAAAAATTTAAAATATCTAGACTGGTGGCGAAGGTACGTCAGTCGTCAAACTTTCTCGGAATACGTGTACGTGTGGTGCTTATGTAATAATTTTACTGTAGGCTGGCATAGTATTTGGACAAACTTTTGACATGCGTAATGATTGGTGCCCGTGTCAAAATTTGTGTGTAGGCCGTCATAGCATTTGTACAAAGTTTTGACGTGTGTAGTTGATTGTTCGATGCGTGTGCGCAGTACGTGGTGCCGAAGCCGCGCGAGCAGTGCTCCAAGGGTGAGCAGCTGGTGGTGACGTTCGCGGCGGGCTACATCGCGGGCGTGTTCTGTGCCATCGTGTCGCACCCCGCAGACACGGTCGTCTCCAAACTCAACCAGGTGAGCAGGCGTTTTGCTTTAACTTCAACTATTCTTTATTAACTACACTTTATACGTGGTAGAACCACGCTGCAGCTATATTGTGGTTGCAGCACGAATGGGTCGGCTCGACTAGAGGAGGACCAAGCTCTTACAGAACACCAGAGTTAAATTTTGTTTGGTGAGTTTAGAGTACTGGAGACTTACAAAAAATTAGGCATTCCATCTTAGTCTTCAGGAGTGACAATACGTCTGCATTTTGACTCTTTATTAAGGATTGATGTAGATGTTTTATGGGCCATAGCAACCACTTACTACAGGTTTGTCAACCTTATTCTGTAACAAAAAACTATTCTTAAGAACATTGATCATCCATCGTCACGGAGAATGAGCTTTAAGTTCGTTCTGCATAGATTGGATCAAATATTAGCCTTTGTTAACTATGGACATTGGGACGTCAAACACCTCAGTCCACCCCTAAACCATGGGTGCTGTAAAGCGCCCTAAACGTCGGGAATTATAAAGTTTAAATTAAACGCGTCATCTGTAAAATCATATTAGTTTACTGTTAGATTAATGTGTAATGTTCGCGTAAATATAAGAAGTCAGAATTTTGTCTGTTTTCTACACAAAGAATTTGACATATCCTACATATTTATTTGATTAACATGTTTAGTTAAATTAATGTTCTTTGTTTGAAGTTTGTGGCAGTTCTCCATAAACTGCAGTAAGGTAGTCGGCCACCTACCATCAGGTAGACTGGAAGTTTGTTTGTCACTTCAATTTCAATGAGGGCTAATAATCTTTCGCTCACCAGATGTCGCTAGTTGATACTAAAGTGAAGTTTTCTATTACACAATGTTATTTAATTAAGAAGTTAATTTGAAATAAAAGTTAATCAGTTTCTAGAATATTATATTAATTATTTAATACACAAAACAATGCCTCAGTGGTATGCTCTAATTTGTTTGGACATTTTTAACTCTTTTTTTTTTTAATTTATCTACTTTTATGAATATCTGTGGTTTGGTTTATTTATTTTAAATTTAATTCATATAAAATATATCTAATAGTACAGAAAGAAACATTTACCTTTACATTTTTCGAACAAATTAACTTCCTCACGATAAATTCTGGCAAATATTACACCTGTATCTGGTGGCGCTGCCCTGGTGACAAAGGTCGTGGATGCACTCATTCCTATAATACATAATATAGCTATTGACTAAATTGTATTTTAGTACTAGCTTGCATAAAAGTTACAATGAATTGAAGCATGAAGCGACAGTAGAATGGTTAAGAAAACTAACTATGAAACTAAAAGTCGGTGGGTTCGAATCCGCCATTCTACTAATGTCGTGAACAACTCTTAACAAGCACTTTAAGCTTAACTTTAGTGCTCAATTCGATTATTAGTAGCGTTAATAACACTGCTGGTAATTATTTTTAAAAAATTATAAGAAGAATGGGTGTTATGAACATTACAAAGAAAAATTACATAATACATTTAAAATCAGATACCATAACAGTTGTTGAAATACACAAATATTATATGAATAAGTGCCTTTAATACAGATTTCACCAGTGTAAGTATATTGTAAGAAATTAGAATGTAGAGCTACAGGAAAACGCTTTAATCCCACTTCTGATGTAAGAAATTATTCCACTTGATGTTAAAAATTATTCAAATAAAAGAACACTACTCGGTAACAAACCTTGCTAACTATCAGGACCCAATTACATGATAACACCAAAGTATTCAAACCAACAGCATCACTACCCATCTCAATGTAACACAGGGCAGCCTCTCAGCAACACGATCTTCCTTGCCTACACTAGTAGAATACCCCAACGGGCATAGTAACGACAATGAGACTCGTAGAATTACCGACTGATGCCTCTTAGTCGCCTGTGCGATACTTTATACTGCTAAAACAAGTGGGAGATTACAATTCTACTTTCATTTGTTCGTATCTCCTTTTTTTTTACCCTCATTCCCAGCAATATATGCTTAATTTATTTCCTGTTCGACCCAGACAGAGTTGGATAGGTTTCGTACTCTGGGTTAGGTTTCGAACTCGGATAGCCATCGTAGCCCTACTGTACAAACACTTCAGCACTTCGATATACCGACAGTCAACTTGGCACCGCTGAAGGACTCCAGCACCGCCAAATTTCGACGGAATCAAAGGCTTTCTTATGGTCCACATACGCAAGGCAAAGTGGCAGATTGTACCCTTCGGTCTTTTGTACAATTTGCCAAAGGATATGTATGTGTTCTACTGAACTAAAGCCTTTTCGGAAACCGGCATATCCGGGAGGCTGGAAGTCATCGAGTCTGCATGCGAGACGATTCGTAATGACTCTCGAAAACAGCACGTAGACGCGGCTCAGAAGGAAATCGGTCTGTAGTTCTTCAAGAGACCGTAAGTGCCTTTCTTGA
>JAGSMP010000729.1:0-108002 GCA_029286625.1 Parnassius orleans
TCGTACTCTGGGTTAGGTTTCGAACTCGGATAGCCATCGTAGCCCTACTGTACAAACACTTCAGCACTTCGATATACCGACAGTCAACTTGGCACCGCTGAAGGGACTCCAGCACCGCCCAAATTTCGACGGAATCAAAGGCTTTCTTATGGTCCACATACGCAAGGCAAAGTGGCAGATTGTACCCTTCGGTCTTTTGTACAATTTGCCAAAGGATATGTATGTGTTCTACTGAACTAAAGCCTTTTCGGAAACCGGCATATCCGGGAGGCTGGAAGTCATCGAGTCTGCATGCGAGACGATTCGTAATGACTCTCGAAAACAGCACGTAGACGCGGCTCAGAAGGGAAATCGGTCTGTAGTTCTTCAAGAGACCGTAATTGCCTTTCTTGAAGAACAAGACTACCGTACTTCTGCTCTACGCCTTCGGAGTAGTGCCACCATGGAGGACGGAATTAAACAGCTTCTGAAGGACTTAAAGCACCAGTTTTCCACCCGCTTTCAGAAGCTCCGCTGTAATTCCATCTTTGCCTGTAGCCTTGCCGTTTTTATGGTGCTGGAGAGCCATTCTAATCTCGCTCAGACTGATGTCCAGGATATCATCGGAAGTGTGTCGGATAAGACTTACTTTTGGATGATGATGTGTACAGCTGCCCATAGAACCTCTCAATCTCACTCAAAATCTCAAGTATCCCGGAAACGATGCTGCCACACTCGGTTTTCAGCTTTGACGATTGGCTCTTTCTAGCAGACAGATATCTGGCAAATACTTTGGAGCACTGGTTCCGCTCGATTGCTTCTTTAATACGAGCTGTATTGAAGTTGTGTAAGATCCGCCGCATGCATTAGAGATCTGTCTGCTCAGTTGCCTCTATGCTTCACATCTGTTGAAGAATGCAGCTTCATTTCCCGTCTGACAACCATGAGATTAAGAGTGTGATTGGCGAGTTTTTGCGTTCTTCTGCAGCGGGTCTTGCAGAACTTAGCTCCGACCGCATGGAAGTTCCCACGAGCTTGTCATTCATATCGTCCACTGCATTGCAATCTTCTAGGCACTGAAAACTGTTTTCTAACTCAAGCTGAAAGGACTTTGGATTAGAGCACAAGGGGGATGGAGCGTTGACTTCGTTAGACGAGACCTCTCCAACTTAACGTTTAGGTTGAGTGTGCCTCTAACCATTCGGTTTGCACCCTCGCGATCACTGAGACATCACTGAACATTTGCCGTCTAGTCGTCATAATAAAGTCAATCTAGTTTTTCTCGAACCGTCGGGCTCAACCAGGTCTACTTCCTGTGGGGCCGCTTCTGGAAGAAAGAGTTCATCGCAAAGAGTCCCTCTTTCTCCATGAATTCGGCCAGCTGCTGGCCCTTTGCGTTCCGTTGCCCCATTCCAAATTTCCCTACCTTCAGCTCACCGTTCTCTCTTGTGCCTAGTTTTGCGTTGAAGTCTCCCATTAACTGAGTATAAGGGTTTTTTTATATAATGGGGTGACAAACGAGCACACAGTCCACCTGATGGTAAGTGGATGCAGTGGTCCATATACATCTACATTTATCTTCGATTAAGTATCAAAATGCAAATGCTTTGTCACCCCTGAGGACGATGGAATGCTTCGTTTCCAGTAAAAAGGGTCTCCGGTTCTCTACACTCACCATACGAAACACAGCAGCATTAAGCTGCTATTTTACGCTGGTATTCTGTGAGAGCGTGGTCCTTCCCCGGTCGAACGACCCATTCGTGCTACAACCATTATATAGCTGCAGCGTGGCTCTACCACGTAATAAAGGTACGCAACTCTCGTCGACACACTCACAATCTTTACTTTACGAGAGCCTTGTGGACGATAAATCCGATACCTCCTTGGGACAGATGGTCGCCCTCCCGGTGATAGAACAAGTTGCCAGATTCGAGGATTATCTTGTCGTCCCCCTCTCTTCGGACCTCATTATAATCCTATAATATCACAGCGCAACTTGTCTATCTTTTCTTCCAGCTCCAGGATCTTCTCGTCAGTCCTCAGGGTGCGTGCGTTGTTTGTTGCCAGATCGAGTCGTTTTAGGTGGCAACCGAACCTCCACCGGAGATTCTTAGCACCCCCTGCCCCGTCGTTACCATGGTCGCCACCCTAGTCAGGAATAGCGGGGCTGCCGGGGCTGTGGGCCGTCTCTTCGTAACTTTCATTATGGGGGGGGGGTTTGCCATAGTTGCCACGCTTGGAGAGCGGGTTGGCAATCGCAGTTTATTTATTTTACTGTTGCTGTTATCAGCAAGATGCTGCTGCCCATCTCCTGTCTCAGTTTCCCTCTGTCACGTCTTACGACTCCCACGGGAAGATATGGGGTAGTGGATTTCTTAACTGCCACTACACAGTAGACGAGAAAAATGATTGTAAAATGGCTGCAATAGAAAACCCTAACAGTATTAACTACAATGTTATTATACCCGTTTCAAGAGCAATTAAGGAAAGAAAAATAACGTTTAATAAAAAGTTAAACTCGACTTCAAAGATCTTAAACGAATTAAAATTTACCACTTATAAGATTCTGAAGTCGCGGCTTAGATTTTTCTCTACACTATGTCTTAGCACCGACTTCAGAACGTGAAATTATGTTATTCTTATTAGTTCTTTGGAAGTCGACTTTTTATTAACCCACGATGAAAACAGAGGGGTGTTATATGTTTGTAGGGTGTATCTGTGTGTCTGTGTATATGTGTCTGTCTGTGGCATTATAGCTCCTGAACGGATGAACAGATTTTGATTTCGTTTTTTTGAGAGCGTTTTTAGCTGTATTTCAAGAAAATCTGTTCAGCCGTTTGAAGATCACCAGATCTATTTGTTTCGGGGGTTTTTAACATTTTTAATTTAAGTTATTTTTATTTAAAGTAAATATTTTTTCAAACACATTCGTGGGCGCGCAAAATTATTCACCAAAATTTCTTCATAATCATATGAATGGAATTGCAACACTCGCGGAACAAACAAAGAAACATTCAGTTTTATTACTTAATAATTTGACGAAGATATTGGAAAAGATATGGTAAATAAGAAAACTTGACTATCAATAAGTATTGTGTAATAATCTATATTGAATTAAAAAAAATCCATTCTGTAACTAGAATAAAAAATATCTATGATTCTATTTGTTAGACTATTTTTCAATAGTTTTGTTAGTAAGATAATAAGATTTGACTTTGTATAATTTATCGAGACGCGGCCTCTTATTTTTCTTTACTAGTATGCAAAGTGTAGGGAGCCCCCCCCCCACTAGATGGAGTGACGATCTACTAAGATATGCAGGAAGTCGATGGATCCAGGTGGCAAAGGACCGTCTTATGTGGTATTCCTTGCGGAGGCCTATGTTCAGCAAGCATGGACTAGTGATGGGTTGTAACGATGATGATGATGTATTATTTCAGAGACCCAGCGGGATAAAATAAGTTGGCCCTACTCACTACCCTGCTGATAATGATGCTGGACCAATCTGTGAAACGCGGGTTCTTAGCTTGCGTTCATCTAAATACGGATGGAGTTTTATTTGACTTTATTAAGTCGGTCGTTAAATGTAGTGGCGGTGTAAGAATATCCACTACCCTATATCATGTCGTGGGTGTCGTAAGAGGTGACAGAAGGAAACAAATCAGAAGATGGGCAGCAGCGCCTTTCTAATAACGACTAAAATAAAAAACTGCGGTTGTCAACCCGCTTGCCAAACTTGGCAAGTATGGTAAATATCCCCCTATAAGGCAATTTATGGGGGAGGCCGATGTTCAGCAGTGGACTTTGATAAGCTCTAACGTCTATTTTCTGTGATGTAAGTGCTGTTAGCCCTGTTGTTAAGATACGGATCTTACAGCTTCATCTGATACAGGGCTGTTGTAGGCTGTAACGGTAACTGTCGGTCGTTAGAGCTCTCATCCATAAATCAGTAAGGTATAAAGTATAGTTGATATTTGAAGATAACGGAGAAAACATTCTTCCTTCATACTCAAGGATAATGTATATTTTTTAAACGTCTTGCAGTGGTTTGGATTTAATTTTATTATCAACAGGATCCCAAGCAACTAGTAGTACCCGGACACCTTCTTTATTAAGATTAGTATTTTTTTTATTTCAATTGCCTCAAGAATCATTCTTGGTGAGAGTCGGTGGTCTTTTACCAGGATCTGGCCTATCAAATCTGATGGAATGGCGCAGGTCATCAAGGATATTGTCACAGAAAGCAGTCTACATATATAGTGTTCGCGTAAATATAAGAATTCGTATAATCACTTATTTTAAATAATTTTAAATATACATAAATCGTATCTCTTTACTCTGTGACCGTAGATATGCTCCACAGAAAGCATAGGTAACTATTTTATGTATATGTCGTGCGGAATAAAGGTCAGCTCCATTCAATTGTATATTGTTACGGTATTGTAACGAGTTAGAAGTCAAACTGAGCCCACGTTCAGTTGGTCGAACCGAAGTTTTTGTTCAACTTCGCGTGTTGAACATCCTTTTTGTTGTTCTAGTAGTGAATGAAGTTAATTTGATAGTTTGATGTTGAACGGAATATAATAATAACATTATTAAGTTCCTTTCAAAAAACCGCTTAAGTTAAATTATAGTAATGATAATTTGGGCGTTTGCACGAGTGAATGCCTTTTGTTATGCTAAGACAGTACGTTTTACCATCTAGAGCTTCATCAACTTTTACCACCAGGTGGGATTGTAGTTAATCACATAAACTTATGATGAATTAAAAAAAAATTATGACAACGTGTTTTATGATCGATGATAATGATGTTCTTCAGAAACGTGTGCATAACCAGTATAGTTACATGTTGTAGAGATTTAATCATAATCTTCAATATCAATTCATTTGTTAGCCATTTTTAAATGAATTTTTTAAATAGATAATATCATTTATCATTAAATAGATTTTAATGATAAATGAGCACACAGTCCACCTGATGGTAAGTAGATACAGACTGAGGCCCATGGACGTTCTTTATCTACATTTATCCTTGATTAGGAATCAAAATTCAGATGCGTTTTCATCCCTGAGGACTACTAGGGTACGCCTCGTAATCAGTGAAAAGGCTCTCTAGTTCTCTACACTCACCATACGAAACACAGCAGCATTCAGTAGGTATTTTACGCAGGTATTCTGTTAGAGCGTGGATCTTCTCCGGTCAAGCATTTCTCCCATTCATTTGACCCATTCATGCTACAATCACAATATGTGACAGCAGGAATTTACCTCGTATTAAAGTAAGTTGCAGATGTCAATTTTTATCGTTATGTTAATACGTGAAAATCGGCTATTGATGTACTTTTTTTAATTACTAATAAAAATAGCGGAATGAATCTATATAACATGCAAATGATTTCTGTGACACAGTTGTGCATAAAAATAATGTGGGTACGTTGCCGCCAAAGCGGGTACAATAAATACACAACATTATTTTTTCATACAAAACGCTTTCACTAATTATATGAAAGCATTTTGATCACGTTCATAGCTGTATGAGGTAAGATCCCTTTGTCTTTCCTTCACGGAAAAAAGGTTACGAAAAGAGTTATTCAAACAAAACTAATACTTAGCGATTTTTCGTCACATGGGCATTGGTCGAATTTCGGCCACAGGCGATACAAGTAAATATTGTTTATTTTCATTATTATTACTTTATTAGGAATGTCTCAAAGACATATTATGCTACATTTATTCATTAAGAAAAGATACAAAATCCTGCGCCCTAAATTATATTTTATGAATATGGAAGTTCCGCGTGCAAAAGTAAAATGGTGTGCATTGCGTATATTGAAGAGCCTCCTCTTCCTACCGTTTTCCCTTCCACAATAGCCTGGTCGGTTGTTAGTGTGGTGGTGTTAGGTGTAGTAGTATTGTTTTTGCTAGTTGATAAACGCTACAATTACAATGATTTAGGAGAATAATTTTCTTATCCCTATATAGTAAATTTCTGCAAAATAACGGCTGATTCTATTAATTGTCTTAACCATTGTCCAAGGGGTATTTTAAATATAGCGTAGGTATACCTACATATTACTTTTGTAACTAGAACTACAAACTAACTTTCTGGACAGTTTATTGAAATTTTGCTGCGGTTAAATCTAACGAATGAAATTTAACTTATTTCGTCAATTTAATCCTTCGTTATTGCTAAAAGACTAGAATAATTAATTTATCCGATAAACTATCCGCATGTTGGTAAAGTTATTCGTGAATTTTCTATGTGGAACTTTTAAAGAACTGGTTAAAAGTTTTGACAGATAAAACATCTGTAAAATAATGTCTGTGTATTTTATTTTCATTTTTAAATATTCAAATAAACATAGGTATTGTATACAATTTTATAAACCTCTCGGAAATATCGGGAATACATCAAAAGGTTAATTGTTAAAAATAATAATAGTGTGAGAGCGGATGTTCAACTTGCTCTCCTGCTAACCCAATTAATCATTATCAGCAATAAAACAGCGTACTGCAATATACATTCAGTATAGAGCAATTACAGTTCGAACATACCGTAATATGTCCCCGTCACAATTACACAGTTGTGGAACGAGAGAGACGTAATTACATGATAACACTGCAAACAATGCAAACCAACAGCAACACTACACATCTCAGTGTAACACAGAGTAGACTTTTAGCGACACCATCTTACTTGCCTGCACTAGAAGAATCACTACAACGGATAGAACCACGATACTGTCATTCTACGAGTCTTAGCACTCGTTGAATGACTCTCGCGCACGGCACCTTAAGTGAACTTTAAACTGCACAAATAGTGGGGGTTTGTCGATTCTACCACGCCACCATCGATATGACACTCCGCTAGACTGACGCAACCTCTCGCTCACTCTTGATCCATCCGGTATTTTATAGACGCGCCGATAAGCCCTAAAAATTATAGTTGACAATTTTTATATATTTGTTTATTTAAATCTTAGCACTGCATTTGACTTAAATTTTGGAGTCTCCATTTACAGGAATTTGTAAATATAAAGAAGTGTGTTCGTCGGGCGAATCAAATGCCCCATCCCTCTGCACTTTCAGTCGTTTACAGCCCGCGCGAGTCATTTTATTTCATAGTATAATTATACGTAATCACTTACGCTCATAAGAAGGATATTCGCCAGTCATCCCATAGCCCCCTCCATAGGTTGCTGTTCAGCTGGTCCTCTCAGTTCTTCACATGTCCGTCATATGTAATGACTGACAAAACGTACTGCTTATCAAATAAAGATGCTCATGATATGGAATTATAACTATGTTAAGATAAGAGAAGAAATGTATGTACATTTCTTCTTTATTTAGCCCATTTATCATTTAGCATTATTTAGCTAAATAAAAAAAAGTGTAAGCATAACGCGATATCTTCCTTAATTGATGATTACCGATATTGATGATTCTATTTTTATTAAATAGTTTTTATTTTAGGGGTGGTCCTTTATAAATTTGTACAAAAAAATCGTTTATTTTAATAAGAAGTTTACTCTTACTTACTTTACCTTACTCTACTCAAAAGGGTAACAAATACTTTAAATTCAATATAAAATTCAACCACAAAGAACAAAAAAATAAAAAAATTACATTTTGAATTCGGTACTTTAATTCTTCTATACGCTTTGTCTCGGCACCGACTTCGGAACGTGAATTTATTTTGTTATTCTTATAAGTTGTTTGAAGTCGACTTTTACTTTTGTAAGTTACTTTTTTATTATTTACCTGCTCTGCTATGTGGAAACAAAAGATACAAAATATACCTTGCGCCCTGTTTCCCAAAGTGAATTTAGATCGGTAATCTTATCAATAAGTTAAAAGAAAGTGTTATGTGATTTCGCATTCCGCCGCCGCCTACGGACATTTCTTACATTATTTGTGAAAAACCCTTTTCTGTTACGAAATAGCATTTACCTAAATGTTTCAGCAAAACTGTTACAGTAAATACATTTCAATTTCGATAGTTATAAACGATATATTTTTTAAATAATACGACAAACGAACTTAGAGTTCACGCGATGGTAAGTAGCATAAGTGGTGGTAAGTCACATAAAGAAGGTTACAGATGCGTTGTCACCTTTTATTATTATTGAGTTATCGTTAGTTAGATGATGCTGCCCATCGTTTAGTCCTGTTTCTATCTGTTGCTTCTAACAATACCCACGGGATGATACATTCTCTAATGTAAATTAATAATAATTAAAAAATCGCTAAAGCGCATGTTAAATTTTATTCTTTTTATGCTTTTTTATCTCCTTGCACACGGACAATTCAAACCCAAACCAATTATCTGTATATGTGATATTATAGTATTCTATTTGTAGGCTTAACACGTTTTTTGTGTGGTATTCGAATTCGCGACACTGTGTTGGTTTTTAAACATTAACATTATTAAAATTTTAAATTAATTATTAACATTATTAATGTTCAGAATTAATATTGAGAACTATTAAAATATTAATTCACATTCAAATTTTATGTAAAATTGCGAATACCTCTAATGTATTATGTCATGAAAATTACCCTCAAACAAAACAATAGGGATCATATTAGAACGCTAATTAGCACAAGCCCTTAATTAATTCATCCCGATGGATAATGTACGCGTCTCTTTTATGTTTACATTATTGCAGCTTTGGCAATTAGGCTTAATATGTTTTATTTTATGTTATAATCAATATTGAATACATAATTATTCTTTTTTATATTAAATAATGGCACAAAACTTATAAACAAATGAAATTAAAACATAAATACTTCTAATTAAAATAATAAACAAATTAAAGGATAAAAGTGTTTAACATTAAATTATACCTTATGTACAACTTAACTTAATTAAACTAATAAATAAAGTTTATTTTACGTTTCATCTTCAAAAACATTTATTAAAAATATGATTAACATTTTATTCTTGTGTTATGATTAAAATTTTATTCTTGTCCGAAACTACTGAACGGATTTCGCTGAAATTTGGCATACAGACAGTTGTAATGACATAAGCATCCGCTAAGAAAGGATTTTTGAAAATACGCCACCTAAAGGGGTGAAAAAGGGGTTAAAAGTTTGTATGGAAGTCCGTCATTTTTAGAGCTAGAAGCCTGAAACTTTGTTTTTAGGTTAATAATTAGAAATAAACAATTACGTATCCTAGGGTAAAAAAGGGTGTTGAAAGTTTGTATGGGGAAACAAGATTAGTTAAACTATTTTATTCGAAACTTCACAAGAGTACTCCTATCAATAAATGAGTAAACAAGTGTTTCAGGCTCTTTCAGAATTCAACCCCTAAAAGGTGGAAAAGCATGGGTATCGTTTTTATGGTTTATCGGGTCGCTGATTACGAAAACAACAACTATTTCAAAATCCAACGTAGCAGACGGGAAATACCTACCATCATCCCCTGTGGGGGTGCAATATGGGTGTCGTTTAATGGTTTTTTGGGACGTTATTTACGAAAATGGCATCGATTATGGTTTGAAACCAACATAGATGGAAGGATGGATGGATGTATGTTTGTATGTAAAAATCATCATGGGTTGGGTGACTTGGGTGTCACTTTTAAGGTTTTTGGGTCGTAAATAACGTAAAAATATTTTAAACATAATTTATTAGAATAGAATAGAATATACTTTTATTGCATAAAAACATAAAACAAAATAGACAAGAAGATTTGTACAAAAATTTTGCACAAAATTACACCTGAACAAAAAAATACTAATTTAAAAATTAAAAAACAATGAAAATAAACAACCAAACCAAATATATTTTTTTAGAAATTAATAAAATGGCAATACCAAAAGAAATACTTAGGTACCTACCTATTTTGTATTGATCTTCAAGTTCCAATCCCTACCAATAAATGGCGTTGGTATCATTTTAGAACGCGGTAACGTTGTGCTTTTTCGAACTAATATAAAGTGAATGGTGAATGAGCGCTTCAAACTGTACCACATACGGTACCTATTCACTGTTAACGGATATTTGACTAGACTTCGACTTTGTTTGCTTGCTTACGGTTTAAGATTTGCTTCGTGTTTCGGATTAGTTGCTTGATTTTGTCTTTATTACAACCACTGTTCAAACTTGGAATTCGATTTGCTTTATGATTAGGTATTGTTGATAGAAGTATTTTTCTCACTGAAAAAATGACAACAGAAACTCTTAATATTAAAGAAAAAATGGAAAAACATACTGTCGTCCCCATTATAGGTGACGGCGCCTGTTTGTTTTGTGCTCTTTCATTTTTAATGTACGGAACCCAAGAAAATGCGATGGTGGTGCGTTCACAAATTGTTAGATTTGTGGTAAACGATTGGCCTAGGTTTTCAGTTATGACCCACGACAGAAATGGCGATAATTATTCAACAGCAAATGAATATTCAGCCGATATGTTAAAAAATGAAACTTACGGTGGACTTTGTGAATTGGTAGCTGCAGGATTAATATTTC
Source organism: Parnassius orleans (assembly GCA_029286625.1). Classification (NCBI taxonomy): domain Eukaryota; kingdom Metazoa; phylum Arthropoda; class Insecta; order Lepidoptera; family Papilionidae; genus Parnassius; species Parnassius orleans. The sequence goes on from JAGSMP010000729.1 coordinate 10,463, forward strand.
TGTTTCGGTTTGAAGTATATCGAAACGGTTTGCTATACACAGAGTCCGGAACAGATATCTGTTCAGTAAGGCGATTACGATTTAGCCATGATTTATGTAATGGACATTTTGACGCCTATCTGCCTATTGTTGCGAAGAAAATTACCCAGCGTCGCATGGAGGTACCTGACGAAGAGCGTGATCCTTTTTCAGAGCTTGACCATTTAATTGTTACATCTTTTGTAAACAGTGAAATAACATCTCTAACCAGCGGAACAGATCAATCTGTATCGTCGACATTAAATATGAAAAAAAGAAAAATAAACGAAGGTCGAGATTTGCTAATTACACAAAAAAAAAGTCAATTAAAAAGTGTACAAGAAAGATATAGGCAGAACAAGCCAGATTCAAATCGTAAAGCTGTGTCCGCTTATCAGAAAAAAAATCCCGATGTACACAGGCAAGCTGTTGCAAATTACCGAACTGCGAATCCACAAGTGCATAGAGCAATTCAGTCACGGTATGAGGAAAACATTATACTGCGTTTATGGTAAAACAAGGTCCATTCCGCTATGGAGTATGACCCTGATATTGCTTATAGAACTGACAGCAGTGCAGCCTTGGTTTCTATGACATACAAGTGTCAGTGGTGCAATGCGCTGAAATGGAAGGATGAGATACCTGGTATGTGTTGCAGCGCTGGAAAAGTGCAACTTGATCGGTTGAAACAACTGCCTGAACCACTCTTTAGTTTGATTAATGATCTACACCCAGATCATGACTATTTTATGGGTAATATTCGTAACTATAATGCCTGTTTCCAGATGACTTCCTTTGGTGGTAAACAGGTAACAGCAGATGGTTTTTCGCCGAATTTTAAAGTACAAGGCCAGGCCTACCATTTAATTGGAAGTATATTACCAGAAGCCGAACATGACGCTCATTACCTTCAAATATATTTTGTAGGTGAAGATGATCGAGAAGCAAAGATTCGATTAGAACATCGAATCTTTGCTTCTCGATTATTTCCTAACTTAAAGCCAAATTTAATTAAACAATTGCAAAATATGCTGAATCAAGTGAACCCGTATATAAAAGATCTGAAAGTGCCATTGATAAAGTCCCTCCTTCAGAGTCATACAAAGTTGTCATACATGCTGATAAAAAAAAAAACACCAGAAGAACATAGAGGTAGGTATAATGCACCAACTACAAATGAAGTGGCTTTAGTGTTAGTGGATCAATAATTTGATCGAAGGGACATCATCCTCGAGCGCCGAAGTAATTCACTTCAGCGTATTAGTGAGATACATCGAGCATATGATGCGGTACAGTATCCATTGATGTTTTGCTGGGGGGATGATGGGTATTCAATCAAGATACCAGAACGCGATCCCACAATTAAGTTACCGCTTAATAAAACTGTCACTTTTGCAAGTTTCTATTCGTATAGAATAATAATTAAAGAAGGATAAGATAACTATTTTGGTCAAATATCGTGTCCTTTTTAGTCAATATTTGGTGGATGAATACGCCAAAATAGAAACAGAGAGATTAAATTATATCAAAAATAATCAAGCCAAATTACGTGCTGATAGTTACATCCATTTAAAAGATGCTATTGGACAACAAGACGCAGAAGCCAACCAACTAGGACAAATGGTTGTCCTTCCATCATCTTTTACGGGGGGACCTTGGTATATGCACGAAAGAACACAGGACGCTATGACCTATATTAGGAATTACGGCCGGCCTGATCTTTTTATCACTTTTACATGCAATCATCGCTGGGACGAGATAAAAGAGCAATTGCTTCAAGGACAACAATCTCATGATAGACACGATATAATTTCGAGGGTGTTTCGACTAAAGGTGAAAAAGATCGTGAAATTATTGACAAAGGGCAAAATATTTGGTGAAATGCGATGCCATATGTACTCAACGGAATGGCAAAAGAGAGGTCCTTCCACATATTCATATTCTTTTATGGCTTCACAAACGTATTACTCCGGATCAAATCGACAATATAATTCGTGCTGAAATACCGGATCCTAATCGTGACCCAGAGCTTCACGAAATCGTTAAATGTAATATGATAGATGGTCCATGTGGAACTTTAAATCGAAAGTCACCATGTATGAAATATAACATGTGCAGTAAACGATACCCCAGGGCTTTCATAAGGGAAACTCAAACTGGTGAAAACGGTTATCCGTAGTACAAGAGATGTTTACTAGATGACGGTGGGTTCTCTCTTGATATCAAAGGCACAACCATAGATAATCGCTGGGTAGTCCCTTATAATCCCGTATTATTAAAAACATTTAACGCTCAATTAGATGTGGAATATTATCATTCGTTGAAATCAATAAAATACGTCTGTAAATACGTAAATAAAGGTTCAGACCAGGCATCGTTTGGGGCAGTATGGCGAATCCTTGAGTTTTTCATTCATGAGCGTTTCCCTCCCGTAGTCCACCTCGCTTGTTTGGAATCGTTGATTTATGGGCAAAGGGTTTATTTTAATGAGCAAAATCTGAGTGAAAGAGTGACTAGTCCTCCAACAACCACACTCCTATCCTTTTTCGATTTGTGTAAAGTGGATAACTTTGCAAAAACATTGCTCTACCTAGAAGTACCTGCATACTACGTTTGGGATAAAAGAAAGTTCCAAATGAGAAAGAGAGGAGCAAACGTTGAAGGCTGGCCAGGGGTCAAAAAAGAGCGCGTTCTGGACAGGGTTTATACTGTGCATCCGAAAAATACAGAATGCTATCACCTTCGCATGCTTTTTCATGAGATCCGGAGCCCAATTTCGTTTGAAGCGGTAAAACCTGTAGATGGTTCCAATCAGCGTGCAAAGCTTTCGGCTTGTTTGAAGATGATCAGCATTTGTTCGCAGCAATGGAAGAGGCAGCACTTTGTCAATCACCGCAAATGATTCGGGATCTGTTTACGATTATTTTAGTATTCTGCTAAGTATCAGACCCTTTAAGCCTTTGGGAGAAATTCAAAGAATACCTATCTGAAGATTTTAGGCAATTAGAAAGACAGGGAGATGTGGATGTAGAACACATAACAGATGTGGTATTTAACAAATGCCTTTCGGTAATAGAAGATGCCGTATTAGCGTTGGGTGGTCGGCTACTAAAAGAGTATGGGTTACCTCAGCCAAGCAAAGAACTACAATTTGAAAATAGAGAGTTTCTTAAAGAGACAAGTTACGACTTAGCATCATTAGAAAACACAGTTAAAAATAATGAAGGATCACTGAATGACGAACAAACAGCTGTTTACAATCAAATTAACACAAAAATTGAATCAAATGAGGTGGAATATTCTTTTTAGATGCTCCCGGTGGAACAGGCAAAACATTCCTCATAAATTTGCTATTAGCAAAAGTTAGAAGTACTCGCGGAATTGCTTTGGCTGTGGTTTCTTCTGGGATCGCAGCTACACTGACGGACAAACTGCTTATGCTATCTTCAAGTTACCACTCAATTTAACAACAGCTGATACTCCCATTTGTAATATATCGAAACAAAGTAATTTTGCTGAAGTATTAAAACATACGAAAATGGTAGTGTGGGATGAAATAACCATGGCTCATAAGGGTGGCGTAGAGGCTTTAAACAGAACTCTACAAGATATAAGAGGAAATAAAAAGTTAATGGGTGGTGTAACGGTTTTGCTGGCTGGAGATTTTAGACAGACTCTACCAGTAGTGCCAAAAGGAACTAGAGCAAATGAAGTAAAGGCGTGTCTTAAGAGATCCATTTTATGGCCTCTAATTAAAATCCTCAAGCTCTCAAAAAATATGCGGGTACACTTTGGAGAAAAAGAGTCTGCTGGCGAATTTGCGAATCTCCTACTTGAAATCGGCAAAGGTGATTACCCTATAAATGACGAAATGATAACCATCCCTGATAATTTGTGCACAGTTGTATTTACGTTACAGGAGTTAATAGCCAAAATTTACCTAGATATTGCTCATATCCACGATAAGCCAATGGAATGATTTTGTGAACGAACTTTGTGATTTTGTGTAACCCCGAAAAACGACCAAGCAGCGGTAATTAACGATATACTGTTAACGTGTTTTGTGGGGGAAGAAATTGGTGTACACGTTAATAGACTCTGTGGTCAACACAGATGATGTAATTAACTACCCAGTCGAATTTCTTAATTCACTGAAATCATCGGGTCTTTCACATCATAAGCTTATTATGCGCGTGGGCACTCCTGTTAGGTTGTTGCGAAATTTAAAACCTCTTCAACTGTGCAACGGAACCAGACTAAAAGTAAAAGCGTTACATCGCAATGTAGTGGAAGCCACAATAATAACTGGATGTGCGCAAGGGAAAACTGTATTTGTACCAAGAATTCCCTTGATCCCTAATGATTTTCCCTTTGAATTCAAACGAATACAGTTTCCCCTTAAAGTCTGCTTTGCAATGACCATAAAAAAATCACAAGGGCAAACATTAAAATTTACGGGTATAGACTTGAGAGAAAATTGTTTTTCACACGGGCAATTTTATGTGGCTTGCTCACGCGTATGCTCGCCCAGTAGTCTGATAATTTTGGCACACAGTAATAGATTAGCAAAAAATGTGGTGTATAAAGAAGTTTTGTAGTTTACTAGCTTTTGCCCGCGACATCCAATTATAATTGTCGCTTGTACCAGCAGACACTTTTTCACTCATGGGCGCGATATAACCGAACTCCACGCGGACGAAGTCGCGGGCAAAATCTAGTTAGTTTAATAAAGGTGTATTGGATCAGTAAAAAAGTTAAAGAAATATCCTTTCTTAGGGTTTATGGAGTAATTTGTCCGCAACGCTGCTATAATGCGTGTTAGCAAACCTCATTATGTCCTCATTGTTTCCCACTCATGCAGGTTTACTCAGGACGTTAATCAGAACCTAAAAGCACGTGGTTAATCAGCATTTATTAATCAGCACTAATTGCAAAAATCAATTTCATTGATGCCGTCGGGGATTGAATCCGGGATAAACGCGGACTGTGAAATTTATAGCGTTATACATTAAACGAGCACACAGCCCGCCTGGTAGTAAATGGACGCGTTGGTTCTCTATGAATCTACATCTATCCTGGATTAAGAGTCGAAATGTAAATGCGCTTTCACTCCTGAAATGCCTTGCATCCTGTGATTATTACTCTTTCATCTTGATCTGACATCATTAAACAGAACAAACCACTAACTGCACTGACTTTTTTTATAGGAGAGGGGGAAACGAGCATACGGCCACCCACAGAACACAATTACTCTCTACCAAGAGAAGAACGCCAACTTCATACTAAAAAACGGAAACACGTGTTTATGATTGTACACTACAAACGCTACGGTGGGTGCCCATATAAAACTTTTTTGCGGGAATTTCAAACCTTTGTATTCTGTAACTTTGAACTTTTTATTTAAGGCATATTCGAGTAATTTTGGCTCAAGCCTCACAAACCTATGGGGTAAATTCCCATACATTTGAGAGGTTGCACCAAAATTTCTCGAATATACTTTAGATTAGTATGTGGGATAAAATAAAACTATAAATAATTATAGTTACGTAATTTTATTTTCTGGAAGATAGATTGTTTAATTAAGTATACATTATTATTGATGTTTTTTATTGCTTTTGCACATAATATTTCCACGCTTGTTACTGATATGTAACACATGTTATTGTCAGAGATTTATTCTTCACAGAACATTAACGTAAGTTTAAATCAGCAAAATTCTCACGGTGAAAATTTAACTCAGCCCAAATACGTGATCTGAAACAAATACAATTCGAGTCAATATAGTAATAATCCCTACAAATAACGGTCAATAAATTCAAAATATTTATAGACTTACCGCAATATTGTCATAAGTTTTTCTTTTCCTATTATAGGAAACCTGCAGAAAGTGCAGAAAGTAATCAGATGATTCTGTGCTTTTTATTTGCACAACACTTAACTTACTTTCGATGATGATCACACATCGTGCATAAAATTTTGAAATAATGAATTCATTTATAGTTAATATCTTATACAGAGTTAACATCTCACAAAAAATCTTTACTGTATATTCACGACGAAATTATGACTGTGTATTCGCCTACAAACGAAAGTGAAGTATTCTGAGCCCATAATAACTGAATTTAAGCAAAAACACCACCCGGGGGACAAGAGTGTTAAACAAGCGACAAACCCGAAAGTACAGACTTGGCTCCTCGCCGTGTGGTAACGGCGTAAAAAATACCACCCCCTACTTTCGCACCATGAGGCACAAACTAAAAGAAGTGGTCCCGAGTTCCCGACGCCCCTTTAATGGGGCAGGGGTGCGAAGAATCTCCGGGAGGAAAACCGGCGACGAGGTTTGCCACCCGTCACGCTCTGTCTCCTGGAGGGGCGAAAAGTGGATTGCGGAAGCCCGTCTGACTACACTGAATGTATGTGGAGCAATGAATGATAAGATGGATGAAGTATGCGATATGATGTATGATAGAGGAATAGATGTGTTATGTGTAAATGAGACGAAACGAAAGGGAAAGGATGCTACTACACATGACATGTATACCGCGTACTGGTCTGGTGTAGACGAGACCGAGCGGGCATGCCAGGAAGTCGGTATCATCCTTTCAGAAAGAATGGGTCATTGTGTGAAAGAGTATGAATGTGTAAGCCCGAGACTGCTATGGATACGAATGAAAGTGGGCTTAAAGAAGTTGTTTGTTCTAGGGGTCTACGCCCCAGACAAGTCTAAGCCCACTTATATCCGAGAGTAGTTTTGTGAGATGGTAAGGATGGTGCTAATGAAATGCAAGGGTAATGAAAATATTGTTATATTAAGAGATTTTAATGGAAGGGTTGGTGTGAAGAGGCTTGGTTATGTAAGGATATTGGGAACGTTTGGTGATGAAAGAATAAATGAGAATGGTGAAAGCCTCCTCACCGTATGTGTGGAAAAGAATATTTTTGTGACGAACACTTTCTTTCGTCATAAGAAGATTCACATGTATACATGGGAAAGAGGTGGTGATAGAAGCATGATAGATTTCATAATTGAGAATGAAAGCATGAGAAGCGCAGCGCTAAATACAAGGGTTTACCGGGGGTTCAACGTAGGGACGGATTATTACTTGGTCTTATGCCGAATTAATGATCTATTCAGACGTTGGCGGCATCGGACATCTGTGTCTACCACTGCGTTACAGCGTATAAGAACAAAGAGATTACAAGATGTAGGTGTAAAAGAGAAGTTCAAATGTGGACTGAGAGAAAATATAAGTGGTATGGATGAATTGTGTATGAATGATTTAGACTTGGAGACTGTGTGGTATAATGTCAAGAAAGGTGTGGTGGATGCAGCTACCGAAGTATGTGGTGTATACACAAAGAGATGCAACATCTCTTCGCAGCGCCAGTGAATCAAGCCGATCAGAAAGAGCTCGGTCACCGACGATTTGAACCGCTCTGCGCTGGATGCGATCAAATGGAAGGAGCTGGCACTGGGGAGCCCCAGCCCAGAGATGGGAACAGCATTCCATGTGCGGCCGGACCTGCGCCTTATAAAGTTGCAGGCGGTGTGCCGGCGTGATATACCTTCTCTCTATGCTGAGCACGCCAAGCTTTTTAGAGGCCAATTTGGCCTTCTCTTTCAAGTGACCACGAAACTGCACGTCATTCGATATTTCGACGCCGAGGATTCCGATGCTGGCTGAGGCAGCAAGGGGAGTGCTTTGAAACTGAGGAGATACGACAAAGGGGTTCTTTTTGTGGTAAACGCGCAAACTTGTGTCTTCTGGGGATTGAACTGGACTAGATTTAGTTGCCCGCAATCCGAGACTTTGTTCAACAAAGTCTCCACTTTAAACACAAGTTTGTTCTTGTACTCGGTGACGTTTTCCTGAGAAATATTTGCACAGCCGGTGTATAAAGCATCACCAGTGCTTTTCTAATATTTACGCGAAGACTACACATTAAATGAAACTAATGTTTACGGATTATATCGCGTTTAATTTATACTGGTGATTAAATGAAACTAATTTTTAATTTTTTAATCCGTAAAAATTAGTTTCATTTAATCACCAGTGCTGTCGTCCGCATAGAAATGAATGTTACCGGTTTGCAACATATCATTGATATGCAGAAGAAACAACGTTGGTGGTAGCACGCAGCCTTGTGGAACACCAGCGTTAATAGGCTTGTGATCAGCCAGAAAACTGGTGATCCAAATGCACAATTTCTCTGGAAGCCCATAGGAAGGAAGATTCGAAAGAAGCGCTTTGTGTCAAACCCGATCGAAGGCCTTCGCTATGTCCAAACTAACCGCCAAAGCCTCCCCCTTCGACTCTATTGCCTGCGCCCATCTGTGTATTAGGTAAACAAGAAGATCACCAGCTGAGCGACCCCGATGGAAACCGTACTGGCGGTCACTAATCAGCTGGTGCTCCTCAAGGTACCGCACGAGCTGGCAGTTAATAATGGACTCCATTATTTACGAGAACAAGTAGGTGATAGCCATAGGCCTGTAGTTGGACGGATCAATGCGGTTACCTTTTTTAGGGATCGGGTGCACGAAAGTTGTCTTCCATGATTTCGTGATTACGCCTAGGGAGTTGGAGTACCGGAAAAGACGCGTTAGAACCGATGCCAACTCTGGAGCGCACGTCCTCAGCACAATTGGCGGGATTCCGTTAGGCCCCCTCGACTTGTGGATGTCCAGGAGAGTGCTTTGCGTACTGAGCACTGTGTGAATCGCACATTAGGCATGGAGCTCTCACACTGCGAAATGGTCGGCGGTGTGTTCTCCCCGTCATCGAGAGTCGATTTGGACGCAAAAAGGGAGCCTAAAAGATCGGCTTTCTCTTTTGCGGCGTGGGCCAGTGAGTCGTCCTCCCTGTGCAGAGATGGTGGTGATGGCTTACAGAAATTCTCTTGGACAGCCTTGGCGAGAGACCAGAATGCGCGGGTTCCCGAAGGACGACGAACTAATTTCTGGCCAATTGTGCCAATGTGCTTATACTTTGCCGTGGCAATAACTTTTTTGAAGGAACTGGAGGCGAAGTTATACTTCTTTTTAAGCATGCTGGTGTTTACATCCCGAACTGCCGAAGCGTCAGCCCAGGCCTGATAACACACCTGCTTACTGCGTAATGCAGTCTTACAGGAGCGACCAAACCAAGACTGAGATCTGCCTCCGATGGGTACCACAGATAATGGAATAAATAGTTCCATTCCCTGTAGTACCACATCAGTGACAGAGTCAGCAACAGCGCTGGGATCATCCGGCGAGAAGCAAACCCGCCCGCATGGGTAGGATGCAAAGAAAAACCGCATTCCGTCCCAATCCGCCGACTTGTAATGCCAAACACGGCGGCAACCTGCAGAACGCAACCGCGAAGGCAGCGTGAGTGGCACCACACTCCGGGTCAGACAATGGTCCGAAGAGCCGAGAGGGGCGTCGACGGAAACCTAATAACCGTCTAGATGAGAGGTCAGCAGGAGGTCCAACAGGGAAGGTGTATGATCTTCCACATCTGGAATCCGCGTAGGCGAAGTGACCAGTTGTGTCAGACCATATGCCATGGCAAAGTCATAAACAGATTTCCCCGCATGATCGGTTGACGTTTTGCAGCTGTATAATCCTCCATCATTATTATCACTACAGCCCTCCACAAGTTCACTGCTGAACATAGGCCTCGCACAAGTCATGTGTCGTCACACTTCCTAGTAGGGTACCGCTCTGCACTTCGATTACAAGCGAAACTTTACGCAAGCCGAATTATCTTTTTGGCATATTCTATAGACGCCTCTTATTTCTCGAACTCGACATGCAGTGTTGGATTTCCTAACGCCGCCATGAAACTACTACTAGTTTTACTACTTGTTAGGATTCCTTTTCAGCCTAGGAGTCCGTCGGGGTATGTGCCTTTCTCTGACCTATTTCTGCCGCTAAATATCAATGTTTGCACTGCTGTTTTCGGGTCTGAAAGGTATAGAGCCAGTGTAGTTGGGGGCTATGAGGCATTCCATCTTGGTCCTCAGAGCTGACAGTGCATCTGTAGCCGTTTATATTTGAAGTTTCAAGTGTCCATGGGATGCAGTAGCCAAGTGCAGTAGCCAAATTGACAAACGAACTTACAGTCCACCTGATGGTGGACTATAAGTTCGTTTGTCAATTTTATTTTACGTGGTCAGCCATGCTGCAGTTGAATTATGGTTGTAGCACAAATGAGTCGGTTCGACCGAGGAAGGACCACGCTCTCTCAGAATACCAGCGCGAATCAGCAGATTTATGCTATGTTTCATAGGGTATGAATGTAGAATCTTTTGTATTGTATATTTGTATGATATATTTTATATAAATTCCTCTCTTGTACAAATTTTTTGTTTCTGTTTTTTCCTTTCCCTGTGTTAAAGTATATGTATCTAGGAGTTCAGCGTGCCTCTTGGCAAAGGCCTCCTCTGACTTTGCAACTCTTTTTTTATAGGATATGAGTGATAAACGAGCACACAGTCCACCTGATGGTAAGTGGTTGCTGTGGCCCATAGACATTTACATCTATCCTCGATTACAAAACAAAATGCAGATACGTTGTCACCCGTGAGGACTAATATGAAATGCCTCGTTTCCAGTAAAAAGGGTCTCCGGTTCTCTACACTCACTATACTAAACACAGCAGCGTAAAGCTGCTATTTTACGCTGGTATGTGATCCTTCCCCGGTCGAGCCGACCCATTCGTGCTACAACTATACTAATAATATAGCTGCAGCATGGCTCTACCACGTAACAAAACTCTTTTCCAGTTTTGGCCTGATGTGATTAATATCGACATAATTGGCTACTATTAGCTCAGAAGATTATTTGCATACTATTAAGACTTATAATAACTACTTTTAAACATTTATCTTTCTATCTGTCTGTCTGGGCAAATTTTCGGAATGGCTGAACCGATTGTGATGAAACTCCACAAACAGTTGGAGAGTAGTACAGTAGTACATCTAGGCTATATTTTACACGAAAAACATACACGAAATACTTTTTTTGTGAAATCGAATAACTGATTAAAATGGTTTATGGTGGTTATCTTGTTTTTCGTCGTTCATAATTTTTTGGTTTGCAACTTTACACAAAAAAGTTTTAGTTCAAATACAAAATCGATATTTATTTTTTTTTTTTGCAAAATTTTACAAAAAAAAAACTATTGTTAAAGAATATAGTTATATACTTAAAATAATAGATCTTCTATTTTTATTTAAATCTTTTCCCATAGAGCATAATAATTTTCCAGATTATATCTGAATTACGTTCCATTAAGACTTTTATAATGAACGAAAATGGAAGACTTGTAACGCTAACTTTTTTGTCTGTATTTGAGGGGGTCACTGTGTGGTTTAAATACACAATTGGACCCGGTAGGTGGCGCTGTTGTCGAGATCCAAAAATCACCCATGCGAAGTCGGGGTGTGGCTAGTTTAAAATAAAAAAAAAATTTTAGTTCTTCGATACGAGGTTCTAAAAGTCTGTATTTTGATATAAGATAATCAATATAAAATCATTCTATATATGTTTGTATATTTTCAAAGTCTAGAGTGATAACTATTTTATAGTACAGCCAAGCTGAACCGAGATGTTTTTTTTTTATTATTATGTACGAGCAGTTATGTAGGTCTAGAGAGACCAGTATCACTGCGACCTAAAGATCTATTTTGATCGCATCTATGTCTACAGTTCACTACGAAGTCCTACGTCCTCAATGAATAGAAGGAGTTGCTTAGCTGTGAGTAATTCCACTTCTTCTGGGCGAAGTACATAGTTTCCCAGATGAGTGCTACGTTCCGCAATTTTTCAGGATGTGTGAAGGCGTTTCCTCCTCTAGGGAGGAAAACCGGCACATCCTTGAGTTGCTTAGTCCCAGGATGGACATGTGCTTTTTAAGACAACAGTGTCCAGTCAGGGCTCTTACCAGAATGCGCAATTTATTTTTACCTAATCCCAGGGCTTCCGAAGAGAATTTACGATCGTAAGCCCGGATTAAGGTTTTAGAATGTTTTAAGCCTGGTGTATCAGACCAGACCTTAAGTGATTTATTGTGGTAAAAAGTTTCCAGAGTCAATCGGGCGAGGCTTTTTGAGATTCCACAAAATGGCTCGGGTCCAAATTGTGTACTCTTTGAACCCTCCCGTGCGAGCTTGTCGGTAGTTTCATTGCCTACAATACCCGCGTGACCCGGAACCCATCTTAAAACGTTGTTGTTACCTTGATGAAAAAACCTTGTTGTTACCTCCCAGGGCGTTTAGTCAGTTCACGCAGTCTCCAACTATCAGAGTTAATAAAGATAATATGGTTAACATAGTGTTTTTGCAGATTGATTTCCGCACACTGAAGTATGGCGAAAATTTCTGCCTGGAAGATACAGGTGAATCTACCCAAATTCATATTAAGTTTGAATTTGAGGCGTTCCACATAAATTCCAAAGCCTACGTTGAGGCCCATTTTTGACCCATCGGTATACCAGATAAGGCTACCGACCTCACAGATGACCTGTCCATTCAGCCAGTCTTCTCTGGAGGGTAGTTCCACTGTAGACTTTTGTTAAAAGAATATAGTGGACGCATAATATCTGAGATCATGCATACGACCGGTGTTTCCTTAATTGAGTTGAGCATGGATCTCAATATATAGGAAAGCAAGCTCAAACCGCCCTGAGCGTTAATCCTATACAAACTAGCCCTCGCCTCCTTATCTAAGTAAAGATCAAGGGGCGTTAGGCCTATCATCGATCATCGATCACCTGGAGCGGCTTTTTATGCACTTCTACTGGCAACTGGAGCGATGCGATCATCAGATCGCATCGCTCCAGTTGCCATTAAGCAGGCAGTCTTTTGTAGACTATTTAGTCTGTCCGCAGTCGTCTTAACCGAGATGTTACAACCGTGTAGAATCACGCTCTCACAAAATACCAACGTAATTTATTGACACAATGCTATTGTGTTTCGAACGGTGACTAACGAGAACAGAACTCGTGTTTCACTAGTAACGATGCATTCTATCTTAGTCCTCAGGAATGCCAATACATCTGCATTTTGATGTTTAATTAAAGTTAAAAGAAGGTCTTGTTAAAAATTCTATATTAAATATTAATGCTATGAAAAGTCTGAGAGCTTAATATGCATAGATACACGAGTATATCACCATAACGCGTAAGGTATAGTAAGTGCCATTTAGTGGGGACCTAAATTTACTCTAATATAGTTTCAGTACAGTTGATATAATTCACTTTCCATCGATCTAATGAATATATGTGTAAGCTCTTCGACCCTGACAAATGTATGTCGAGAGTACTGAGTTCGATCCCTGCCAGACCCGAATAAATTGCCAATTGCAATTTTAAGTGCTGATTTAGCACGTGCTCGGCAGTGAAAGAAAACATCGTGAGGAAACCAGCATGTTTGAAAAGGAAACATTTTGATGTTATGTGACTCTTAGTGACGCTGTAAGAATATCCACTACTCCATATCGTCCCGTGTATGTCGTAAGAGGCGACAGATGGAAAAAAAAAACCAAGAGATGGGCAGCAGCGTCTTCCTAATAACAACTAAAAAAAAATCTGCGGTTGTCAGTCCGCCTGTCAAGCCTATGTTCCTATGTTCAGCAGTGAATTTTTAAGAAGCTGTAACGGAGGTGGTGTAAGGTCCGTAAGTAGTTAGTTTGTACCAGTTCTGGCTCACTGAGTCAGAACTGGTACAACTCACCATCCTCAGCCCTCGTCGGCTGACGGTGTGTCGACGAAACCTAAATAAAAGAAAGGTTTTGGCATGATCTGATCACGAATCTGCGCTCCGTTTTTGCGTAGGATGCGCGGTTCCGGAGATATGTAGATCAATTAACTAATATCTAATTGATTTCCGGTGGACCTGTACCCTCATTAACGTTCCATTGTTCAGCCTTTCCTCTTATCTATTGTACCTTGAACACCGTCATTACCGCTCTTATCTGTTACTCGTACACCCTGCTTATCAGTACTATTGTATTATACTTCTTTGTTAATAACTACCATGCTATTCTGAATCATCAATAAAACACATTTCTTAATTTTGTTACAATTTTTATTTCCAAAATTTTATTGCTTATTATCTATAAAATAGAAGCGAAACATCTCATCCACTAAAATATCGTTGTACAGTATGTTCCCTGTAAATATGCTCGTAATACTATGCATTGAACATCCCTGAAACTTATATAGCAAATACATTAAGCAATATTCACCACAAAATGAAGTCCACTCATTCTGAATCCTATCAACATTCCAGTCCCATGTTTTACAATTCCTTTTTAAAAAACTCTAGATAATATCGTGTAGATGATCGTCCATATGTATCAAAATATTGACCGATGCCATTCGTATCGATATATAAAGCTATCCAATGTAAGCCTGGTTTATAATCTGTATCCAAATTGCATATTATATACGTTGGTATGTGGGTATACATGGGCAGTCTTTTAGCAGCATAATCATTATTTTCTAGACTGGGATGAATCTTTTTCAGATGTTGTTGTACATCTAGTGTATCCATGGTATTACTGCTATTAGTAGATTATTACAGTACCAATCTATTCAATGGTTAACACAGGAATGATTAATTATAGAGATTTGTAAATATTAAATCGCATTATTTAGTGATGATTTGTATGAGTCATCGGTGTATCGCAAGTCGCAACACGAAAGAATGCGAGATAAGCTTGTTGACTAATAAAGTTACTATCAGTTTCACTGCGGAAATGCTTTAGATTAGATATAACTTAGTGGTGCTATATAAGACCGAGCAGCTGCAGTCATGGAGTCAGTGTATGGTCATTTGACCGCAGTGGATCTACCAATACTACGTTTGTGTTACTTCAACGCATCAATGGTCATGGACGTAAGTGTTTATTCTATTGACAATCTTACTTTTCTTTCTGTTGTTTTCTTAGGTGTGTGTGTGTGTGTGTGATTAAGTGTGAACAAATTGATATTAACATGATAACTGTGTTGTTGCAGAAATCATTCAGCTTCGATCAACATACCAATAAACAGTATTACTACTCGCCACTCTCCCCTCAAAAAGAGAGTGATGACATCGTCATTAATAATAACACATGCGATGGTGGAAAAAGAAAATCGTAATCGATTGATCATTTTTTTAAATCGGAATAAAAAATAAAAAAGAGGAAGCTGTTATCGTCAACCGTAGCACGAGCCGCTAGAGATCGTGTATCATACATTTATACTAATTCTGACGACGGAGACCATGCGACGCATCTCATAAAAATTGAAATGTACGATATGAAGAAGCTATCCAAGATTCCAACTATTGATAATTGGAAACATGCTTCCACGAGGATTAAACACTAATAAGGATAGCATTTACGACAACACAAATGCCCTCGTATACACAATATTACAAAGACAATAGCAGAAAGTGAAAAAGTTAAAAAATACTTTCTTAACAATGACAGTCATTAGCTGATCATTGGTGAATGTGATTCTGTTTACTTAAATTACTTCTGTGTACTCTTTAGATTCAACGAGCTGTCGTCTTGTGCTGCTGAGAGGAAGACAAGAGCAGAAGGAAGAGATGCGTGTGGCATACGTGTACAGAACACGTCATTGAATATCAAAACTACAACACTGAGTGGAGAAGAAAAAGAGAAGAATATGCAGTATTCAAGAGCTGAATAACCATTCTTCAGTTCAAAATCCAGCCGGTTGCTCTGTTTCGAAGACTGGCCTCTCGTTATGTGACAAAAGCCTGAAGGTCATGCAGAAGCTGGTTTATTTTAAACTGGCCGTGCAGACAGGACCAAGTGTTTCCATTGTGGTGGTGGTTTAAAAGATTGGGAAGATGATGATGATCCTTGACAGCAGCATGCTCAGTGGTTTAGTTAGTGTGCTTATGTAAAGTTTAAATTCGAACAGTGTTTTATATAAGATTAAATAGGGGGTTTATGAAGAAATAAAAAATAATATATTGCATACAATATATTAATACATAATTTTTTAATGTTTCACATAGTTACATACACACAAAATGCATTACGCACAACACATAAATCTAACACACAACACACATTATAACCTTAACTACTATAGTCTATAGTAACATTTCTGTTTTTATCTATTTCAATAATATTATCAGCATAAACCATAGATTTAGAATATACTGGCGTATAGACCACCTGACAGCCCGAAAACGCGTGACCAATTTTGATTTGTCATTGTGTGCGTTAGCTAGTGATGTATATTTTACTTAAAAGGACTATCGAAAATGATTGTTAAGGAAGCGGTAAAAAGATTATAAAAAATTGTTTAGTGCATGAAGTTGAATAACTTCAAAAATTAACTGAATTTTACCATGATAGTTCTAAAATAATTAAAAAATATTCATATAACATGTTCCTGTGAATAAGCTGAACCTACCTGCCTTTTGTTGGATTTTAATTCAAATGTATAAAATCCCAGGTGACTTTACCGAAAAACTTAAAAAAAACTCCCCAATAATCAGATTAGAATGTTGTATTTTCGAGCTATGATCTTTGGAGAAAAATATTTACTGCCGTGGGCAGTTTCCACCTTCAACCCGTCCAATGAATCTTAACCACTTTTTCTAATTATGGAATCCGTAGGGAATCTGTTTGAAAAACGGCAAAATAAAATTACATTTTAGAACGCAAAACGAGGATTTATTTTCTTGTTGTGTAGGCAAGTCTATCGATTCATTATAAATATTCAAGATAAATATCGACATTAATTTTGATATAGTTGAGTCAATCCCTAGCGTACATGTAAAATATTTTGTATAAAAATGTATTTACCAAATTCATGCAAATTATAAACACCGTGACTTTTTTCTTTGCAAAATATCAAAATTAACAAAATAATTGAATATATTCTATATTTTAAACAGTATATAACATAAATTTTAACCAAAAATAAACGCGTCATAACATTGACGACGTCTTGAGAATTTACCTGTGATATGTGAAATTATCAGGATTATTTCTATTATTAACAGCACAGTCACTCACGGAACAATTAACCATTTTGGAAAAAAGTTACTTACCTAAAATAACCACTATTATACTTTAAACAATTACAAAATATCTCGGAGCTATTTCTTGCGTGCCGAATTGTGCCAACCTGTCATTCAAAATCGGTTACAGAGTCATGAGATTTGGTATCCTTTTCTATGCATTATTGCCATAAGGAATTTTCCTCTCCCTTGCACACTATGTTGGTCTATACGCTAGTATATCCTAAGTCTATGGCATAAACTATACAGTTAATTGTTTATAGTAGTGAGGATTCAAATCGTACTTCTAATCTTACACTACCATGCTTTATGAGATTTCAATGAGCTGATGAGTTAGCTGATAAATCAGGAGTTAAATCAAATGCTAATAGACAGTAACCTTTGGCATAATGTTCACAAGAGATTCCATTTCCTTGATTAAGAAAGTGAATACCAGTTCCCGAGAATAGAGTATGATATGCTGATGTAAATATACTATTATTAAAAGATGGTTGCAAAGCTTTTGAAGGTATTTCTTGACCATCAATATATAAGCTGAAAGAATTAATACCATATTTTTCAAAGTTAAATGGATTTTTATTAAGGGAACCATTAAATGCAGAATTGTTCACAAATCCAATTATACATCTTTTGGGTACCTGTCCTAAGAATATATTATCAAGAGGTTTTCCTTGAACACCCGATGGAATTGTTAAAACTTTTACTTCAGCTCGAGTAATAGGATATTTAGCAGTGGTAGAAGCTGAAACTTTTTGATGTGCGAGTAATTAACACTTAATTAACACTTGTTTTTACGTGGTAGAGCCATGCTGCAGCTATATTAATAGTATAGTTGTAGCACGAATGGGTCGGCTCGACCGGGGAAGGACCACGCTCTCACAGAATACCAACGTAAAATAGCAGCTTAATGCTGCTGTGTTTCGTATGGTGAGTGTAGAGAACCGGAGACCCTTTTTACTGGAAAAGAGGCATTCTATCTTAGTCCTCACGGCTGACAACGCATCTGCATTTAAATTCGCTAACGAAGATAGATGTAGATGTCTATGGGCAACAGCAACCACTTACCATCAGGTGGACTGTGTGCTCGTTTGTCACCCTTATTCTATAAAAAAAAAAAAAAAACTTGGATTGATTCGTGCTAGTCGGACAATAAGAGTTGCGTTCGTAGTGCAAACTTTCAACTTTACATCGTTTGACCCAGCAATTAAATTAAAACTCTTTTTTGATCGAACGAATTTTACACTCATTTCAATACCATTAATTAAAAATTTATCACGAAAAAATGCGAGATAAGCTTGTTGACTCATAAAGTTACTATTAGTTTCACTGCGGAAATGCTTTAGATTAGATATAACATACTGGTGCTATATAAGACCGAGCAGCTGCAGTCATGGAGTCAGTGTATGGTCATTTGACCGCAGTGGATCTACCAATACTACGTTTATGTTACTTCAACGCATCAATGTTCATGGACGTAAGTGTTTATATTGATATTAACATGATAACTGTGTTGTTGCAGAGATCATTCAGCTTCGATGAAAATACCTATAAACAGTATTACTACTCGCCACTGTTCCCTCAAGAAGAGAGTGATGATATCATCATTAATCTGAGTAATATCGTTAAGAAAATATCATGAATAGCAAGTCAATAATCTTCAACGATTCAAAAATAGCAAAAATGAATTTTTGCTATTTTTAAATAAAAGAATTTGCCACTCTAGATTACACCAAAATATTCCTAATTAAAACTCCTTACCCGTTCACTTCACTGTCTCTTGAAGAGAAAAAACAAATTTGCTGGATTGAAAAGCACAGAAGGTATCGATGGAGTGAAGGCTTTGTTGATTATAGAGAGTTTCACAGAATTATCAAGACATATTTGAGAGATAAAAATATTTTTTTAAAGGATGTGAAAAAATAAAATGAGTACAAGATATTTGTGATGAAAATAATACTATCATAGATATAAATTGCTTAGGAGCTCCCAATTTAAATACTCTTTGTGAACTTTATTGTTAAGATACTTTACTGTATAACTGTTTTACTCATAAGAAAATCTGTGCGTTAAAAAATGTTTTATTTGTTAAGAAATGGTGTTTTGAAAACAAAGTGATTGTTTGATTTACAATAAAATATATGTAAATAAAAACTTCATCTTTTAATTTAAACTATCCTTGTGTTCGAGGCAGAGAAAAAAAAAACAATAGTTTCAGACCAGCAACGATTAGTATTATTAAAGTAACTTTTTTGTACCACATTTTAACGATGAAGTGGAACCTCTAATGGAGAGAATTGGTGCCTTCAGCGACACTTAGCTCGAGTGAAGTGACGCAGAAGCCCCAATTCTATCCTACTGCTATTAGTAGATTATTACAGTACCAATCTATTTAAAGGTTAACATAGGAATGATCAATTATAGTGATTTGTAAATATTAAATCGCATACTTTTGTGATGATTTGTGGGAGTCATCGGTGTATTGTAAGTCGCAATACGAAAGAATGCGAGATAAGCTTGTTGACTCATAAAGTTACTATCAGTTTCACTGCGAAAATGCTTTAGATTAGATATAACTTAATGGTGCTAATAAGACCAAGCAGCTGGAGCTGGAGCATGGAGTCAGTGTATGGTCGTTTGACCGCCGTGGACATTAGTGAATGTGATTCTGTTTACTTAAATTACTTCTGTGTACCCATTATATTATATTTCTAATCCTTTACTAGACTATAAATATCGGGCATTATTTGAAAGTCGGTATCAGTTTGTCTACCAACACTGAACTGTTACTTACTCTGCTACCTATTGTCTTCTTTACTATAAAGATGGAAAACTTCAGTGAAGTGTGCACCAGTGCTTTCTTTTCCACACCCATGGAAGAGAATATGGAACTATTCAACAACGAATTAAATCAGTAGTTGTCTAAAGTTTGTGATGAAATAGAGAAGCGTGAACTGTTCGATTCATCATATGATGATGAGTTGCATAATAACTTTGCGATGGTTGAAACACAGTTTAAGTAAGTAAAATAAAAATTAATTTCGATCATAATCTACATTAATTTCGATCATTGTCTTACATCGTTTTTTAATAAATTTAAACATTTTAACAGTCAATCACTACAGCTTGGAAGAGGAATGAAGCGAACGAGCAGTGAAGAACCCAAGATCATCAAAAACCCAAGAATGGAAGAAGAAGCGTCTACCTCTGCAGGGAACAGTTTCGGTAACGATGATCAAGTGGAATGTCTAACGTGTCATAATATATTTATCAAGAAAAGGTATTTAGCTAATCATTCTAAAAGTAATGTTCACAAAAATAATCTTTTAAATTCACATAAATCTTTATCAAACGTTAGTGTTATTCAACCTACTTTTGGAAATAGGATTTTAACTTATAAAATCAAGAGTATAGTAGATCGTTCGACACGGGTAAATTTTGAAACTCCTGAATTATTTTTAAATTCTATTAAAGATGATATTTTATTTTTAATACAAGAGTGTATTTATCAACACCTAATTTTTAAAGTAAATTTCATATTGCATGCTGATTTTATTCAACAAACTAAAGATATTCATGATACGTTCGATTTTCAAATATTTAACTATATTATTTGTCAAGGAGATGACTTAAATATTTTTCTTTCATCTTTAAATGATACAATTACTAGTAAAATTAGTGCATTTGAAAAAAAAAGATAGTGGATGGAGTCTAAAAAATATAAAATCTATAGACATGAATGTTAATAAATTTAACCCCCTATGCGGTACTTTATACATAGATCTTCCCCGTGACATAAAATTAAAAAAGGCTGTTATAAATGTAAAAAACGAAGATTATTTTTGTTTTAAATGGGCGTTACTCTCAGCGTTATATCTCGTAAACAAAAACGGGTATCATCGTACGCTAAACATGCAAATAAACTTAAATTTGATGGTATTTACCTTCCAGTAAAATTTTTGACAGAGCAAAAGTAGAGAAATTAAATGATATTAGTATTAATGTTTTTGGGTTAGAATATAATAAAGAAAAACGATGTAATTCTATAGTAGAACCATTATTTTTATTTAAATAAATTTATCAAGTTATTCTTTTTTTTCAAGGATATGAAAAATCATTATTGTTACATAAAAAATTTATCGCGGTTAGTTAGTAAACAAATTTCAAAAGATGATCACACAAGTACATTTGCGAAGCATGTCTACTTAATTTTCCATCTCAGGAAAGGTTAAATAACCATGAACAATACGATTGTGCCCACATTTGTACGGAATTACCAAACAGTGAAACTTTAAAAAAGAATTGGTTCGGTCAACCTATTTCAAATGATAAAATTAAATTTGATAGTTATGAAAAAAGTTACTCTCTTATTTATACTTTAGACGTATAAATATGAGAGTAAAAGAATTTGTTGAAAGGAAAAAGCAAGAAAGAACGGATAAGAATGATGGAAGGATATCTGATAACTTCCAGGCAAATATTAAAATGTTCTGGAAAGTCGTAAGAACTGCCAGGGGAAATTCAATACAGCCTAGAATTAATGCTATACGACACGAGAATGGCTGTATGCTGTATGATGAAGTTTCGAATTTAAAGAGATGGAAGGAATACTTTGAAAGCGTGTTTATGAGTGAAGAGTCGTCTGAATTAAGTGAAATAGAAATTCCCGAAAGAAGTGGAGAGAGGTAGGGAGATAAGTGTAGATGAAATAATGAAAGCAATGAAAAGCATGAAAGCAGGTAAGGCAGCCGGATATGATGGAGTATCACTCGAAATGCTGAGGGCTGGGGAGAGAGTGGTGGCAGGCCTGCTGTACACCTTGTTTAATTTATGTTGGTAACTGAAGCGGCTACACTGACTGGTGCAAAGCCGTTATAGTCCCAATATATAAGGAAAAAGGGTCACAGCAGGACTGTAAAAATTACCGTGGCATTAGCTTGCTTAGCATTGTGGGTAAACTGTATGCTAAGGTGTTAATTTAAAGAGTTATGGAAGAAACTGATGGAAAAATTTGGGATGTGCAAGCTGGATTTCGAAAGGGGATGTGGTGTACGGATCAAGTCTTTTCCATGCG
Organism: Parnassius orleans; assembly: GCA_029286625.1. NCBI lineage: Eukaryota > Metazoa > Arthropoda > Insecta > Lepidoptera > Papilionidae > Parnassius > Parnassius orleans. The sequence goes on from JAGSMP010000729.1 coordinate 32,592, forward strand.
CATGATTGCGGAGAAGTTTTTGACCAAAAACCAGAAAGTTTTTCGTGCGATCATGAACTTGGAAAAGGCTTATGACAGAGAGGACAGGAATGTGTTATGGCAAACACTGAACTCATTTGGGTTGAACGCTGGTTTGATACAGGCTGGTTTGATCTTTATAAGGACTCTAGTGCTTGTGTCAGGATCAACGCGGTCTAGTCGGACTGGTTTGGCATCCAAAAAGGTGTCAGACAGGGGCAGCTTCCCCGTGGCTGTTTAACCTATTTATGGACAGTTGTTTGCAAACTTTGAAAGTTGAGGAATGTGGGTTGAGAATAGGTGAGTTAACCGTCAAATGCCTTTTGTACGCCGATGATCAAGTCATATTTGCATCGTCGGCGGCCGACTTGCAAACGATGGTTACTTTAATGAACTGGTCATTAAAAGAAAGGAGTATGAAAGTGAACGCAAGTAAGACGAAAGTGATGTTTTTGAAAGAGAAGTAAGTAAAACGTTATGTGAAATAAGAATAGAAGGGGAGATGATTGAGCAAGTGGATGAGTTTGTATATTTGGGATGTTTATTTAGCAGGGATGGTAGATGTGATAAGGATATAGAACGACGAGGGAACGCAGGAAATAGAGTGAATGGGGCTCTACACGCTATTGTGAAGAGTCAGAACGTGTCAGAACAGAATGGCACGTTTGGCAATTCACAATGCTGTGTTAGTCCTTACTTTAATGTATGGTAGTGAAAGTTGGGTCTGGCAGAAGAAGCATGAGAGTAGAATAAATGCTGTAGAAATGCGGTCATTAAGGTGTATGCTAGGGCTGAATCTGAATGACAGGGTGAGAAATAGTGTGATAAGGGAAAAGTGTGGTTTGCAAGATGACGTTGTGACCAGGATTAAGAAAGGAATGCTTCGGTGTTTTGGTCATGTAGAAAGAATGAACGAGGAAAGAGTGACAAAGCAAATTTATGTTGCAGAAGGGAACGGAAGAGTCGGGAAGGGACGCCCTAGACGAAGGTTTATCGTACAAATTGGCGATATATTGAAAATGGGCCAGATCGATGCGTAGATATATGGATGTAAAGGGGGCGAGAGAAGTGTGTCAGGATCGTGCCAAATGGAAGTCCGTAGTCTCTGCCTACCCTTCTGGGTGACAAGCGTGAGTGTTTATGTATTTATGTATATGAAAAAAAGTTAAAGATACCATTCGTAGTTTATGCTGATTTTGAAGCATTTTTAAAACCGATAGAATCGTGTTGTAAAGATCGATCCAAACCTTTCACACATAATATTCAGAAACATGAAGTGCATAGTTTTGGTTATTATATAAAATGTTCATATGATGATAAATTATCAAAATATGTAACATTTTGCGGACCCAACTGTGCACAATTGTTTATGGAAAGTTTATCTAACAATTTAAAATAAATAAATAGACTTCAAAAATGTCGAGTTCCGCTAACAAATGAAGACAAAAACCAAATTTTAAATGCAACTATTTGTCATATTTGTGAAACAGAGTTAGCAGAAATTTTTTATGATTTTGATTGGTACACTGGTAGTTTTATAGGTGTTGCTCATGAATCATGTGGCTCGAAGTTCAGAACACCACGTCATATACCAATATTTTTACACAACCTTAGTCACTATGATGCTCATTTTATTGTTCATGCATTAAACTTTTGTGATGGTGAAGTCGAAGTTATCCCTCAAAATAAAGAAAAATATATATCCTTTTCCTAAAAAATTAAAATGAATAACCATAAAGTTATATTGAGATTTGTAGATTCATTTAAGTTTTTATCATGTAGATTAGAAAAATTAGCCAAAAATCTCAGTAATGATCAACTTAAAAAATTACGTAGAAATTACCCTAATGATGAAGATATTATTCGTTTAAAACGGAAAGGGGTTTATCCATATGAATTTATGACTAATTATGATAGTTTAAGCCTAAAGTCGCTCCCTGAACAAAAAAATTCACGCTAAAGATGTTTGGGAACACTTTGGGTGTTGTAATATGCTAAATTATTTAAACTTGTATTTAAAAACAGACGTTTTACTTTTATCCGATGTATTTCATAACTTTAGAAAGGTATGTATTAATACTTATGATTTAAAATTATGATTATTACACAGCTCCCGGTTTAAGTTGGGATGCAATGCTAAAATATACAAAAATAGAATTAGAACTTTTAACAGATTATGAGAAAATTGCATTTATTAGATCAGGTATCAGGGTTGGTGCATCTCAATATAGTAATCGTTATGCTAGAGCTAATAACAAATACATGGGGGATTATGATGCAGGGAAACCAAATTCATATATCACATATTTTGATGCCAACAATTTATATGGTTGGGCTATGTCTCAATATCTTGTGGTGTACTGGTGGATTTGAATGGGTAAATCCGAATACAGGTTTTAATGTGTCTGAGACATCGGACTTCGGTTTTATTTTAGAAGTTGATTTGGAATATCCAGATGAACTTCATGATTTACATTTGGACATTCCTTTATGCCCAGAAAACATTTGTGTAGGCAATACTAATGAGAATAAACTAGTCCCAAATTTAAATAATAAAGATAAATACCTATGTAATTCATTACAGAAATTTAAAGCAGTACATAGAAATGGGGTTAAATTAACTAAAATTCATAGAGTTTTAAAATTTAAACAGTCTCCCTGGTTAAAAATGTACATAGATCTAAATAAAAAATTAAGAACGTTAGCAAAATCAGATTTTGAAAATTTTTTTTATAAATTAATCAATAATTAAGTCTTCGGTAAGACTATGGAGAATATTGAAAAAAGGGTTAACGTAAAATTAGTCACACACTAGGAGAACCAGGGTAAAGCTTTAGGTGCTCAAGATCTAATCACTAAACCACAATTTCATAGTCTTTCAATATTTTCGGAAGACTTAGTTGCGGTTCAATTGCGAAAAACTAAGTTAATATATAACAAACCAATTTATTTAGAGTTTTGTATTTTAGATATTTCAAAAACATTACGTATGATTTTTATTATAACTATATGATTAAAAAGTTTAGTAAAATCAAATGATTGTATACAGATACGGATAATTTAATATATAATATATTTACAGATGATTTTTACACTGATATAAAACCTGACCTTTCCTCATACTTTGATACCTCAGATTATGATACAAATAATATTTTTGAATTTGGATATTCATATTATTTGAATATCCAAAATTAAATAAAAAGAAATTAGGTTTTTTCAAAGATGAAAATAATTGTAAAATCATGAAAGAATTGTAGGTTTACGATCTGAAATGTACGCTTTTAACTTAGAGAATAAGACTATAGCCAAGGCAAAAGGGGTAAATAAATGTGTCACTAAAAAGATGACTATGAATAGTTATGTCTTCTCTATTTAATAAAAAGTGCAATATTATAGTATGCTTAGATTTAAATCAATTAAGCACACAATTTTCACACAAAAATTAAATAAGATTAGTTTATCATATAATGACACAAAGAGGCATATTTTAGATAATAATATTGAAACATTAGCGGGTCATTATAAATTGCGCTAAGTGTTGATATTTTTTACTTTTATGTCTGTGTGTAAATAAAATTTGTATTGATTGTAAAATTATGATAATACTATAATATGACGTAGAGTTTATTACATATTTAATTATTGTTTGATTGTAAATAATTTAAGATAATTGTTGTTTCTATTTGTGAGTGTGTGTGTGTGTGTATACATTTGAGGTTGAGGTGATTGTAAAATTCTGATGTACTAATTGTGTTAGAAATAGTAAACAGATCATTCTGTTTTATAATTTTAGCAATATATATTAATTGTTTACACCAACACTTTCATTTTTTATTTCATCCTTTACAATTTTAGACGTGTGTAATATTTCACTTTATCCATCCGTTTACTGCTATTGTGGTTCATCGACAAATTTCATAAAATCTGTTACAGAAATATGTAATTGTGATTTTAATCAGATCACATGCTAAAAATCCATTTAAATTTGAAAACTATGGTATAATTCTTTCAGCTTATATATTGATGGTCAAGAAATACCTTCAAAAGCTTTGCAACCATCTTTTAATAATAGTATATTTACATCAGCATATCATACTCTATTCTCGGGAACTGGTATTCACTTTCTTAATCAAGGAAATGGAATCTCTTGTGAACAATATGCCAAAGGTTACTGTCTATTAGCATTTGATTTAACTCCTGATTTATCAGCTAACTCATCAGCTCATTGAAATCTCATAAAGCATGGTAGTGTAAGATTAGAAGTACGATTTGAATCCTCACTAATACAAACAATTAACTGTATAGTTTATGCTGAGTTTGATAATATTATTGAAACAGAAATGTTACTGTAGACTTTAGTAGTTAAGGTTATAATGTGTGTTTTGTGTTAGATTTATGTGTTATGCGTAATGCATTTTGTGTGTATAAAACTATGTGGAACATTATAAAATTAAATAATACAAATTGTATGCAATATATGATTTTTGATTTCTTTATAAACCCCCTATTTAATCTTATACAAAACACTGTTCGAGTTTAAACTTTACATAAGCACACTGACTAAATCACTGAACATGCTGCTGCCAAGGATCATCATCATCTTCCCAATCTTTTAAACCACCACTACAATAGAAACACTTAGTCCTGTCTGTTTGGCCAGTATAAAAGAAACCGGCTTTTGCAAGATCTTCAGGCTTTTGTCGCATAACGAGAGGCCAGTCTTCGAAACTGAGCAACCGGCTAGATTTTAAACTGAAGAATGGATATTTAAATAAAACTAGTTTTACGGATTTTATCGCGTATATTAACTTATTTTATATTCCCGACGTTTCGAGTATTTTACAGCACCCATGGTCACGGGGGGGACTAAGGTATTTGACGTCCCAATGTCATAGTTAACCACGGTTACCTCCAGATTAAAAATTATTAATTTTTGTTCCGATCATTAAAAGTAAAACTAGTTTTATTTAAATGTGTAGTGTTCGCGTAAATATAAGAAATCATTATGAAGAATGGATATTCAGCTCTTGAGTACTGCATATTCTTCTCTTTTTCTTCTCCACTCAGTGTTGTAGTTTTGCGATTCAATGACGTATTCTGTACACGTATGTCACACTCATCTCCTCCTTCTGTTCTTGTCTTTCTCTAGGCAGCACAAGACGACAGCTTGTTGAATCTAATGAGTACACAGAAGTAATTTAAGTAAACAGAATCACATTCACTAATGATCAGCTAATGACTGTCATTGTTAAGAAAGTATTTTTTAACTTTTTCACTTTCTGCTATTGTCTTTGTAATATTGTGTATACTAGGGCGTTTGTGTTGTCGTAGATGCTATCCTTATTAGTTTTTATATAATATTTAATCCTCGTGGAAGCATGTTTCCAATGATCAGTAGTTGGAATCTTGGATAGCTACTTCATATCGTACATTTCAATTTTTATGAGTTGCGTCGCTTGTTCTCCGTCGTCAGAATTAGTAGAAATGTATGATACACCATCTCTAGCGGCTCGTGCTACGGTTGACGATAACAGCTTCCCCTTTTTTATTTTTTATTCAGATTCAAAAAAATTATCAATCGATTGCGATTTTCTTTTTCCACCATCGCATGTGTTATTATTAATGACGATGTCATCACTCTCTTCTTGAGGGAGAGTTGCGAGTAGTAATACTGTTTATAGGTATTTTCATCGAAGCTGAATGATTTCTGCAACAACACAGTTATCACACACACACACACACACACACACACACACACACACACGCGTAAGAAAACAACAGAAAGAAAAGTAAGTTTGTCAATAGAATAAACACAGTAATGTAAATAAAACGGTTATACAGTAAAGTATCTTTACAATAAAGTTCACAAAGAGTATTTAAATTGGGAGCTCCTAAGCAATTTATATCTATGATAATATTATTTTCATCACAAAGATCTTGTACCCATTTCCAGCAAATTGTTTTTTCTCTTCAAGAGACAGTGAAGTAAATGGGTAAGGAGGTTTAATTAGAAATATTTTGGTGTACTCTAGAGTGGCAAATTCTTTTACTATAAATTCATTTTTGCTATTTTTGAATCCTTGAAGATCTACGATTATTGACTTGCTATTCATGATGTTTTCTTAACGATATTGACGATGTCACCACTCTCTTCTTAAGGGAACAGTAGCGAGTAGTAATACTGTTTATAGGTATTTTCATCGAAGCTGAATGATTTCTTCAACTACACAGTTATCGTGTTAATATCAATATAAACACTTACGTCCACGACCATTGATGCGTTAAAGTAACACAAGCGTAGTGTTGGTAGATCCATAGTGGTCAAACGACCATACACTGACTCCATGACTGCAGCTGCTCGGTCTTATATAGCACCAGTAAGTAATATCTAATCTAAAGCATTTCCGCAGTGAAACTGATAGTAACTTTATGAGTCAACAAGCTAATCTCGCATTTTTTCGTGTTGCGACTTGCGATACACCGATGAATCCTACAAATTATCACAAAAGAATGCGATTTAATATTTACAAATCACTATAATTGATCATTCCTATGTTTACCATTGAATAGATTGGTACTGTAATAATCTACTAATAGCAGTAATATGATATTACTAGATGTACAATTACATCTGAAAAATATTCATCCCAGTCTAGAAAATAATGTTTATGCTGCTAATAGACAGCCCATGTATACCCACGTACCAACATATAAAATATGCAATTTGGATACATATGATAAACCAGGCTCACATTGGATAGCTTTATATATCGATACGAATGGCATCGGTCAATATTTTGATACATATGGACGATCATCTATACAATATCATTTAGATTTTTTTTAAAAGGAATTGTAAAACATGGGACTGGAATGTTGATAGGATTCAGAATGAGTGGACTTCATTTTGTGGTAAATATTGCTTAATGTATTTGCTATATAAGTTTCAGGGATGTTTAGTGCATAGTATTACGAGCATATTTACAGGGAACACATTGTACAACGATATTTTAGTGGATGAGATGTTTCGCTCCTATTTTATAGATAATAAGCAATAACATTTTGGAAATAATAATTGTTACAAAATTAAGAAATGTGATTTATTGATGATTCAGAATAGCATGGTAGTTATGAACAAAGAAGTATAATACGAGTACAATAATACTGATAAGCAGGGTGTACGAGTAATAGATAAGAGCGGCAATGATGGTGTTCAAGGAATAATAGATAAGAGGAAAGGCTGAACAATGGAACGTTAATGAGGGTGCAGGCCCACCAGATATCAATTAGATATTAGTTAATTGATCTGCATATCTCTGGAACCGCGCATCCTACGCAAAAACGGACCGCAGATTCGTGATCAGAGCATGCCAAAATCTTTTTTTTTATTTAGCATCCGTCGACCCACCGTCAGCCGATGAGGGCTGAGGATGGTGAGTTGTACCAGTTCTGACTCAGTGAGCCAGAACTGGTAATACTGACTACTTCCGTAACATGTACTGTACATCATTTCATTTTATTACGCGGATCTTACCAATTTAATTTTTAACGTCTTAAAAAATTTCTCACAGCTATCAAGGCATTCCATTTTAACCCTCAGCTGAGACAACCCACCTGCATTTCGGTTCTTATTAGAGTAAATTAATAAATTAATGTGTGATATTGTTTTAAATAATTTATAGTCTGACATAGTTTTCTTTTAAGCTGTATGTAGCCGTAACCGACATTCGGTTACACCGGTATGTAAATTTCGGAATTCTCTTTGTTTAACACGTTATCTACATAAGTTATGGCAAACTCTGGTAAAACAGTAGGTACTGCGGTTATTTTGTAATTGCTACCTGCCTAACAACGAAACTTGTTTTTGGATGCGAAAGCACGAAAATTACTTTATATTAATCTTTGTACACATTACATAATCATCATTATTACAGCCCATCTCAACTTCACTGCTGAACATAGGCCATCCCATAGTAATGCTACAAAGCACGGCATATACATTAAATTTATATGTAGATTTATATAATGATATAATATATTACTAAAAGCGCAGAATAAATAATAGTACTATGCACAGAATTTGCACTCTTTTGATGTTGACTTCTTGCCGACGTTTTAATAGCCTACATAGTTATTATTAATCAGATAAATCGCGCACGCAAGCTAAATAAAACTTTATCGCTGTGCGCGAGTGTCCGTATTACTTTGCATCTTTTCTCCTTACTACGTCACAACGGACTTTCCATGGTTGCTAAGGGCTGTTAATAAAGAGTAAAAATATACATTGTGAAATGGTAAGTTACTTAGGTAAAGTACCTATGCTGATTTTATATTTCAAGCAGTACGGAATCTATTCTAGTTTTCCACTGATGTATCCGAGTCTATATGTACTGGGTATGGTCGGTTACAGCCGCCTGAGTGTGAGGAGAGACATCGCGCTTATTAAATATGTGTGGAACGTATTACGTGGATGGATACATCACCCAGATGTGCTCGCTGCGCTAAAGCTACGTGCACCTGATAATTATGTGTGTTCTCGTCGCCGCGCCCCGTTACTCCTCGTGCCCACTGCTAGGACGAAGTTGCTTTAGAATGCACCATTGACACGTGCCATACACTACGTTAATATATCACAGGATATTGACGTATTTACATGCAGTCAGACGAAGTTCACAATAGCAGCATACAAATGCGTTGAAAATTGTAATTTTTTTAATTATTGTTTTATTTTATAATCATGTTAATATTATTATTCATTATTTTATAGTCATTATTTATTAGTCAGTAGTTTTCTTATATTTAGGTTAGTTATAGCATCGCATTGGTTAATATTACTGTAATGATCTTATAATTATGTAATAAATAAATAAATAAATATTATCTACTATGTGAGTTCTGTGATGCCCAACGCATGCAACTTGCAAGGCCATTCGTCGTGAATCGCGATGCTTGGTTCGTATAGGTAGATAGCGTAAACAACAAATAAACCCGAAACAATATTCGTAACAGAAATATGATCGTAATCTACTTAGTTGAAAATCTTGTAAACAAAGTTTTAATTTCAGTATTTTGTGCTATTATAACGTAAAATATTTTAATTACAAAGACAAGTATAGGTATTTAAGTAGGTACTTGGGTAGTGAAGTAAATTTCAACTTAGTTTTGTAATAAAGTACTTAGGGTATTACTTCTGTGGTTAAATTATTACGTAATTATTTTTTCGCTATAAGTACCTATCTAACAAAAAATGAAATAAATTTACCTTTCATTATCCTTCGGTAACTTAAAAAATGATATATCTGAATCCTTTTAATTGCTCATTAAGCATCCATCCCCGTAACAATTATAGTAGGAACGACGTTTTGCCATTATAATTTATCAAATAGATAGGTAATATACATATATATTATTCTTAAATTACACTAAAACTTTTTCAACTATTTTATCCTACAATTAAATATACTAAACACTAAACAAAAACTATTTCGACGAGTATTTTAACAATTTACAAAAAAAGTATTTACGTAAACAGCGTTAAAAAAACTTTAACATTCAATCGCCTAGAACGCGCTAGACCCGACTGCGATCTACCTCTGGGGCAGCTCGCTATTGTAGGTAATTATTTCACGCAGGTAGCAAGAGTGATAGAGGCCTGCTAAAAGTTATTAATAGGTATATTAAAAGCTAACGGTTGGACAGAGGGAAACAGAAACAGGAGATGGGTGGCAGCATTTTCCTGATAACAACTGAAAATAGTAAAAAAACTGCGGTTGCCAACCCATAAGGCTAAGCGTGGAAAATTTGGCGAAATTCCTCCTATGAGGCAATTTATGACGGAGGCTTAGGTACCGCAGTGGACTATAGTTAACGATTATTAATCTTTGTGTCACAGCGCCCGTTGGCCTTTGAACGGCAAAAAGCAGTAAGAGCTTGCATTTCTTTACATTTGTTGTAATATTGGAATAATACTAACGATTTTTTTAACGGTCTGTCTGATAACTGCAGCATGGTAGAGCTATGCTGCAGTTATCAGACAGAAAGACAGAGCCAGGGACTGCTCAAACGGGGAAGGACCACTCTCTCGCAGAATACCAGCGTAAAATAGCAGCTCAATGCTGCTTTGTTTCGTATGGTGAGTGTAGAGAACTTCTTTTACTAGTAACGAGGCGTTCTATCTTAGTTCTCAGGTGTGAAAACGCATCTGCGTTTTGATTCATAAACGAGAATGGATGAAAATGTCTATGGGCCACAACATCCACTTACCTTCAGGTGGGCTGTGTGCTCGCTTGTCACCGCTATTCTATAAAAAAAATAGTTGCTGTTAAATTAAAGTAAAGTTACAGCCAATATATGTACATCCCATTCACAGACACAGTCCCAGGCACAGACCTCCTCTCATTTCTGAGAGGGCAAGGAAGTGTCCTCTGCGCTGCATTAGCATCTGCTTTTTGGCGGACTTCATTTGTCTTCGAAATATTACGTTGTCGTTAATGCTGTATTATAATGAAGTTCAGTTGGTTCAGTAACCAGATTAGCTTCGTTATGATTACTATAGTTGGCTTTGGTAAAATGCCTTCGCTTTTCTTTATAGAATAAGAGTGACAAACGAGCACCTTTGACGCTTAACGTTTAAGTCCACCTGATGGAAAATGGTTACTGTGGCTCATAAACATCTAAATATATCTTCGATTAAAAGTCAAAATGCAGATGCGTTGTCACCCCTGAGGACTAATATGGAATGCTTTGTGTCCGTTAAAAAGAGTCTCCTGTTCTCTACACTCTCTGTACGAAACACGGCAGTATTAAAGTTGTTATTTTAAGGTGGTGTTCAGTGAGAGCGTGGTTCTTCACTGGTCGAGCAAACCCATTCGTGCTGCAATCGCTCTTATATTAATTATTTTATGGTATGTTCATATACTTTGTATAAATACATATCTTCTTCTTCAGCTCGTACAATCTTACTCCTGAACATGGACCTTTCCCCTTGTAGGGAGGATTTGCATAAATCGTCACGCTTGGTAGTTGAGTTGACGAACGCAGTACCAGTAGTCTTGTACCTTTGACCCTGCTGCCCGTAGAAGGTCAGGTGGTGAACGGGATGGTTATACCGGCATCTATCAGAAGCCATAAGATTTTACTGGCCTTTCCCATATTCCCTTCATATGACACTTTTCTTACGATGCAACTGCCACCATAAATTTATTATGTTGGTATAAAATACAAATTCAAATATAATTACAACAGGAACATAAGCAGTTTAAATATTAACGTGCCGAAATAAATTATGTTACACGTCGTGTGTGTTTCTCGATTCGACGCTTTCGATTAAATTTTCATTGAAATTTACACAAATTTTCTGTGCCTCCGAGCTCAATAGCTCAAATGTCTATTACTTAATTTATAAATGAAGGTGTTCCAATCAACTTCCCCTATTTATCGAGGCGCAATAATTTACGTTGTTTTAACACGTATGTAACATTATTAAATCATAATAATTTTTAAATAATTTTTTTTTTCTTTACATAAATTGAAATATATACAATTTAAAAAAAACTATAACCAAACACTTAAATTACCATACTGTCCTATTCCCCGTAGTATCATGCCAAGAACGCTGCGTTTCCTTGCTGAATGGCTATACTTAGCCTTTGAGCGAGAAAAGAACCAGCCCTATTATCACCAGCAGCGACGGCAGACGAGTCGCGGATACAGTTCCTTTAAAAACTTCATCGCACATGGACCCCACGGACCGATAGACTCTACAGCAAATGGCGAAAATATGTTGTCATCTCTCAGACGGCAGGAAGCGACTTTGTTTTATACTATGTAAAGATAAGAGATAAAAAGTATAATCCGACTTTAAAGAACTAAAAAGTACTTTACTTTAAATTTCCTAATACATAGTAGAAATAAGTAGTATAGCTAGACTTTAGAAACTGTTATGTGAAAATTAATTTAATATTCTTTTAGTTTGTTGAAGACGGCTTTTACTTTTTATTAAAAAACTTATTTTATGACTCCTTTGAGTGGAGTCAGGAATATCATAAGTTGGAATATCGTCTAAGTAGTTACATTAAAAACTTTATAACCTATTTTTCACCCTTAGATGAAAAATAGGTTATAAAGTTGTGGAAGTTTTTTCAAATTTATATGAAACACCTTCCTTATTACACCGTACCTATAACTTATTAACGTTACAGCCTATCAAAATTTGAGCTGAACATTGACCTCCCCCATAGATTGCCACATAGGGGGTATTTGCAGCATTTATTTTTAGTTGTTATTAGAAAGACGCTGCTAGCCATCTCCTAATTTTTTCCCTTTTCTGCCCTTCTCCGCTCTTACGACACCCACGGGATGATATATAACTATTATGTATAACCTATAACTTATTTAATGAAAAAAAAACATTAAAATCTGTACGGCTATATACCACCAGACGGATAATAGTCAAGCACTGGTTTATAATAGTTAAAAAATTGTATCGACATTCAACCACAGACAATACTAGTTAACGTTATTATTATAAGAACGAAACTCATTATTTCCCAAGTAAAAAACCGTTGGCATTCTTCCAATATTACAACAAATTTAAAGAAATGCAAGCTCTTACCGCTTTTTGCCGTTCAAAGGCCGACGGGCGCTGTGACACAAAGATTAATAATCGTTAACTATATTCTATAGAAAAGATAAATATGTGACTATATTTGAATTTGTGACTTCTTACTCGTATATGATTATAATAATTTCTTTTTTGCTTTTATGTCAATTCTGTTAGGAAGTTGTAATTTGTTTCCAAAAGTGATTGAGTACATGCAAAGACTTCTATGTATACTACATATAGAAACGTTTGAGTACATAGCTCAACTTGTGGTAAGAAATAAAGTAGGTTTTGAAAGTTATAGTTTGTGTCCAAGTGTTGATCGAGTACATAGCTCATCTTAAGGTAAGCCACAACGTGGGTTTTTACTTTTATGACTATTCTGTCAGGAAGTTTTAGCTTATATTCAAAAGTGATAATCGAGTTCATGGCTTACCTAATGGTAAGCGAACACTGCATCTCAGAGAAAACCAGAATATTAATAGCGTTCCTCTGCTTGTTTTCTTTTGGTAATACTACAGTCCACTTGTTTTACAGTGGATGCTGTGGCTCATAGACATTTAAATCGACCTTCTGTTAAGTCTGCCTTATTACCTGTAAAAATATTCTCCAGTTATCGTCCTATACGAAATACAATAACTATTACATTCCACTCTCTGATCGAGTGCTGCAGCTATAATAAAACTGCAGGATGTGTCGTCTTTGCTACGTAATGTTTTTACATTTCCTTCCTAATTAAACTTTTGAATTCACTAGATGATTCTAAAAAGTGCGAGACGGTTTTTGTTAAAAATTGAAGTTGCAAAAGAACTCACAAATCATCTGTAAGTTGCTAAGTTGCCCACCGACATTAGCAACCAACTTCAAACAAAGAAGGCTACCGATGCATTATTACCTTTTATGACTAAGATAGAATGCCTCACATATATATATATACTAATAGAATGCTGTTTTAAAGGTATATCTATGAGCGCCGTTGTGGCCGTTCACCATCAGATGTGTTCAGTACCGTATAGTGAACCATTAACTTTAAAGCCTATCCATAAAAGCCTTAAGTGTGGCATTTGGCGATCTTTTGTTGACTTATAAAATCATGTTTTATATCTTGACATTTTTAATTTAGCAGTTAGTTTTGACATTTTGTTTTTGCACTTAAAGTTTGCATGCCCTTATAAACTTAATAAGAAAAGATTTAAAATTTTATCCTATATTAGTTTTTGCGTGGTAGAGACACGCTTCGGCTATAATATGGTTGTAGCACGAATGTCGACCGGAGAAGGCCCACGCACTCACAGAATAACCAGAGTGAAATAGCCGCTTAATGCTACTGTGTTTCATTTGGCGAGTGTAGACCCTATATACTGGAAACGAGGCATTCCATCTTAGCTCTCGGGGATGACAATACATCTGTATTTTGATTCTTAATCGAGGATAGATGTAGATGTTTATGGGCCATGCATTCACTTACCATCAGGTGGACTTTGTGCTCGTTTGTCACCCTTTTCTTTAAAAAAAATGTTACTACCCCATATCATCCCGTGGGTGCCGTAAGAGGCGCCAGAGGAAAATGAAACAGAAGATTAAAGAGACAGGCAAATAATAAAAACTGCGGTTATCAACCCGCCTGCTAAGCGTGACAACTATGGCAAATGTTCAGTAGTGGACTTTTGAAAGGCTGTAGTGATGATGATGATGATTTTGATCTAAGACTTATATGTCCCATGTTTGTGTGGGACTTGGGAATGTGCCAATTGTGTTACTTGCCTAGCATATCGTAAATGGCGACTTGTGAGATAGGTATTAGGTTAGTGTTTGTGTTGGTGAAGGGCTAGCAGGCATGTGTCAATCGTGAATGAATCTTTCATTTGACCCAGGTCGCATCAAAGTATTGATGATTGTAATTACATTTTTGAACGTTCCGGATCGATGATTAACGGGACCCATATAACCTTTGATTGACTGTTTGCACGAATTGTGAATGTAAAAGTATTTCGCGAATGCAATTTTTTTTAAACTAATTAATCAATATAATTGTGATAATCGCTTCGACCAATCTTTAATAGTATTACAAGGCAGAAAAACTTCTGTGTAAGTTTGAGATAGTCATGGAAAGAACTTGCAACTGTAAAATATTAACTTTGATCTTTCTAACACATATGAGATACAAAAGCATTTATTAAATAGTAAATGTAAAAATGCGGAGATGGCGGGATGAACTGGACTCCTTCATGAAGGACTGGTCTATGGTGGCTCTGGAGAGAGAGAAGTGGAAAGAGAGTAGGGAGGCCTTTGCCCTGCAGTGTTACATTTTAGGTTAGTAATAATAATAATAATAATAATAATGTAATAATTATGACGTCACACAGGATGCACACGTCAGTAATGAGGCTGTACTTGCCGCGGAAATATGGTGGGCGCGGCTTTTTGAGCGCTCTCACCATGCATAATCGCGAAGTGTGCAGCCTCCGTAATTACTTTCTGGCGAGTTCGGATGATCCATTCTACAAGGACGTCATTTCGTGTGATAAAGGGCTTATTCCTCTATCCTTAGCCAACGAGCAATGGCAAGACCCAGCAGTACAGTGCATTTCCGACCGGGAGACCGTATGGAAGGAGAAGGAGCTCCACGGGAGGTTCTACAAGGCTCTACATGAGCCTTTCGTAGACACAGTCGCCTCCTTACACTGGCTACGTTTCGGTGACTTCATTGGGGAAACCGAGGGTTTTATCTGTGCGCTACAGGATCAGGTTATTAATACAAACAATTATCGGAAATACATCCTAAAGGATGGCGCCGTCAACATCTGTCGAGCTTGTCGCCATCCCGGCGAGTCACTTAGGCATGTCATCTCCGGTTGTTCGGCGCTTTCTAACTCTGAGTATTTGCACAGACACAACCTAGTAGCCAAGATTCTACACCAGGAGCTCGCTCTGAAATACGGTCTCGTGGATATGAAAATACCATATTATAAGTACTTGCCGGAAGCCGTGCTCGAAAATGACCGCGCCAGGCTCTACTGGGACCGGGCCATCATCACAGACAGGACTATTCTTGCGAATAAGCCTGATATTGTGCTGATGGACCGGGCACAGTCAAGGATATTTTTGGTCGATATTACCATTTCTTATGACCAGAAACTCGTGAAAGCCGAAACAGATAAGCTGACAAAATATCTGGACCTGGCTCACGAGGTGACCGACATGTGGGGTGGTCTGCAGACTGAAATTATACCTGTAGTCGTTTCTGCGAACGGGTTAATCCCAGTCAGCTTCTCGGCGACTGGGACTCCGTGATGGACCGCTCCAAGCTCAAATGCAGAAGGCGGTGCTCCTCGATACCGCCCGCATCGACCGCCGGTTTCTTTCCCTTTCCCCCTAACCCTCGGCCGTTTGCTCTCCCCTGCCGAGGGCTTCCATTTGGTTGGGTTTTTATTTATTTATGTATTTTTTGTGTATTTATTTTATTTTATTGATATTTATGTATGTTTATCATTTTCATTTACAATTATATAATAATACAGCCCACCTAGATGAGAAAACTTAAACATATCCCAAAAATTTTATTAAATATCTGGACCTGGCTCACGAGGTGACCGACATGTGGGGTGGTCTGCAGACTGAAATTATACCTGTAGTCGTTTCTGCGAACGGGTTAATCCCAGTCAGCTTCTCGGCGACTGGGACTCCGTGATGGACCGCTCCAAGCTCAAATGCAGAAGGCGGTGCTCCTCGATACCGCCCGCATTGACCGCCGGTTTCTTTCCCTTTCCCCCTAACCCTCGGCCGTTTGCTCTCCCCTGCCGAGGGCTTCCATTTGGTTGGGTTTTTATTTATTTATGTATTTTTTGTGTATTTATTTTATTTTATTGATATTTATGTATGTTTATCATTTTCATTTACAATTATATAATAATACAGCCCACCTAGATGAGAAAACTTAAACATATCCCAAAAATTTTATTAAATATCTGGACCTGGCTCACGAGGTGACCGACATGTGGGGTGGTCTGCCGGCCGAAATTATTCCTGTGGTCGTTTCTACAAACGGGCTAATCCCGGTCAGCCTCTCGGGTTATCTGAGGCGACTGGGACTCCGTGACGGATCGCTCCGTGCTCAAATGCAGAAGGCGGTGCTCCTCGACACCGCTGGCATCGTCCGCCGGTTTCTTTCCCTTTCCCCCTAACCCTCGGCCGTTTGGTCTCCCCTGCCGAGGGCTTCCATCTGGCCGGGCCTTTATTTATTTATGTATTATTTATGTTAGTATATTTAATATATTTATTATTTTATGTATATTTATTTACTATATTTCTTTTATATATTTATTCAGCCAAACTAGATGAGAATAATTTATAAATACCCCAAATAATTTTATTCAAAATATTTAATCATTTACACACAGTAAAGTTCTGAACACTATGCAATAAACAATCAGAGAGTAAAATAAAGTATTTATTTCTGTTCGATCGAAACTGAATGACCTGCGCTCGCGAACTGCCACCGAACAAAGAGTATAGTAATGTCCGAAGACCGAGAGAATCGAGCGGGTCTCACAGATTACAGAGTACTGAAACTCTTAATGATATTAATAATCGACCCAAATGACCCGGTTCGTTAGACGAATTAATAGTTGAATGATTGGGTCACTTGAAATAAATGAATGACAGATGTCTAGGCTAGCCGCCTATCACTTCCCTTAGGGATTTTTAATACTTTGCTTTATAGTGTTTTTATTCACCGTGTAGTGGCGGTATAGGAATATCCATATCCCCATATCGTCCCGTGGGTGTCGTAAGAGGCGACAGAGGGAAAATGAAACAGAATATGGACAGTAGCATCTTCCTGATAACAACTCATAATAATGAAAAAATGCGGTTGCCAAACTTCCTGCCAAGCGTGGCAACTATGACAAGGTTCAAGTCTATGGGGAAGGCTTGTGTTCAACAGTAGATTTCATAGGCTGTAATGAAATGGATGTCCTAATATTGTAATTTTAAATATTTTCTATGTATAACATAAATTTTAACAAAAAATTTAAATTTAAAATTTCACTTACATTTACATTTTTACGTTTACTTTCACTTACATTTACTAACAGCCATCGATCAGCATCTGCAATAAAAAAATGTTGTTCATTATGTTCTTTATTAAACATAAGTGTATTATTATAAAATCATTAATTTTGCAAAGTGAGTCCTCGGTAAATATCGTGTTTGTTCACGCAAATTATAACACTTATTTTAACAAAACTTATTTTAGAATAACCTCCAAAATGGCGAAATAACCGTAAGCTTGTATATTGTGGAATACGCGTTATTGCAGTGAAAAAGTCAATAATAATAAAGTCAAATGATATGTATAGTTCAAATAAACATTAGTGATTCGAACCGCCTTGTAAATTTGCATCTGGTCAATAATTTGCAAGCCATTTTAATGTTAATGTTTTTGAATGAAACTAGTTTTACGGAATTTAACGCATTGTATTTTATCGAGGGAGAGGGGGGAGGGGAGAGGGATGAGGTGTTCGGCGTCCCAATGTCATAGTTAACCCTGTACATAGAGAACCCTGACAAATAACTTAATAAAACCCAATAACATCCGTAAATCTAATTAGTTGTAAAGTGTGTAGTGTTCGCCTAAAACTAAGAAATTATTTGTTCATGTAGTTTTTCGATACGTTATTAGTTACTTACGAAATGTACTCGTACTCGTATATAACACAAATCTGTAAATTAAATTAAATATTTCCTACTACTTATGACGTATGCAGTATTCCTCAAGGGAAATTTTCTTCGATAACCACGTGCGCGGGCCTTTGGGCATTGACATACAGCATGTGTTCAGATAATTGAAGTGCCACGTGCATCGACATATTTGGTCGCATCCTATAACGTATGTTATACTCGGGTAGAGAGCTTTTGTATGCTAAATCAGATCTGGGGAATGAATTGACTTTATGTAAGTTTAGTTCATTTCAAATTAGTTCAACAGATAATTTTTAAAGGTTAAACATGGCTTTGACCGAATGTTTTTTTTATATAGAATAAGGGTGCCAAACGAACACACAGTCCACCTAAAGTAGATGCTGTGAACTATAGACATCTACATCTATCCTCGATTAATTTCCAGTAATAAGGGTCTCCGGTTCTCTTCCCTCACCATACGAAACACATCAGTATTGAGCTGCTATTTTACGCTGTTATTCTGTGAGAGCGAAGTCCTTCCCCGGTCAAGCCGACCCATTCGTGCTACAACCATAATTAAGCATCAACATGGCTCTACCACGCAAGTATTAACAATGATCTGAAGTAATTTTGTTTAACCTTTAACAGCTTATGATTATAAATCCGCACTAAGTATTGTTTTATTGTTTCATGGTCAGAATAGACCTAGACAAGACGTTTTTTCTAATGTGCCTATTTCAGGTGACTCTAAGAGTTGCTTACTAGGTCTTCACACGTGACGTGTGATTTGACAGGAGAAATTGATATGAATGAGTGATGAACTGACGGTGTCTTGGTGCTGTCCTGCTGTAGGTTTAATACTTCATCTATTTTAGTGAAATGATTATTTTAGTGTTATCTTGGTATTTGGTAGCCTCGTGCAACATATATTTATAATTTAGATAGTTTTTGAACTGAGAACTTCTTTAGAATCGTTGTGATTTGAATCTCGATGAAAAGAAAAAGCGACACTAAAAAGGGACAAACATATACATCTATAGGATTTAGCTGGCTAATATACAGTGTTTCCTATTATCTCTGTCTCCTCTTTGTGCGGTGCTTTAAAGATGGTTAATAAAACTTTTAACTGTTAAAATAAATAATTGAAATAATTAACAAATTTATTAAATAAATAATGTTAACAATGTTGAATTAAATAATTATATCCAACTTATTCATAGCAAATCACGACTTCATAACTAACTTATTTAAATTAAATTAGTCGTGTTTGGTTATTTACGTACCACCTAGAGAATCAATCAATTTTGTTCATTATAATGACTTTACCTATAGAATGAAGTAGATGGCGCTATTACAATCCTGGCTCAGTGGATACAGCTCCGAGTAAAGAATGCTTGATTTTTTTTCTGTTTAAAATTTCACTACCATTAGTCTCAGAGCTGTATTTTCCTAGGGTTTTTTGATCATTACTGAAAATCATCGTTGTGGTGTCGTCACAACTATCCACTGCTGAACATAGGCCTCCCCCATAGATTGTCTCATAGAAGGGATATTTGCTATAGTTGCCACGCTTAGCAAGCGGGTTGGAAACCACAGTTTTTTATTTTAGACGTTATTAGGAAAAGGCTGCTGCCCATCTCCTGATTTGTTTCCCTGTTACATCTTCCGACACCCACGGAATGATATGGGGTAGTGGATATTCTTACACCACCACTACATGGTCATCTTGAGTAATGACCTCGTTTGGCACGCCTTCGATGTACAAAGCCAAATTTATTAAAGTTTGTATTTGTCATAAATTAGTATATTGTTGTACATCAGTTTGTTAGTGCCAAATTGTTTCTTTGTTTCTTCCGTTTCTGTTTATTTCTAACTGCTTACTGTATTCTATGATGGATTTATATCGTTAATTCGTAAGTGAGAAATATTTCTTCCCTTTAAATATTTATGAGAATTTCTAACACTATGTTAACAAATTGTGAGGCTAAACATTGAATTAGCGCTATGTGAATTGTCGACCGCAAATCTACAGCACTTAGCGGGAAACGTGATGGCAATGGCACTTTCGATTGTTCTGGTTGTTTGCGTAAATTGTTTATTGCTTTACATACAAAAAAAAAAAACGGACAATTTACCATTTTGAAGTCGTTGCTCAGACATATTGTATAGAAGAATTAAAGCCATCACAATGTCAATATGTTTTTTTTGTTGTTTGAAGTCGGCTTTTACTTTTTATTCAAAGTTAATTTTTTTTTACCCTTTTGAATGGACTAAGAAATACAACTCTTCCTTTTTGAAGTCCGCTAAAAGTGATAGGGAGATAAAAGTAATATCAAAATTAATGTTGTTTATCATGTTACGTATATTTTTATTGATAAATCAATTTATTTTTACCCGACTACAAAAAGAGGTTCCCAATTCGACTTTAGTTTTGGTTTGTATACATACTTGAAACCTTAGCCGATTGTTAACTAATTTTAATAATTTTTTTAAAGTTAGTCTTTTCATTTATATTTATGAAAAAAGTAAATTACCTTATTAAATCGATTACACAAATTATAAAATCGATATGGACTGCATGGTACATTTATCCTTTGTCTATCAAGGGCTAAAAAATAAAATTAAATGGAAATGATTATGTAGAAGGTATATTAAAAAAAAACATTTTATTAACAAAATATGCGTACTAGGCTATTGATATGAAATAGGGAACCGGTTGATGTTATTCTGAAGCTAATAAAAAAATCCGGTCTCGATACGTCAATTTTTTCGGGAGTTATCGTGATCACATACAAAATCAGCATCCGGACGTCCAAATAAATTTTTTTCAAACCTTTTTTTTTAAATACCAATATAAAATGATTTTTTAGAAAATAAAAGATAGACTGATGGTGAACGCAGAGTCGGGAAGGGACGCCCTAGGTGAAAGTTTATCGACCAAATTGGCGATATATTGAAAATGAGCCAAATTAAGAGTGCTAATAACCGACGAGCGTGTATGCGTCGATATATGGATGTGGAGGAAGCGAGAGAGTGTGTGGAGAAGCGTGGAAGTGTGTGGATCGTGCCAAATGGAAGTCCATAGTCTCTGCCTACCCCTCTGTTCAGAAGATAGTTCTTCAGAGTCTGAATAAATAAATAGGAGGCCCAATTCTCCCCCCCCCCCCGTCAACATTGTAGCGGAATTAAACTTTAGACTACCCCAGGAGGGTACCAGCACCCCTGGAGAATCCCTCGTTGAGCATCCACGACCATGCTACTCCACTCCTGAGCGTGGGTGCTCAGGCTGCCCCGCGTATTCTGGGGGGGGGGGGCAAAATTCCGCTCAAAACAATAACTGCTCGGGGCAAACTGAGCAACAAGACCAAGGCGACCCTGCCACGCTATCCGTGGTTTCTGCAACATCAGGGGACTTCACTCGAACCTAAACGCCGTCGACTACCATCTCGAGACGGCGAAGCCGGCCTTGCTCTTTCTGACCGAGACGCAGGTGTCCTCTCCGGCTGATACTTCGTATCTCTCCTACCCGTGGTACAAATTGGAACACTCCTTTGTGCCTCGGGCTGGAGTTGCGTATACGTCAGAGAGGACATCTGTTCTCGACGCCTCGGCAGTCTTGAAGGTTCGGACCTGTCCATCCTTTGGCTACGCGTAGATGGCGACGACCATCCGCGCGTCTACGGGTGCCTCTATAGATCCCATAGCGGTAATGCCGAAACAGACCGACTCATCGACCACGTCCAAATGGCTACAGATTCCTTGCTACAACAGGTCCCATCCGCAGAGATCGTGATCCTTGGCAATTTTAACGCCCACCACGCCGAATGGCGGTTCACGTTTAACCGATCATGCGGGAGATCTGTTTATGACTTTGCCTTGGCATATGGTCTGACACAGCTGGTTACTTCGCCTACGCGGATTCCAGATGTGAAGGATCACACCTTCCCTGTTGGACCTTCTGCTGACCTCTCATCCGGACGGATATCAGGTTTCCGTCGATGCCCTCTCGGCTCTTCGGACCATTGTCTGATCCGGGTGTGGTGCCACTCACGCTCCTCGCGGTTGCGTTCTGCAGGTTGCCGCCGTGTTTGGCATTACAGGTCGGCGGATTGGGACGGAATGCGGTCTTTCTTTGCATCCTACCCATGGGGCAGGTTTGCTTCTCGCCGGATGATCCAGCGCTGTTGCTGACTCTGTCACTGATGTGGTGTTACAGGGAATGGAACTATTTATTCCATCATCTGTGGTACCCATCGGAGGCAGATCGCAGCCTTGGTTTGGTCGCTCCTGTAAGACTGCATCACGCAGTAAGCGGGAGTGCTATCGAGCCTGGGCTGAGGCTTCGGCGGCTCGGGATGTAAACACCAGCATGCTTAAAAAGTATAACTTCGCCTCAGGTCCTTCAAAAGTGTTATTGCCAGGCAAAGTCAGAGCACATAGGCAGAATTGGCGAGAAACTAGTTCGCCTTCCTTCGGGAACTCGTGCATTCTGGTCTCTCCCAAGGCTGTCCAAAATTTCTGTAAGCCATCACTACCATCTCTGCAGGAGGACGACTCACTGGCCCACGCCGCAAAGCCGACCTTTAGGCTCACTTTTGCGTCCAACTCGACTCTTGATGACGGGAGAATACACCGCTGGCCATCCCGCGGTGTGAGTGCTCCATGCCAGTTGTTCGGTTCTCACAGCGCTCGGTTCGCAAAGCACTCCTCTCCTGGACATCCACAAGTCAGTGGGCCTGACAGAATCCCCAATTGTGCTGAGGACGTGTGCTCAGGTTGGCACCGGTTCTAACGCGTCTTTCCGGTACTCCTACTCCTAGGCGTAGTCCCGAAATCATGGAAGACAGCTTTGTCCAGCCGATCCTAAAAAGGCGACCGCTCAGACCCGTCCAACTACAGGACTATCGCCATCACCCTTGTTCTCCAAATAATGGAATCCATTACAAACTGCCAGCTCATGCGGTACCTTGAGGATCACCAGCTGATTAGTGACCGCCAATACGGTTTTAGTCGGGGTCGATCAGCTGGTGATCTTCTGGTCTACCTGACTCATAGATGGGCGGAGCAGTAGAGTCAAGGGAGGCATTGGCCGTTAGTTTGGACATTGCGAAACTTTCGATCGGGTTTGGCACAAAGCGCTTCTTACAAGCTCCTTCCTATGGGCTTCCCGAAATTGTGCAATTGGATCACCAGCTTTCTTGCAGATCGGACATCAAGGTCGTTGTAGACGGTGCATGCTCCGACTACAAACTATTAACGCTGGTGTTCCACAAACTGCGTGCTATCACCAACGCTGTTTCTTCTGCATATCAATGATATGTTGCAAACCGGTAGCATTCATTGCTATGCGGATGATAGCACTGGTGATGCTCTATACGCCAGCCGTGCGAATATTTCTCGGGAAAACGTTGCCAGTACCGGAACAAACTTGTGTCTGAAGTCGAGTCTTTGCTGAACAAAGTCTCGGATTGGGGCGACTAAATCTAGTCAGTTTAATCCTCAGAAGACACAAGTTTGCGCGTTTACCGCTAAAAGAACCCTTTGTCGTATCTCCTCAGTTTCAAGGCACTCCCTTGTTGCCTCAGCCAGTATCGGAATCCTCGGCGTCGACATATCGAGTGACGTGCAGTTTCGCGGTCACTTGGAAGAGAAGGCCAAATTGGCCTCTAAAAGCTTGGCGTGCTCAGCAGAGCGGGACAGTATTTCATTCCGGCACAACGCCTGCAACTTTACAAGGCGCAGGTTCGGCCTCACATGGAATACTGTTCCATCTCTGGCTGGGGCTCCCCAGTGCCAGCTCCTTCCCTTGACCGCATCCAGCGCAGAGCGGCTCGAATCGTCGACGACCGGGTCCTTTCCGATCGGCTCGATTCATGGCGCTGCGAAGAGATGTTGCATCTCTTTGCATTTTCTTCGTATTTACCACGGGAGTGCTCTGAGGAATTGTTCGGATTAATCCCAGCCGCCAAATTTCACGAACGCACATCGCGGCAGAACTCCGATACCATCCACACCATCTGGATGATTGGCGGTCCACCACTGTGCGATTTAGAAGATTTTTTCCTCGCACAACTTCCTTGTGGAATAGTTTACCACCAGCGATTTTTCCGGACCGATACGACTTAGGGACCTTCAAGAAAAGAGCCTACTCCTTTTTAAAGGCCGGCAACGCATCTGCAATTCCTCTGGTTCCCCTGGTGTTGCAGTTGTTCATGGGCGGCGGTAGTCACTTACCATCAGGTGAGCCGCATGCTCGTTTGCCCACTCTCCTATAAAAAAAAATATGTTTATGTCTATTATCTTAATTTTAGTAGACAACGCCAACGCTCGGCGGTCGTCTGTGGCGGCCATAAAACATTTGAGCGGCAACGATGATATTGCCTCCAAATAGAATGTCGGTCAGCGGCCACTCTTTTTTGGGGTTTGAACCTAGAACTACATGATCAGCAGTAGCGCTTACACACTTAGAACAATGTGGCAGGTATTGCATTTACTGCATTTCTGCGTTAGCTTGCATTCAGTAGTCTTATGCGCCGCATTACTTTCCATAACGCTAATTGCAAGTTATTGCATAAATAATTTAATGTTTATTAATATTAAATTGTTCATACAATTAAAATAAAAAATAAAATTACAAATAATTTTTATGTTTAAAAAGCTCTTATTATTATTTTAAACATTTACATTAAAATTTTAACTAAAAATAAAACGGTAGATGTTGTCAAATTTAAAACTGTATACTAATTTAAAAATGTATCTCTTGTGTTTTGGTAGATTATGTCACACATTGAACACAACCACTTTTACGGATTTTATCGCGTTTAATTTACTTATTTTTAATTACCGACATTTCAGGTGCTTTACAGCACCCATGGTCACGGGGGGGACTGAGAGGTTTGACGTCCCGATGTCATAGTTAGCCCGGCTACCTTCAGGTTTTGAATATTAATTTTTGGTCCGATTTACGCAGAACGAGCTTAGAGTATCTTAAAGTCAAGAAACGCCGGAAATTAAAAATAAGTAAATTATACGCGATAAAATCTATAAAAGTCGTTTTGTCCAATATTATGTGGTGTTCTCGTGAATATAACAAATCATAGATTTTGTCACATTTACCGTATTAGAAAAATCAGTTTTTTTATGATATACGAACTTTACAGATTTAATATAAAAGACATCTTTATATCATTGTTAAAAACCTCTAATGTTTGTCTACAACGCCAGACACAGCAGTCAGCTCAACCTTGAAAATAAAATTAACAATATTCAAAAACATCTGCGCGCCCGAACCATTGTGTATTACTTAGGTTTGAGTTTTCTTTTTTATATAGGAAAAATGAATAAAGTGAGTAAAATCTTATGAAATAAAATATGTAATAACAAGTTTTACTCTAAATCGAAATCGTCGTCAGTATCGCAATCATCCGCCATGTTGATTATGAGTTTTAATTGACAGCAATAAGAAAATTAAAAAACAAATGAAACTGGAAATTATTTTTAAGACCACTACCTAATACTTTTTTCTTTAATGAAAACATTGCTCAATGTCCTAAGAGTTAACATAAAATTAGTTTTGACGGTTGAGTAGCCAATTATAATTTTTTTTAAAGAATAATGGTGACAAACGAGCACGCAGTACACCTGATGGTAAGTGGATGCTATTATATGTTATATATATATGTTATTATCAGTTAGTGAAAATTTAACTGGCTTTTGTGATAACTTAATTTAAACATAAATTATGTATTATTATACCTGTACGTTTTCCTTAAATAAAGAAAAAAAAGAGAGAGAAAAAGCACACAGTTCACCTGATGGTACATGGAAGGTATGGTTCATCTCGATTAACGCCTTCATAAAAGTAAAAACCGTCTCCAGTTCTCATCACTCACACGAAACAGTTGGGATATACTCGTATTCTGTGGTATCCTCTTTTCGTTTAAATATTGGACGCAAGCAGAGTTCATTTTAGTTTTATGTAGATCTTAAAGATATTTTAAGGTAAATGATTAATTAATTAAATTAAATTATTTAGCGGAATAAGAATATCCACTACCCCATATCATTCCGAGGGTGTCGTAAGAGGCGACAGAGAGAAAATAAAACAGGAGATGGGCAGCAGCATCTTCCTGATAATAACTAAAAATAATTAAAAACTGTGGTTGCCAACCCGCTTGCCAAGCGTGGCAACTATGACAAAATCCCCCCACAAGGCAATCTTTAAGGGAGGCCTGGATGTTTATCAGTGGAATTTTTATATAGCCTGTAATGGATGGATATAATGGAATGGAATTAATACAAGTTTTTTAGCTTAGATCACAAAGGCAATATTGGAATAGATTTTGGCCCTAATCTTAACAGGACAAGGTTAACGATTCTTGTGTCGCTTTAAGAGGCGATAAGCACCATTGAAAGGTATCTTGCTCTGCGCCTTATTATGCTATGGGTATTTTTTGTCTATTGATGCTAATTCTGAAGACATATTGAACAATTTAAGAAGAACTCTTAACACGGGCTATTAAACAGCTTAAAACAGTCAATTTAAAAAAGGAAGTTACGATTATTGTAATCTTGGTTGTCGACTTTGCATGCGAACCAATGAAAGAAGATGGTTTGCTTCATAGTTCGTAATGCTAGCTTAGCAATGGTGTGGAATATTTTGCCAGCATCTGTCTTTTTTATGACATAAGGGTGACAAAAGAGCACACAGTCCACCTGATGGTAAGTGGATGCTGTGGCTCATAGCCATCTACATATATTAGATGGAATGCAAGATGGAATGCCTCGTTTTCAGTAAAAAAGATCTCTGGTTTTCTACATTCACCATACAAAAAACAGCAGCATTAAACTTCTATTTTACGCTGGTATTCTGTGAGAGTGTGGTCCTTCGCTCGTCGAACCGACCCATTCGTGCTACAACCATAATATAGCTGCAGCGTGGCTCTACCTTGTCTAAACTACGTCCTACCACGTCGCTGTCTTAAAACCAAGAGTAACAAGGCTTTTTTAAGCGAAAAGTCAGTGCGTTTTACCATCTTCGGTTGCGTGATCACTTACCATCAGGTAGGATAGTAGTTAAAAAGTTGGCAGTTAAAAAAGTTATGAAGCACATCTGAGAATAGTTGTTGCGTTGCCGTCTAATATAATGCAGTAGGATTTTTTTAAATTCCTAGGTTATATAATACTACAAAGTGGTCTCGCGTCACACAAAATTAGGTAAATATGAAAATGATTTATGATGAGCGCAAATTTAAAACAAGCAGGTTCTTAATTACACTGTATGTTTATGTTTTTGTTTTAGTTTTGAATGTATGTAACGCAATACCTTCGTCAATTATTTACATAGGTAACAATTATTAAATAGGTTATACTTATGGGGTGTTATCATATAAATTTTAAGAAAAACTTCCACTCCTAAGGGCTCAAAAATAGGCGATGGATTATTTAATGAAACTTCCTTGTTGAGCATTGAGATTATTTTCTTAGTTAACTCAAAATGCATTGGCACAGCATTGGACTTTGGATAGGCTGTAATGACGATCACTTAAAATATTCGCAGTAAATTTAAATGTAATAATAGATTTAATTTAGAGGTTATAATTATACTGCGTGAAACAAAACTCATTTGAAGTCTCAAAAACCCGTTAGTGACATGTCAAATAAAATTTTAATGAGATTGAAATATCAATTCCACTTGAGAAAATCTTTAACGCTCAGTCTTATATTTCTTGATCATTACGTTACAAAGTAATCCTAAAAATAAACGCGAAAGTGGGTTTCGAGCCTCCTCTTGGATTTCACTTATACTAAATGTCATTGAGTTTCAAAGCGTTTCTCATTAATTTTTCCTTTATACAATCTTCTTTAATCATCTTTGCCAAGTTGGTGCTGATAGTGGCTTTGGATTTTTAGTTCAGTTCTTTAAAGTATCGAAAAAAATGGTTCGTAAAAAAATTAATAAATCGAACCCGAGCCTTCCTTGCCAATATAAACATCTTTTAAAAATATTAGGTCCTTACATATGAAATAGGCGTTTTGTACGGGAGGAATATAAAGTCAATTTTTTTTTGTAAAATATATTTAAATAATCAAAGTATGCACCGTTGTTATCTATGCATTTTTGCCAGCTCATAGGTAGTTCATTGATTCCTTTACTAAAAAAAACCATGGGGGCGAGAATCAATAAACTCTTTGAAGGCAGTTTGGACTGCCGCATCGGAGTTGAATTTTTTTCCTTGTAAGAAGTTGTCCAAATTCCGGAAAAAATGGTAATCTGTTGGAGCAAGGTCCGGGGAGTACGGTGGATGTCGCAGACATTCCAATTGTAGCTCATCTAACTTAGTGGTTGTTTATTGTGCAGTGTGTGGTCTTGTGTTGTCGTGAAGCAGCAGTGGCCTAGAGCGATTGACTAATCTCGGTTGTTTAGCAGTTAGTTCTTCCTTCATGGTTTGCAGTTGCTGACAATAGATATCTGCCGTAATCGTTTGGCTAGATTTTAGAAAGCTGTAGTGAACGACACCGGCGCTAGTCCACCAAACACTCTAAGTAACTTTCTGAGTCAATTTTCGTTTAGGGCAGGATTTGGCTGGGTCTCCAGGGTTCAGCCATTGCGACGAGCGCTTCCGATTATCGTACAGTATCCACTTTTCATCACAAGTAATGATTCGATTTAAAATCCCTTCATTATTGTGTCGGTTGAGCAAAGTAGCATAGCAGTCGACGCGTGTTTGCAAGTTCGATTCACTCAATTCATGAGGTACCCATCGTTCAAGTTTTTTTACTTTCCCAATTTGCTTCAAGTGGATTAATACAATTTTATCACTTACCCCAAAGCCTGCAGCTATCTCTGAAGTGCTTTGTGGTGGATCCGCTTCCACAATAGCTTTTAATTCTTCATTTTCCACTTTGGTCTCCGGCCATCCACGGGGTTGGTTCTGAAGGTCGAAATTTCCAGAACGAAAACGTTGAAACCAAAAACGTACCGTGCTTTCTTTTGCGACACCAGCGCCGTACACATCATTAATCCTTCGAGCTGTTTCTGCAGCACTAGTGTCACGGTAGAACTCGTACTCGTAAATATACCGATATTTCATGTTTTCCATTGTGCGGTAATAAGCGACGCCAAATAATAAAATAATGAGGAAAAAAACAAATGAATGGCTGTTTTCAAAACTCAAATGTACCAGCTAAATGAATTTATAAATTTGAATTTGGAATTCTTAACCAAAGAGGAGATATTTCAGATCAAAGTGGTCAGTACAACAAAACACTAATTTCATATGTAAGGACCTAATATTTAAACTAACGATTCGCCCCCGCTTCGGAGATTTCTGGATCTCGACAACAGCACCACCTACTAAACCATTCAGAGACCCACTCAAACACTCACAAAAATTCATTAAAATCGGTCCAGCCTCCCAAATGGGAGGAGTTCAGTGACAAACACACGTACAGAAAAGATAGGTGAATTAACTTATTATATTGTGGTGGCGTCGTAAAATAATCCATCGTCCCATTTGCTATGGGTGATACATAAGTTGACACTGTGGTTCTAGACACGGCATTGTGTAAGCCAAGTTCGGAAAAGAAAAAAGCGATGCACCAACGTTGCAAAAATATATTTAGACGAACTATTTTAAGCCACTTACGAACCTTATTTTACATGGGGAAATGCCTACGCATACCCGCCTTACAGAACGCAAAAACGGGTTATGTCGGACTCGCACCGACTAAAACCCCAGGGTGTTCCACCTTCGTCGCATATTGGCAGGGCTACGGGAACGCTTTCGCACACATCCGCGGCCCCACCCGCGCTGGTTGCCCCATGGCGCGCCCATTTCCGCGGCCTCCTCCTTCACCTGCGCAATAGACGCCCCCGTGTCCAATGCGCGAACGCCATGGGACCAGGAAGAATGAGCACTCAGAAGCACTAGCCTTCCTGACCCCAGCGGCGAATCTGGTGTATGGCTCCGTCGCCAACCAAGATTCGGTTGTGGGGGGTAGGGAGAGTTGCGCATCGCCAAACCGACACTCCTCCTCCTCCGCGACTTACCCCGTCTGCAGAGGGCACCCCTCTCGCCGCAGCCCACACACATCCAAAGTGGGCTCGCCAAGCCCACTCCGAGTGGCCATCCTCGGGCCAGCCATGTGGGTTCCGCTTAATTCGCCGCGGGTGACCAATCCACGGCTACTAACCCCCCCCCCCTCCCCCCGCCACCACAAGGCGGGAACCCGTCCGGAGGGCCACTTACGAACCTCCCATAACCCGAAAATTCTTCGACTTACACACTTGTTCCAAGAACGTTCGTAGATTCTATGCTATAAGATACTGCTATTGAGATACCGCGAATATCCTGTAAAAGTTCAGTAATGGACAGTTTAATTTCTTGACCACATTTATATCATATTCCATTTTAAGGAGAAAATGTAACTTTCATTAAAATAAAGATTTCGCCTCTTTTATCGGCAATGTGGACAACCCCGAATGTCGTTTGTTCCGAACTTGGTCCCCTCCTAATATTTTATGGTTTTAGTGGGATTAAATTATAGTTTAATATTTAGCTCCAATCCATTTATTTTTTCTAGATTCAATGTAGAAAAGTTACTTCCTTTGTTAAACCACACTACTGGACATGGACCTCTTCTGTTGAAGGGAGGGTTTGCCCTAATGTCAAATGATTGACAGGTATTCAGACGTATCGTACCCTTAACATTGCTCCCTGTTCCCGATGTGAATATTTTAAGCCTGGCGGAAACGAAAACATTTTACCGACATCCATCGAAAGCTATAAGATATCCTTATATTTTCTCTGTCGTCGTCATCATCGTTACAAGTCCACTGCTGAACATTGGCCTCCAAGGAACGTCACAAAGGAAAAGCCTAAGCCTTAAAATAGGTTTTAACGTAGTAGAGCCACGCTGCAACTATATCAGTCAGTCTATGGGCCGCAGCATCCACTTACCATCAAGTGAACTGTGTATTCGTTTGTCACACTTATTCTATAAAAAAATCCTTGATATAAGTATAGTTAAATGCGTCTTTTATATTCAGTGGCGATGGCGGTTACAAATACTTTTTTCTCAAGTTCTGTGAACTTTATGGGGGGAGCGTAATTAGCACTTAAAGTCTGGATTCGGATTTTTCTCGTATAATGGAATCAAGGCGTGCCCTGAACCTGAAACCCTGAACCTTTTAAGCTACCGTGACCACCTGAACCATCAAAACACACATTTCGTAACATTTTTAATATACAACTCTAAACTTTAACTCGCTGCACACTTAAATGTATAAAAAAATTATACGAATTTTATGACCGTGTATATGATATTATGGTTTATTGTATTGAATCGCGTTTACGACCACTATACCAACGACTGTCTCATTGGTCTTGTGATCGTAAACGCGGTTGCTGATCATGAGGTCCCGGGTTCGAATCTTGGGTCGGGCGGTTTAGTCTTTGGGTCGGGTCGAATCAGTTATTGGGTTTTCTGTCACAGAATTCTCAGTACCAGCCCGGAGTCAAGAAGTTGGCGGTGTTTCACCCCCGCGCCTCGGAAAACACGTAAAGCCGTTGGACCTGTACCTGATCTCTTTCCGGTCGTGTCGGATTACCGTCCCATCGAACTATGAGATTGAAGAAATAGAGAGTGCACCTGTGCTTGTGCATACACTTGGGCACTATAATCCTGTCTTGCGCAGATGGGTAGTCTCCGTTGAGACTGGCCGACGTGACGGAATTTCGGTCTGGAGAACATTATTATTATGGCTTATTGTAACCACAACATACAGGAATTATTTAGTTGCATTATAAAACGTCACCTTAGCTCTTTTAAAAGAAAGGACCATGATCAAATTGACAGATTTTGTATATGATCATGCTTAATCAATATTATTACAGGTAACTGTATTACGGGATATTATTACCATTCAATTAAGCGATTTTGATTAATCTACATGAATTAATGGAATCCGTACGTTCTGCCTCGGTTCGAATTTTATCGGTAATTAAGCGGCTGATTTAAATCTGCTGCGATAGTAGAAACGATGTTCTATTATCATCTTCAAATTTATCGTGTACGTGTGATAGCTCAGAGGCTGGGATATTAATTAAAATTTCATAGTATGTGAGAAATTCACGAATTTGATGCCCGCTGACTCCAACGAATTGTTTTTCACAATGTCAAGAGCTGATTTACCAGGTGGTGTCACGCCTAAGTCCACAAGTGTGAAGGAGTAAAGGACTACGTCTCAGATACGTATGTTATTAGCAACACGAATGCGTGTATTGGCAGTGTAGGAATATTTTCTACCCCAAATCTTAAGAGATATCGTAACAGGCGATAGAGGGAGAATCTGAAGTGTATTAATTGTGGACAACATCACCCAATGGGCAATGATATATAGAAACGGCCTCCAGTCCCTGGCGGCTACGCTATTTCTGACTATCTTGACGGCGAGGCCGGGGATTCTAAGAATCTCCGGTGGAGCTTCAGTTCTCACCTTCGTAGACATGTTTGAGTTCTATTGGCGCAAAAATTTATATTAAAACACTAATTAATGGTTTTTATTGATCATACCAATTTAAGAAGCGATCACATTATTGCTGGGTAAACCAAATGATTTTCTACAATTACTAACTCTAACTGAAATCCCAAAAAATACTTAAAAACAACGTTCATTTATGTGATAGACACGTTTTTTTATGGAATAGGAGGTAAACGAGTATACGATTCGCCTGGTAAGTGATCACCGTTGCCCATGAACATCTGCAACACCAGAGGAATTGCAAGTGCATTACCGGCCGGCTTTTAAAAAGGAGTAGAGACTTTGCAAGTGCTTTGCTGGCTTTTTAGAAAAGAAAGCCCTTTCCTTCCTCTTCCTCTTTTCTTGAAAGTCACTAAGTCGTAGCGGTGGTGAGTGTGATCGTGTGTGGGAGATAATACAAACATAAATTAACTTTGAGATATTATGCCATTCCCATAATTTTTTTTAGTTTTCTAATAGCATTAATGACTGTACAAAGTCAGTAACTTGGTTCACTCGCTGGTATTAATACCTAAAGTTTTTTGAAGTTTTTTTTACGTACTTTAGCAACCGTAAGATACCAAATTCGTTACACTTCATTCAAAATAAATCATTCGGGATCTAACCTCGCTAACTTTTGAGATATATAATAGTTTTTGTTGCAAAATACCAACATAACCTAATAGAATTCTTTTACAAAAGTTTGTTTTGTGTGGAGAGTTTGAAAGAATATAAGAATGAAGTAAAAGTTTTAAAAAGAAAATAGGAATTAATAAGCATTTTAACTTTCACAGAACATTTTTGATTGGAGATCTATTTTTATTACTAGCGACCCGCCCTGGCTTTGTTTGGGTGGGATCTATTAATGTAACGTCAGATTTTTCAAAGTAATAGTAAGTAATAAAACAATGACCATTTATTTTATAATTTTTTCCATTTGACAAAAAAAAATCTTTAAGCTATAGTAGATAAAATCGTTTCTGGCATTGCGTTCTCTATCTGTTCGAGAAGTTTCTTCGTAATCGGTTCAGCCATTCCAAAGATGAGCTCGGACAGACAGACATACAGAAAGATGGTTTTACAAATGGCATGCAATAAAAGACAGTTATTTAGATATTACAGACAGACATTTCCATTTTATTTATATCAATAGACTTATGAACGCGCTTTCTTTGTGCTATTGTGATGTACTATGTGCTATTTTTATAATCGACATAATAATTAAAATACTCTCTTCTTTATGTTGTATCTTATATTTTTTAGTTAACTATAAGTTATTTGACTGTTTCGTGATCTAGTGGTCGTAAACGCGGTTGCTGATCATGAGGTCCCGGGTTCGAACCAGGTTGGGCCAAAATTAGTAATTGGGATTTTCTTTCAAGAAATATCTCCCCGTGTAGTGGCGGTTAAGAATACCCTTTACCCCATATCTTCCCGTGGATGTCGTAAGAGGCGACAGAGGGAAATTGAAACAAAAGATGGGCAGCAGCATCTTTATGATAACAGCAAATTACAGTAAAAAACTGCGGTTGCCAACCCGCTCGCCAAGCGTGGCAACTATGGTAATATACCCCCATGGCGAAAGTTACAAAAAGACGGCCCCCAGTCCACGGCGGCCCCGCTATGCTACCACGGTGGCTACCATGGTAATGGCGGGGCAGGGGGTGCTATGAATCTCCGGTGGAGGTTCGGTGTCCACCTAAGACGACTCGACCTGGCAACATACAACACACGCACCCTGAGGACTGACGAGAAGATCCTGGAGATGGAAGAAGAGATAGAAAAGTTGTACCGGGACATTATAGGATTATCTGCGGTCCGAATAGAGGGAGAACACGGTAATCCTCGAATCCAGCAACTTGATCTATCACTGGGAAGGCGACCATCTATCACAAGGAGGTGTCGGATTTATCGTCCACAAATCTCTCGTTAACAACGTTGTAAAGATTGTGAGTGTGTTGACGAGGGTTCCATACCATATACTCAAAATCACAAGATGTTATTCGTTGAAGGTCATGCAGGTTTACGCACCAACCGTGGCACATCCCGATGAGGAGGTGGTAAAAATGTATGAGTATATAAAAAAAAAAAAAGATTGTTATAGCCGGGGATATAAACATTAATACGCTAGTAAATGATAATGTAACGAATACATTCACAAATATTATTAAAACGTTTAATTTTCATCTGCATATTACAAGTTTTGATCACGTTATTAGTAACATACAAAATGCCACTGCGATAATTCTTCCGCTTTCGTTATCGGATCACGAAACTGCTCAAATGTTAAGGTTTACCGTAAACAACGCTTTCGTTATCGGATCACGAAACTGCTCAAATGTTAAGGTTTACCGTAAACAAAAAGAAGGTCCTACCAAAAATTGTTTTCTCTTTCAAAAGAAGTTTTCTCGAGAAAAAATTAATAAGTTTTTCAGACTTATTTAGAAAGTTTATCGTTTTCTGAAGTGTTTTTGGACACTGAACTAAATTTAGCTTTCAGTAAATTTTATGAACTGTTTCATCTGTTTTATAAACTTTGCTTTCCGCTAATAAAAATTAAATTTAACATTAGACCAGATATAAAATGGATATCAAAAGGTATTAAAAAAAAGTTGTTCTACGAAAAAAAAATTACGTTACAAATATTACATTAATAAAACAAATCATAATAAAGTTGTATATAACAATTACACAAGGCCTCTAAGAAGATGTATCAATTACGAAAAACATAGTAATAATAAGTTTATATTAAATAGTAAAAATATTTTAAAATCAACCTGGAAAATTATTAAGAATGAACTAGGCAATATAGCAGCAGATAAACACATTGACTTAATTAAACGCAATAACTCTATAATAACTGAAGTTATGAAAATAGATGAGGCCTTTAATAATTACTATATTAATTTGACAAATAAAATAAATAGTAAAATTATATACAGTAATACAAAAAATAGACTTCAAAATTCAATTTATTAACACCGATTGACGATTATGATATAAGTAAAATTATATTGACATTAAATAATATAAATTCAGAAGGTTATGATGGCATATGTACAAATGTTATCGAAGCATGCAAAAATCAAATTAGTAAGGTACTTGGTTAATTTATCAATGGAATCTGGCACCTTTCCAGAAAAATTAAAAGCGTCTATTGTAAAACCCCTATTGTATAACACTAATGGAAAATTACCATCAAGTGATATTGGTACCTATATTATCAAAATTTTTTGAAAAAGTCATGCACAAAAAGGTCATGATTTTTCTAAATAAGTTTAACAGAATAAATCCAACTCAGTATGGATTTCAAAAATCAGAATCCACAACACTGGCCGCTTTTAATTTAATAAAAAATATTTTACAAAATATTAATGACGGACTATTTACTACGGCTATCTTTTTTGACATGTCAAAAGCTTTTGACTTCGTATCACACGATCAGCTATTGTTCAAATTAGATCAAAACGGAATTAAAGGCTTAGCATATCACTGGATTAAGTCATACATACAAAACAGGCATCAATGTGTTGAGGTGCTAAAACTTGACAATAAACATATAGATCCAAATTTAGAAAAAATGCGTTTGGCGTACCTCAGGGTAGTGTACTAGGTCCACTTTTATTTTTGATATATTTAAACGACTTACATGAAGTTACTAAATATAAAGGTACTTTATTCGCAGATGACGTCGCAGTAATAGTCACAACAAATAAAAATATGTAACTGACGAAACATATTTTTGACATTAATGAAACAATATTTGAAGTAACTTAATGGCTAAGTAATAATAATTTAACAATAAACCTAAGTAAAACTCAATATATAAATTTCAATGATATAAATAATAATTTAATAAATATTAATTATAATGGGTAAACACTTCGTATTGCAACTAACGTGACATTCCTAGGTATAATTATTGACAAAAAATTAAAGTGGAAAGAACAAGTTTGTAAAATATGTAATAAAATAAACAGGTTCACATATGCGCTTTATAGACTTACAAAAGTGGCAACAAAACAAACTGCAATTATGACATATTTTGCACATATCGCTCACCTAGTAATATATTGGCACATCTACTTTTTTCATATTTTACAGAAATTAGGATCAAAGATTTTACAAATGTTTGAAATTCAATTATGATTTCATTTTACACTTTGGCCCGGATTTCGTGGTTTTGGCTATTAGTATGAACCTTAATGGATATTCAGGGATTAAAATTTCCACTACAGTTTTTCAGGATTTACTTCATAAAGATCAAAGAAGGTTAACAGTCATGCATTTGTGTCGTTGTTACTTCTAGTACACGAACAGAGAACCAAAAATGTCATATATGCGCCTGGGAACTTATAGTACACTGTGTGAAAACCAAGTAATTAAGAAAACTGGTTGATGGAAAACAAAAAGCTTAGTTTGTAAGAAAAACTTAAATGAATTATGTTCTTGAACTAAATTAAAAACCTTTAATTGACTCATAATCATTTCGAAGTAATCATTAACAAACTATAACAAAATAAATTTAAAAGTAATCACTTATTATCTTCTCTTAAGAAGGTGCATCCAGAAAATTGGCGTCACTGGTAGCTTTCAAATATTTCACAGTTTCGATTAATTTGTCAGTATTTAGTAATTCTTAATTAATTAGAAAATTTAATGTCGCTCTATTAATCATAATTATTACTGGTCAGTGGTTACTCTTCGTTAAAAAACAAAAGCACATAAGAGCTTCTAATGGTGGTTTAAGTTTAGATAATACGATAGTGTGTAGTGGGGATGTAAGAATATCCACTACCCCATACCTATCATCCCGTGGGTGTCGTAATAGGTAACAGAGGGAAACAAATCAGGAGATGGGCAGCAGCGTCTTCCTAATAACGACTAAAAATAAAAAACTGCGGTTGTCAACCAGCTTGCCAGCTATGGAAAATATCAACCCTATGAGGCAATCTATGGGGGAGGGCTATGTTCGGCATTGGACTTTAATAGACAGTAACGGTAACCGTAAAGTTATGATGCTAAAATTCAGAATTAAATCAGGTTTTACCTAATCCGGAAGTTTAACTTTGATAAAAGTATCTTAGTTAAATGAAGAAGCAGTAAACAAAACTAGAAGCATATTGCATAATATTGGAAACTTAAAGCTGAACCATCCAGTAATAATAATATCAGTGTTTATTAAAATAAGAATAAGAAGTTAGTAATTTTAGTGTAAAACAAATAATTATTAATACAACGTTAAAAAATTGCTGTAATTTTTTTTATTACCATGAAAGAATAATATTATTATATAGCAATTATTTTAAGATTATGTAAATAATATTTTTTTATTAATTGATGATTTAAAATAATTTTAAAGTATCGTAGGTACTTATTATATTAAAGACTGTTATAAAAGCCTTCATAATAGCTGGGAAATAAGTTAGAACGAACTAATTGTATTAAATATTTTTTCTTTGAATCAGAAATATTAATTTTTTAATTATATGCTGGTTTGAAATTAATTTTAATGGTTGAGTTCTTTTTCGCCCGCGTGACAATTTAAGCTTAGCTTGGACCCATTCTCCTTTAAAAGATGTTTTAAATTTAAGTCACTATTTTTGGTGAACATAATCATTGTAAGCTAAACAGTAAATTTTTATTGTATCCCCAAGGGGTTCCCACTTTTATACCGACTTCAAAAAGGAGGAGGTACTCAATTCGACTGTATGTTTTTTTTGTGTGTTACCTCATAACTTGGTTCTACGTGAATCGACTTCGATTATTCTTTTTTTTTGAAAGCTGGTTCTTTTCATATGGTCCCATATAAATTTGATCAAGAACTGACCAATAGTTTTTGAGTTATCCTTAATAGTATTATATTGAAGTCGTTTGTACAACATTTTTAATTTTAAATTATTTAGTATCTTGTATCAAATTAATGTGTTCTATATTATCTGGCACGTAGATGGGTCCAGATTTTTTGGCTCTTTTTATTGATTTTTCAATCAGAGAATGCGCCTTATCACCTTCATTTGGACTGTAACCGCTGATTAAAATCTTATGGCATACAGAATTAATATATTAACATTTCGACAGCGTTAATAAATTATTAAATAATGTATTAACGCTGTCGAAAAATTAGCTTTAATTTTTCGACAGCGTTAATACATGCTGAACAGATATCTAAAAATAAAAACAGATTTATTAGAAAGTTTTCGCATTTTTTGTAAATGTGCCAATATATTACTAGGTGTGCGATATTGAGTCGTCCGCTACGGGATTATAATTTGAGGCAACAGTGCAGAAATTAATAAAGTTTTTATTGCACAAAAAAATGTGTTCGTGCCATTTATGGTGTGGGCCCAGATGTTTCATGCCGACCCCTTATTAAGACACTGGGGATCTTACCCATGCCTTGTTTGTGTATATTAGAAGTTGCTAAGTATGTAAAACAACACGGGAAGAGTTTTTATAAACTTAATAAAGAAGTGGTATCCATGAACACGAGATACCCAAGTATAGTAAGTCGGATAGTAATTAGCGAAATACCGAAAAGTAAACGCTTTAGCAAAAGTTGTTACTGGATGGGTAAAACAATATAATAAAATACCAAACATAATCAAAGATCTTCCTATACAAACATTAAAAAAAATATTCCAGTGGCTTCTTCAAAATACATTTTACTCGGTAAACGAGTTTTTAAAATTATTGATGACAACATTTATAGACTATAGCTCATAATTGACATCTTTTTTTATGAAATTTACAATATTGCTTAATTTAATTTAATTTATTTATTAATTATAATTTTTTTTCTTTGTACTCTTGATATCTTTACAAAATAATTGGATGGATTGTTTGTTGTTGCTAATTTATTGATTTAATAACGATTGATTTTGAAAACCGGTACTTGAAGTCCTTCAGAAGCTCTTTAATTCCGTCCTACATGGTGGAACTACTCCGGAGGCGTGAAGCAGAAGTGCAGTGGTGTTGTTCTTCTAGTAAG
This sequence comes from Parnassius orleans, assembly GCA_029286625.1. Classification (NCBI taxonomy): domain Eukaryota; kingdom Metazoa; phylum Arthropoda; class Insecta; order Lepidoptera; family Papilionidae; genus Parnassius; species Parnassius orleans. The sequence goes on from JAGSMP010000729.1 coordinate 72,411, forward strand.
GCGACAACGCTCTCTAGAAAAACTACAGACCAATCTCCCTTCTGAGCCGCGTTTTTGTGCTGTTTTCAAGAGTCATTACGAATCGTATCGCACGCAGACTCGACGAATTTCAGCCTCCCGAACAAGCCGGTTTCCGGAAAGCTTTATCTTTATTACCATGTACAATTTGCCACTTTGCCTTGCGTATGTGGACTATGAGAAAGCCTCTGATTCCGTCGAAATTTGGGCGGTGCTACAGTCCCTTCAGCGGTGCCAAGTTGAATTTCGGTATATGTAAGTGCTATTCGAGTACAGAACCAGAGAACGAAACCTATCCAACTGCAGAGAGGTGTAAGACATGGTGACGTTATATCTCCGAAACTCTTCACCGCTTTCTTAGACTGGAAAGGATAAGGTATTAACATCAATGGAAAGTACACAACTCACCTTCAATTTGCCGACGATGTAGTCCTTATGACCTAAGCACTATTCTCAATGACCTCAATTGTGTCTCCCACCGAATAGGTCTTAAGATGAACATGGACAAAAAAGATCATGTGTAATGTCCATGTCACACCTTTGCCTATAGTTGTTGGGAGTACTAAGCTCAAAGTTGTTGACGAGTATGTTTACCTGGGACAAATAGTCCGACTAGGTAAGTCCAACTTCGACCGAGAGGTCAATGGACGGATTCAACTCGGCTGGGCAGCATTCTGGAAATTACAACCTCAAAACAAGATTGTTCAACCAGTGCGAGTTGCTAGTGATGACTATGGATCTGAGTCGTGATCCTTCACTGCTGGCCGCAAGAGGAAGCTCAAGGTTGCTCAGCGAGCTATGAATAGGGCTATGTTCGGGGTTTCTTTGCGTGATAGATTTATAAACGAGGATATCCTCAATGGAACCAGAGTATTGACATAGCTCAACAGATTAGTAAGCTGAAGTGGCAATAGGCCGGCCATATAGCTCGAAAAACCGACAACCGATTAGGAAGAAAGGTTTTCGAGTGGCAGCTCCGAACCGGCAGGCGAAGTGTAGGACATACCCCCACTAGATGTAGTGACGACCTGGTAAGACCTTGCAGGAAGTCAATGGATGCAGGTGGCTCGGGACCGTGCTTTGTGGAATTGTTTGGGGAAGGCCTATGTATTGTGAGCATTTAAAAATATTTCAGTTTTATTGTCAAATCATCAAACCCTACTTTGTCAACACAATCGTCTAAGAAATAGCTTCCAGGATTTTAAAAGAAAAACGGCGGAAAATGGTGGGAATTCACCGCCGCAATATATGACAAGTACAGATTATCAATATACAGATTATGACACATAGCCGGGGTGGAAGACATTTGCTTTTCAAGGGAATATACTCGTATAACGCGTAAAGGTTAAGTGTGAAACATATGGAAAGAGCTTGGGTGCGATTTACACCAAATGGAATGTTGACAGTTAGGGCAGACCTTTACTCTCAACATTCTTTTTGGTAACTAATCGTAGATTCGAGGTTTTTTTTTATCTGAAACGAAAAATATGAAGTCAACCAAGGATATGACAACGTGAGTTATTATTTTCAGAAAAAAAAATTTAAATACTGTAGCAGTAAAACAACGCCTATATTTTTATTTCTCACTTCCATCCATCCATTCACTACAGCTTACAGTGTACAGAACATGGACCTCCCCCAATTATTGCCTCGCCGGAGGGATTTTGCCATAGTTCCCACGCTTGGCAAGCCGGTTGGCAACCGCTGATTTGTTTGGCAACGAATTGTAATTGTGTTGAGTTGTAAGGCAAGGAAATGTCCGCTGCGCTGCCTCAATGCGTGTTGGCCAACTTCATATGTCTTCGAAATATATTTTTCTTATTTTTGAGACATGCACGTTTCATCACGATGTTTTCCTTCACCGCCAAGCACGTGGTAAATCAGCACTTAAAATTCGCAATTAACCATTTCATTGGTGCAGGCGGTGATCAAACCCGGGTTACGTGCATATTGTGAAACTTACAGCGAGCGCTTAGCCCCTGAGCTACCACGGCTCTCCAAATCTCGGAAGAACCAATAACAATACAATAATTTCATGACTATTGTCCTCTCTGGGATCAACACAGCTCATTATCTGTGCGTGTTGTTTAAGTTTTCTTAAACTCTAATTATATAACGATTGAAGAAAATTTATGACTTATTATTGAAACAATTGCTATCTTTATTCAGTTTTATTAAAATGCATTGCAATTTCTGGCGAATGTAATATTTACGTTCTGAGATGTAAGAGGATTTTGTCCACTACCCCATATCATCCCGTGGGTGTCGTAAGAGGCGACAGATGGAGACAAATCAGGAGATGGGCAGCAGCCTCTTCTTAATAACGGCTAGAACTAAAAAACTGCGATTGCCAACCCGCTTGTCGAGCGTGGCAACTATGGCAAATATCCCCCATGAGGGAGCTGAACAAAGGCCTCCCCCAATCTATGGGGGAGGCCTTTGTTCAGCAGTGGACTTAAACAGGCTGTAACGGTAACAGTAACTATTTTTTGCCAACCTTACCTGCTTGTCAACGGACGAGATCACACAAAAAATGCCGAAGTTAGAATCACAAACTAAAAAGTGATTTTGAAACTCGTAACTCTTCACAAATCCGAAAATACCACGTTTGAAATTAATTTAAAATTTGAATAGGGACATAATGCGTGCTTTTAGTGAAGCATTAAAACTAATTGACGCTCACGTAAAGTGGTTCAGATAGTTGTAATTGTAGAGGGTCGAAGTTAAAGTACATCCATTAAATACTCAACGCAAATAATTCCCTATTTCACAATATGTGTGTTTGCTTAGTGCCAAACAAACAGACAGTTGCAGACCTCTGTTTGTAAAATTAAAAATCCTAAATTTACCCTCATTGTACATATACCAAGCTTGTTTATTTGTCAAAAGTAATTTACATCATTTTAACTCGCACTTTGCTATGCACCCGAGGCAAACAAAGAATAATGTTACAATTATACCGTTTCACACATCTAGGACAGCCTTTTTCTCAAAAAGTTTTTATGCATTAGTACCAAAAATATATAATCATTTACCTGACAAATTAAAAGATTTAGAAATAAAAAATTTGAGAATAAATTATTAGAATTATTGACTGAAAGATGTTTCTACTCCTTAAAAATTATTTGAGCTACAAACTTACATTCTAAATTAATTGACATTTGAATATTTTCTGAATTATGTTTTAAACAAAGAGTATTAAAATCACTACGTTTTAGTTATAAGCTTACATGTATTTTGACATATTAATATTCCATTCATAGACTTAGATTATACCGGCGGTAGTGATTATATTCTATTTGATACTGGCGTAATTCCATTGTACTTTTGACATTATTAATTATTGTCCATAGCATTAGAATATACTGGCGTATAGACGACCTGACAGCCCGAAAACGCGTGACTAATTTTGATTTGTCATTGTGTGCGTTAGCTAGTGATGTACATTTTACTTACAAGGAATATCGAAAATGATTGTTAAGGAAGCGGTAAAAAGATTAAAAAAATTGTTTAGTGCACGAAATTGAATAACTTCAAAAAGTTACTGAATTTTTACCATCATAATTCAAAAATAATTACAAAATATTCATATAACATGTTCCTGGGAATAAGCTGAACCTACCTGCGTTTTTTAGATTTTCATATTCATATGTATAAAATCCCAGGTGACTCTGCCGATAAACTTAAAAAACTCCCCAAGAATCAGATCGGAAATTTGTATTTTCGAGCTATAATCTTTGGAGAAAAATATTTACTGCCATGGACAGTTTCCCCGAAATTTCTTTTTTAACATATTGTTAATATAAATAGGTAGATAAATAACTAATTATATATTTTATAAAATGTTTTGATGGGGAAATAAAAAACGGGGACATGGAGTACATAATGACTGCTTTATTTTTCATATAAGTATTACTGTTGATTTATTTATTTATTTATTTATTTCTGAAACTTACAACTATCATTACAGGATTACCTAATGCAATAGTGTAGCTGTCTAACTGACTTGTATTAATGTTTTAATTTTTGTAACAAATTACAAACAATGCTGTCTTTGTGAATTCACTCAGAGTACAACAGAACAGGTCCGTCTCGCTAGCTATTAAGTTGAGCGTATGGAGTGCGCGCGTCAGAGGTGCCTTACCCAGAAGGTTGGTCCGACCGCGCGGCTCCACCAACAGTCGCGGCTGCCGTCGGCGCCACACATACCTCTCAGGAACACATAGGTTTAATTGCCCTAACATTTCAGCGTTATGCAATTTTCCTCTGGTATTTAAAAATATACGAGGTGAGCGCAAGTTCCTTCTAACTCTTAGTTCATTATATCCTACCATACCTAAGATAAACAAAGTTGGATACATTAAAAGATAAAATGGGTATACACCATAATAACGCATATATAAATATCAAATAAATTTATTCTGTACTCGCTCTGGCATGAGACTATACTTAGTTTCATGCGGAGCCCAGATAAACTGCATTACATTCAAGTTGACTCCGTACCAATGTATTATACAAGGCGATAATCGCTTTTATGTTTGTGAATCCTCGGACCGTACGAAGCATAAATCCTAGATTTCTATAAGCTTTTTACAGATATTTATAATGTGATCATGAAAAGTAAGCTCTGTGTTAAAAGTTACTCCTAAATCTTTAACTTCTCTGACCCTTGTCATCGGCAGCCCGTCAATGTGATAGTTATGTAAAATAGGAGTGCGCGCGAGAAAAACTAATTAACACACACTTAGAGCTGTTAAATTGCAAAGATTGTCTTTGCTCAACTCACAACCCTGTCTATGTCTCTTTGTAGTATAGCACAGTCATTCCCATTTTTTATCGCAAGAGACAATTTAAGGTCGTCAGCAAACAATAAACACCTAGCGTCTTTCACCACTTCTGGTAGGTCGTTTATCATCAGCAAGAATTCCAAAGGGCCAAGGTTACTGCCCTGACTTACCCCGGACCACGTGAAATATGGCTCCGACTTATGTCCCTCATATTCCACATATTGCTGCCTATCGGACATGTCGGACCAAAAACTGCTAGCTTTTTAAGCAACACGTTATGATCTACTAGGTCAAATGCTTTTTTAAAGTCAAAATAGGCTGCATCCGTCTGTAACCCCTTGTCTCCACTCGGTACCAGATGAGCCATCTGACAGAGAAGGTTACTGGTTGTACTCCTTCCTGGTCGAAACCCGTGTTGAGCGTCTGAGGTTGTGCGCTCACCTGATGAAATATTGTCTTATGAATAGCAGCTTCAAAAACTTTTGCCGACGAAGACAACACTGCAACAGGCCTGTACCCATCCACTGATTCTGCTGAACCTCCCTTTGGAACCGGAACAACGATGGTTACTTTCCATCTCTCCGGGAACACAGCAGCCTTAAGGCATTTGTTATATATATGCAATAGCGGCTTGGCTGGTACTGACCTACAATCCTAAAGATATAAGGCGGAATGCCGTCAGGTCCTGCAGACCGTTTGGGCTTAAGTTCTTTAAGCGCACGACGCCGTCTACCAACTGTAATTGGTCCAAGTGCACCCGCCGCTCCATTTCCGCTACCTGCTCCTACTAGCGGAGCTCATCCAACTCCGCCGCTCTGAACTATAAACAGAATAAAATACTCTGCGAACTCGTCAACACTGCTGACCAGACAACGCTTCCCCGTCTTTCAAAATCAATTGTGGACTCCTCTTACGTCTTTTGTATTTAACAAAATTCCAAAAAGATTTTGGATCTTTCAACATTTGATTTTGAACACGTTGTTGATATTGTTCCTGTGCGAGTCCTATCATATTCTTTACATTAGCCCTACACCGAGCAAACGCGTCATAATCAGTTCTTGATCTACTGGCCTTGTACCGTTTATGCAGCAAAGCCTTCAATTTTATGTTGCGAATTATTTCAACAGTGTACCACTCCGGGTAAATGTACCTTGAGTTTACACGACTTCGCTTTTTTTTCGGAACGCAGTCATCTATAGCAGAATTGATAATTTTATAAAAATATTCTAAGCTCATTTCCGAGTCTAACTCATATAAAGGTGTCAATCTGCGGCCGCAATTAGGAATATAATGACAAAAAGTCGGCTTTATTAAAGTTCCAACCTAGTGGTGCGTATGTGTTAATTTCTGGTGCAGCTGAGCCTGTTGAGTCGGAGTGCCGGCGCAGGCGCGTATTTATACTTACCGAGATCTCGAGCGGTGGGTGGTACGCGTCCACAGGCACGAGCGGCACCTCCGCCACGCGCACACTCACACTCCCTTTCTTTGCCAATGTACTCAACACCAGATCTAACTGACGATCGTTGCAGTTACCTACTCTATTACTCTGAGTAAATCCACAAAAAGTTTCAAAGTATTCATAATAATTACTTACGGCTGTAGAACACGAATACAAATTAAAGTCCCCTAAAACCAATAATTCACCGTACTTATCATAAAATTGTTCAATAATGTTAAATAACAAAAAATATTCATTATCACTGCTACCAGGCGGAATATATACAACACAATTACAAAGATAATTACAAACATTTTATAATTAATAATTAAATACATTATAGAAGTTTATTTTAACATTCGACTTAAATTTGAATGTAAACTTAATAATTTAAGTAAGGAAACTTGTAGGAATCAGTTAAATAACATTGCTCTGTTTAAAGGCCAATATGTTTATGAGGCTTCATTATGCTTCATGTTTATATTCTTTCAACTGTCCCTGAAAAGTATAAGGTGTGAACGATATAAAGTGTAACGGTGAACTCATTGACAATCGTTATAATGTTGTAAGGCGCGACAGATATCAATCTAATGTACGTAATTCCGAGGACGGGGGAATCCTAATTGCCGTTAAAAAATAAATAAATTTTATTCATCAAGCTTCCTGGAATAGTCAACTAGAAGACTTGTGGATCAGCATATTGCCAATAGCCACTAATCTTAAAATTATTAATATTTGTCTATATTATCTTCCACCAGATCTGCCTTTAGACTGCTTCGATAAATTTTATACAAACTGTCAAAACGTAATTATGCGATATCGAAACATAGAAGAATTTCTTTGTATAGGAGATTTCAATACACTCGACGTTCACTGGTCTAAATCATCTCAATATAATTATATGATTCCTCTTCATCCCCGAGGTCAAAAAGCTAATCTGCTTTGTGATACCCGTAGAATATGTAATCTTGATAATTATAACAGTATATCAAATAGCAACGGACGATTTTTAGACCTAATTCTTTTCAGTTCGAACAGCATTCAGGTTTATGAAATGGAGCCTTTGAGCCGCTTAGATCACCACCACCCCTCATTAGTTGCGGATGTAAATTTTGTTGAAATAAACTCAAATAATTTTAAGAACAAAAAACCTAATTTTATCAAAAGTAATTTTTCAAAAATAAATCTTGAATTAAAATCAGTTGAATGGCATAATATCTTGTCAACTCATAAAGATATTGATGGCATAGCTGACATTTTATGCAGAGGTCAGGAATATTATTACAAAACATACACCTATGACGAAAATTGACACAAAAAATTATCCAGTATGGTTCACACTGCTTTAAGGCAAAGCTAAGAAGAAAAATGAAAATATCATCGTCGTTTCAATAAATATAAGAATCCTCGGGATTATGATACATTTTCCATGTTACGCAACAGATGTAAAAAACTTATTAGTAATGACTATAAAAATTTAGTTTCGTCTGTCGAATCTTCTTTAGATGACCACATAAAATTCTTTTGGCGTTTTGTTAATGATAAGAAAAGTAAATCTAATAGCATACCCAAAACGATGAAATATGGTAATCACATCGCTTCCAATGAAAAAGAAATATGTGAGTTTTTCTCTAATTATTTCAGTTCCGTCTTTGTAAATCAAGTGGAGCCTAGTTTATATTCTCACAATGAATTATCCAATCGTAGTAACTGTATCTTAAGTGATATCGTAATCACACAAGAAGAAATACAGCAAAAGATTTCGAAATTAGACCAAAGAAAAAGCTCTGGACCAGATTGTCTTCCTCCTTTATTGATTAAGAAATGCGGTAAGCAATTAAGTAATCCCTTGTGTATTCTCTTCAATGCATCCATTAAGGCAGGTGTTTTTCCTTTAATATGGAAAATAGCTCATATCGTTCTGATTTATAAATCCGGCGATAGGTCCAATTTCGAAAATTATCGACCCATTAGCATCTTGTCTTGCCTCGTTAAATTGTTTGAATCATTGGTGTATGATTCTCTTTACCACCATATTCAACCCTTCCTATCGCTTAGACAACATGGCTTTATTAAGAACAGATCGACAACTTCTAATTTACTTGAATACAAACACTATCTTTGCAGTGTTTTCGCCAAGAGAAAACAGGTTGATAGTATATATACCGAATTCTCGAAAGCATTTAATAAAGTAAATCACAATATTTTATGTATTAAATTAGCATGTTACGGAATACATGGGAGTCTGTTGAGATGGACTGAATGATACCTCAACAGGAGGAGTCAGTTATTTACTATAAAAGGCTTCAAATCCTCACCCGCTTCTGTGACATAGGGTGTGCCACAATGGTCTCATTTAGGTCCTTTATTTTTTATAACATTTATTAACGATCTTTTTGATAAATTATCATGTGCATACTTGTTGTATGCAGATGATTTGAAGCTCTTTTCTGTTATCGATACATTGAGAGATTCGTTAAATCTTCAGTCGAATTTAGACATCTGAATACAAGAAAATGCTTTGTCATATCATTTAGCAATAAGAGACACAGGCTTACTTTTGATTACAAAATAAATGGATTACTTGATAGAAAATCCTTAGTTAAGGATTTTGGAATACTGTTTGATGAAAATCTTACGTTCTGCGATCATTACGATCATGTGGTATCTAAAAGTAAAACACTTCTTGGTTTTATATTCAGAACTGCCAAGACTTTTAAAAACCCGCAAAGCTTTCTCATCTTGTACTGTTCTCTAGTACGCATTTTAGAGTACAACATAATTATTTGGTTTCCATACTACTGTTGTCCACATAGATCGTATTGAACGTGTTCAAAAGAAATTTCTATCAATCCTGTGCTATATGTATGGTTTAAATAGAAATCTGCCCTCCTATAAAGAGAAACTTAAAAAGTTTAACACTATGTCACTACAAACCCGGTGTAAATATCAGGATATGACTTACCTTTACAAAATTATTCATTCCCTTATTGATTCCCCCACCCTCCTTTCATTTGTCAAGATTAATACTAAGCCCAATCGTAAACACTTTTGCTTTGCAAGTTTATAGAAATAATACGTCCTATTATAATCCTCTAGTAAGAATGTGTCGCCTCTACAATGACTTATTGATTAACAATAGTAAAAATATCGACATATTTAATAACAAAGTAAACAAATTCAAAAAATCCGTATTAGATATACTTTGTAAATAAGGCATTATTTTAATAAAGTTTTAATATTTCTAAATTTTCCACAACATAAGTTTATAAGTATAATATGTACGTTTATAAGTAAGATTATAAGTATTTGCACTGTAAACTCGTTACTGTTACCTAATATCATGTTGTGTGCACATGTTTTGGAATACCATCCAGATTGTAACTTTGCATTCATTATGTTCAACTGTTCATGTTTTGATGTTATTCTGTTTTGTATACCTAAATAAATAAATAAAGTAATAATAAACTTATTATTATTTTAGCTGCATGAATTTTAAAAACATAATGATCTTAACAGAGTAAAGTACACCAAGTGTCTGAGGATACAGATGCACTCTATTCTCTCAATTTCGGTATGTTAAGAAAATGGTCACTCATTCATGGACCGACCGCGGCAAATGCAACTTAATCTCGCAGATCTATTGATCCGCGCAGCTATTACTTAACCACAAGTTCCTCTTCTCTACGACTAACGCTGTAGGAGATGAACTACGATATTTAAGCCCTCGGCACAATGTCGTCGGCCATCAAGCATGAATCGGGCATCGAGCGTTGTGAGTATCAAATACAATGGAATTTATACTATCGCGTCTCATTCGCGGGCGTCCAGTGGCGCTTCAGGAGCGATACTAAATATCTATACCCATCTACGCTAAAAGTTTTATCATTGTGACTTGGGAATATAATCTGAAGCTCCGCTCAACCCCTTGGAGAAAATAGCGTGATGCTATGAATATTGTACTAGTGTGTGAGGCTGTGCGGTTGGTTAAGTAAGGTTGTGCATTTATTTTGGTTGATTTATTTTGGTTATTAACAGCATAGTCACTTACAAAACAAGTAACCATTTTGGAAAAAAGTTACTTACTAAAACTAACCACTATTACACTCTAAAAAATTATAAAATATGTAGGAGCTATTTCTTGCGAGCCGAGTTGTGCCGACCTGTCATTCAAAATCGGTTACAGAGTCATGAGATTCGGTATCCTTTTCTATCTTGCATATTTGCCATAAGGAATTTTCTTTTCCCTTGCACACTATGTTGGTCTATACGCCAGTATATTCTAAGTCTATGTTATTGTCCATGTTTGTAGAAATATTTCATTGTATGACATTATGATTTATCAGGGTGATGCAACTTTGTATGAAAGCTGAAAAATCTGCTCACAATCATGGTTTTGTCAATGTTCGTGTTGAGCTTGTAAAAATAAAGCGAGAAAAAATATCGCTGTTTATTTCCTTCATGTTGTTTTAGATTGCCATTTTAAAAATCATTTCAAAAATTCATATTATATCGGAATAAACTAAAAATGTTAATTCTGTGTTAAACCTTTTTTTGGTTTGCTCTTTAAAGTATAATTACATACATATTACTCTGAGATTTGCACAATTAACAAACTTATTAATTTATTAAAATTAAATTATTAAATATTAGCAGAATTCTATCAAAAGAAGCCATGAATTACGTAGTATAAGTAGTATAAGTACGTAGGACCCGGGCCAGCTGAAACCAAATCCTAGTGATGATCTCGAATAGAGTTGACTGTCAGTACCTGAACCATTGTTTTATGGTTCATGTACTGGCAAATAAATAATCTGAAATCGACAAAGGTTCTTATTGAATTTTTTTTTATTTATTCTCTTAATTTTTTTTACTTTTCTTTATTATTATAGTTAATTATTAACAATAGGCTATGTTATCACCTAATTATATTAATTATGTAATATGATCCTTGTTGGTCGAAATAAAGATATTATGTTGAAACTTTCATAAGCGCTCCTTTTCGGGGTTTTAGATGCGGCATCGGCTGATTGCCCGCCCTTTATTTTTTAAATTGAGAGGTGGCGACGTACGATCGCTGTCGTATCCAAGATTACGGCTTTCTGTATTTTGTTCCTCACCCTCACTGAGATACCCAACTTTTGTAAATTCTCAGTAAGGGATTTAGGCACAATTCCCGTGGTGGAGACAATCAGCGGGACGATATGGACTTGCTGCTGCCGCCTTAACTGTCGGATTTCTTCAGCAAGCTGCTGGTACTTAACCATCTTTTCAGTGCTGTATTTTAGCACATTGTGCGAGTTTGGAATGCCAATATCCAACAACCATGTCCGCTTCTCCTCTTTTTCTACTATTATCATATCCGGCCGATTATGCTCAACTGTCCGGTCAGTTAAAACCGACATGTCCCAATAAAGTTGGACCAAATCGTTCTCGAGTACCGGGGATGGACTGTACTTCCATATGATCCTTGTTGGTCGAAATAAAGATATTTTTATTAATATTATTATAATATCAATTCTTTATATTCTTCTCTTCTTTGAGAGTTTGAAACACCACACACACGGGTCGGAACCAAGTGTGTGAGGGGAAATTTAAATTGTAAAAGTGGATGATAAAGTAGAAGAAGTCAGAAACTTTCGGGTGATGCGTGTTGTGACAGGTGTTGAGGATGGTGGCTTTTTGGGAGCATGTGAAGTGTATGAGTAGGCATGTGTAGTGTGTTAAGGCTTTGTGTGAGTGATTTTGGTATAATACCGGTGGATGAGAGAACTATCGGGACGATGTGAACATATTGTGCTTTCCGTTGAGTTTTAATTTCTATGGCAAGTTCTTGATATTTACTTACTTTTTCGGATATTGTAGTTTGAATGTTATGTGAGTTTGGTATTGCTATATCTATCAGGTAAACTGTTTTATTGGTTTTGTCGTGAACGGTAATGTCAGGTCTATTGTAATGAATAGTTTTATCTGTTATTATTGTTCGGTCCCAGTAGATTTTCTGATTCTTACTTTCAAATATTGTTTCAGGTTTATACTTATAATATGGCTGCATCTTATCTACGAATTTATATTTGAATGCTAAATGTTGGTGTATGATTGTAGCGACTTGGTTATGACGATGCTTATAATCGGTTTGTGTGATTGGTTTACATGCTCCTGTAATATGTTTTATGGTTTCAGATGCATTGTTGCAATGTCTGCACATGTCAATAGTCTGATTGGAGTCTTTTATGATGTATTTTATGTAATTACGAGTTCGAACGAATGGCTCAAACAGTCCACCTCGTTTGAGCAATTCGCTCGACTTAATTTTATCGACGTGTGACTGGCTCATATAGGCTCGATGTCTTCCATGTAGGGCATTTTCAGACCATGCTGCAATCTTTTGTTGTGTTCCCATAATATGTTCATTAATTTGCGTGCTTCTGTTCTGTAATTTAAGTGGTGTAAGTTTTTTGTCTGTTTCCGTTATATGTTTGTGTAAAGATGAGTGTTCTGATTTGTTATGGAAGTACGCTCTGAGCGAAAGTATTTGTTTGTTCTGTAAATTGTGTATATCTATCAGTCCTCTTCCCCCTTCCTGGCGTGGTAGTGTAAGTCTCTGTATGCATGATTTTTGATGGTATTTTCTGTGTTTAGTTAGAAGTGTATTGAGTGTGCGTTGTAGTTTTTTGATGTCAGTTTTTGACCATCGTATAATTCCGAAAGAGTATGTGAGAATAGCTATTGCAAATGTGTTGATGGCTTTAATAGTGTTTATAGAGTTGAGGTTGGTTTTTAAGATAACGTTGAGGCTATGTGAGATTTTTTTTAACAGTTTTTGTTTTGTAATATTTTGTTGAATTCGTCTGGACTGTTTAAAACCTAAGTATTGGTATGTACTGTGTTCATAAATTGGTTTAATTGATTCACCTGAATTGAGTGTGCAACTATTACTTTTTATCTTGCCTTTTACAATAGACAATATAATTGCATTTATCTACTCCGTATGACATACAAATATCTTCCGAAAATGTTGTGTTGTGTCTGCTAGTTGGAATAGTGTATTTTGTCTGCTGCATATAACTTTATTCCATCCATGTACATAAGGTGTGTTAAGGTATATTGCGTGTTATTGTTTTTCAATGTAAATCCCATGTCAGTATTATTTAGTAAGTGTGAAAGTGGATTGAGGGCCATGCAAAACCACAGAGGACTTAGGGCATCTCCTTGAAATATACCACGTTTTATACAGATTGGTTCAGTAGTTACAATCAAAGACGATTGATTAATTTTAAGCATAGTTCGCCAATTTTGCAAAGAAATTTCTAAGAATATTTTCAGTGTTGGGTGAATTTTATACAGATTTAAGACATGTAATAACCAGCTATGCGGTACTGAATCGAAAGCCTTTTTGTAATCGATAAAAATTGTGTGAATATCTTTCTTGCTGCTGCTTTTAACAGCGCTGTTCAAAATAATTGCATCAATAGTAAGTTGTTCTTTACATCCTTGGCTATTCTTACGACATCCCTTTTGTTATTCTGCTAGAATATTATTTTTGGTTAAATGTTCATATACTATTTCGCTTACGCAGGCTGTTAAGATTTTGTACAAGGTTTGTAGACAAGTAATTGGTCGGTATATCGCTGGGTTTATGGTGTCATTCATGTCTTTGGGTATCATATATGTTACTCCGTGTGTTATATATGTTGGAAGTAAATGTGGTGATTGGATGAATGTGTTTAAGTGGTTATGTATGAATGGATGTATGCTGGTGAATTTCTTATACCAGTAGTATGTGATTATTGTCTGTGCCTGGCGATTTCCAGTTGTGTGTGCGTTTGAGGACTTCTATAAATGTATCTATTGGTATAAATTCAAATTTCATTTCTTGGATTTCTGGTGTTGCCTCGTTGATCCAGTCTGCGTGATTATTATGCGATAATGGATTGTCCCAAATGTTGGCCCAGAATTTCCGCAGTGTTTCGGACGAAGGTGTCTCCAGATTTTAGTTACCGGTGTCTCTGTTATTAGATGTAAGGTTTCTGTAAAATAATTTTTCATTGTTGGTAAATTTTGTGTTTTGTACTTTGCAGTTCGTGCATGTTATATATATTTTAAGTCTACTGGATGCTGTGTTTAATTTTTGTTTTAAAGTGTCCAAAAAGTGTTCTAGTTCTGTATTCGACTTTTCGCGTTGCGCGTGTATTTGGTATTTTCTCTTTATTTCTTCTACTGCAGCTACTTCTGCTACCGTTAATGAAGTGTGTCAGTCTGCGTATATGTGCTCTTAAATTTTCGATTTTCTTTTCTAATCTGACCTGCCATGTTGGTTTTATTTGTATATGTTCGTTTTTCATTTTGTGTGAAGTGTGATATTTTAGCCCCATTGCATTTAGCTGCCGTCCATGTTGCACAGTAAATTGTTGCCTGCAATGTGATGAAATCGGTGTCTAGATTTACGTTCTTAGGAAGAATCACAGCGTTTAAAGGTATATGTAACTATAACAGTGAACCTTCTAGACGATTTCTGCTTGGGAATTATGGCCTGTTAGTGGGGTATCTGCAAAATATTGTTGAGCTTGTAGAAACATGTCTTCTATTTCCGAATTTATTTCTGGAGAAGCATAAAAGTTAGTTTGCATAGGCTCAAATTGATCAATATATTATGTTACTTAAGATATTTTCATCATTTGTATTCAAAAGACTGTGCAATACGATGTTAGTCTGTGTGTTATCGTTGAGGGTTATTTTTGTAGGCAAGGTGTTTGTAGGTGTGTCAGAGGTGTAAGTTATTGTATGTTGAGTGTTTAGTGTAAGTGTTGTTCTAAGTTGTTTTGCGGTTGTGTGTTCCAATCTTCAATATTCATGTATTCAGTATTTTGTGTCTTAGTGTTACTATTCCTTAATTCTGTTGTTACCTGGTTTTTAATTTCTTCTAGTCTGTTGCTGTTAATATATTTGTTATTAATAATCGCTCTTATTTGATCAGATAATCTTTGCTCTGTTACATGTGTTAATTCTGGATATGTGTTTATAAATTCTTCATGTAGGTGTTTTCTATAGGCTGTCTTATTTGTTTCTAGTTGTGTGAAAGTATAATATATTTTAATTAACGCTTCATTATATTCGTTCATTCACTTCATGCGCTGACTGGGTTTTATTTTATTTGGTGTTTTAGATTATGTGCAGTGTTGCTGTATCGTTTTGCCTTGTAAGAAACGGGCGTATAATTGATGATCGCAATCAAATCCCTAAGAATTAAGATGAAATGCTTCGTTACCGGTAAAAAGGTAGATTATTAGCTTGGTTGACATTTAAATTAATACTCCAATTAAAATCACACAGCTTTTAGAATCATCTGACGTTGTAGAATCTTGATAAACTAAACTAAATAAAGATATATTTTTGATATCGTACCTTTACTTTTCATTGCTCACGAGTTTATTAGTTAAAAAAAAGTATTAAAGTATTCGTGACCAGGCCATTCAAATCTTAGTATCTTATTTATTAAATAGTTAACAAAATGTTAGCATTAATCATACATTGTCTTTACACTCAATTATGCAAATTATGGTTGTTCCGCAGGGTTCGAACCTTTGTCCATTTTTATTTTAGATATTTCGAAACCATTTTTTCTGCAAGAGACGAGCCATAAAAGCTATTTACAAAAAATAACAGTGAGAATCATTATGGAACTGTTTTAAAAAATAAGTATACAACAATAACCTATCAAAACACTTTTTATAACATTTTGCAATACACACCATGTATTAGTTGGTGAGCACAACAGGGTAAGTAAGAAAAAGTTGATAATATATTTTTTTGTTGAACCATTTAAGGAATACGTACTTTTGGTAATATTTTATTATTAAAAATGGGCTCACTCTTGACCTCCGTCTGCCCCGAGTGCAGAGATCAGGTCTACGATGGAGCGAGTTTGCACAGGAGAAGCCTGTTAACACGCATCTTGAAGAGGTCCAATTTATAGGCACTCGGAAAAACAGACGGCATTCCACTCCTTTTTATAATGCGGCTGTGCGCATTATAAAACAGGACTTATAGCGCTTTGTGCGCTATTTAAAAGAAATTCCAATACAGCTAAACAAAAAATTTTTTTTTGACTTTGAAATAAAAAACAACAAATATCAAAAGTCATCTGAGAGGCATTTCATCTTAGATTTCAGAAGTAATAACGCACCTTAATTTTTTTCAACAAGTCAGATATAAAATAAATATCATGATAAAGAACGTCAATGATGACCTTTGAGTTCAACTATTCATCCACAAAACATAATAATTACATTATACTCTACTTACTATAGGAGATACCCATAATACTATAGGTCATAAGCTACTATATACTGCATTACACAATTGAAAAATTATTACTAAAAAGTACCCCTGGGCTTCTTGCTATTTCTTCTTAGGACAGCATCTTTTTTCCGAACCAGTGGTAAAAGCAAAATAACTTATTCATCACTTCACTTTATTTAATTGAGTTCTAAACATAATATTACGATACCTTTTCCCTTTCTTAATTGATAAAGAGGTTAATCGTTTAACTTTCTAATCATAATGATTTCTTATATTTACGTAAAGACTACACATTAAATGAAACTAATTTTTACGGATTCTACCGCGTTTAATCTTATCTGAATCCGTAAAAATTAGTTTCATTTCTAATCATTCTCATATTAAAAACTCAAAAAAGTACAATAACGGTGACTCATCACGATCAAATCACTTCATCAAGAATCATTCTTGATGAATATAAAGCTGAATCTGGATTCGATGAGAAATTTCAATTAGTTAATAAACAAGAGTAAGTAGGTAATTTTGTATGATTAAACACTTTTATTAGTAATTTTAATAGCTTAATTGAGCAAGATAATCAGGATTATCTCAGCTTATACTGATCATGGCAATTTAAGACCTTTCAAAGCTACTTAACAACGTGCACTTCATTATAACGGTAGATTTCTAAACCAATTAAATTCTTGAAGAGGTCGCATAAAGAAGAAGCGAGGAATATACATTTTACATCACTTTTATGTCTTCATTTTGCAATTAAATGATGAAAATGACATCATAACCCATAGGATTATTAAGTTGAAGTGGCAATAGACTGACCATATAGCTCGAAGAACTGACAACCGATGTGGAAGCAAGGTTCTTGGTATAAACTCGTTCCAGTAAACGCAGTGTGGGGCCCACCACACATAGAGCAACCTCTTAAGACATGCAGGAAGTCGATGGATGCAGTTGGTTGAGGACCATGTTTTTGGGTATTTCTTGGGGAAGTCTTGTTAAGAGTTGTATTGATGATGATGTCGTTCTGACCGAGTTTGATTATAGCGACATGACATTGAAATATATCATAAGCCGTCAACTGAATAATAAATATAATAGTGCTACTTAGTGTATTAAATAGAGACGCGTTGTTATCTAGCTTTTGATCAAGATAACGCCGTCATCCAAAAGGACATATTAATATTTTTGTAGGATGGATTTTTAGATAAAAATTTACGTGTGGTGGCGTCATCAGAAATTCCATCACCACATCGTCCCGTGGGTTAAGTAAGAGGCGACTATGGAGAATGCCAGGCAAATATTAGGGCTTCCTATAGATAGGGTTGTAACCATCACGTTTATGTCAGACGTAAAATACGTTGCCACGAGCAGCAGCATTAAAGGTGGGAGATATCTGGCACGCGATCGTCAGCATGACAATTAAGGCAAATCCTCCGTACAATGAGAAGCCAATTTATAAGCGTGTTATTTATAGGCCTTATTGGCATAACTAAAAAGATAAAAACGATGCATCAAAATTATGACAGCTGTAATATTGTATTATATTTACGTATCTTACACCAATTAAAATTAGATATAATGGTCAGCGACGACCTACTTTATAGAAGAATAAAAGCGAAACCAAGATTATGCTTGCTTCTATAATATTGTAATATATTTATGTATTTTACCAATATTTTCTTATATGATAAGGGTGACAAACGAGCACACAGTCCACGTGATGGTAAGTGGTTGCTGCTACTTCACATTTATCCTCAATACGAATCAATATGCATATTTGTTGTCACATGTGAGGAATAAGATGGAATGCCTCGTTTCCAGTAAAAGGGGGCTCCGGTTCTCTAAACTCACCACAGCATCGTCAAGATGCTATTTTACGCTGGTATTCTGTGAGTGCGTTGTGATTTCTATAAATTTATTAAATTTCGTTTTACATAAAAACGCGATAAAGAAACGTTAGCTAAAAGAAGTAGAGTGACATGTGTAGAAAGTGAGAAACACAGGAACAACTAGAAAATTAAAAAAAACTGCGGTTGCCAACGCGCCAGCATAGCGTGGCAACTATGACAATTACTCCCTCATGAGGCAATATACGGGAAGGATTATGTAACATTTCTAAATAAATTGCCATATACGAATATTTAAATTGAGTTGGTGCCGGTTATTGATATCGAATGGGATAAATAACCGGTACCAACCTAAATTAATATTTTGTACAAATTAATTTTTTGAAATAACTTTTTATTTAAGAAAGAACTAGTAGCACCAATTAATTGTTCTCATGATTTCAATGTAAATGCTCAAACGTTCTTAGGTTAAGTAGACTTTTATGATCCCATAAAGGTAGTTAACAAGTACAAGTTTAACAAAGAGGGCATACCTTGAGTGTTACAAAGAATTTTTATGAGTACATGCTTACTATTAAGGAGATTTATTAAAAAAAAAATATAATTTTCCATTTTAATTTTTAAAGCTAACAATTCTCTAACAATGGCCCTTATCAATACTATAGTAGATTATAAAACATACATAACATATTAAATGACCCATTTTCGCCCTCTTATCTTAAGAGTAAATTTCACTATATCTCCTCATTTCATGATAGGGTTCTACGTTCTTCTTCTAACAACAAAATATGTATTCCTGTTCACTTCACCGATTTCTATGGTAACTCCTTTACAGTACAGGCTTTACAGTGTATTGTTATCTGACGTATATATTCACAGTTATTTATATGTACTATTTATATATGTATATATTTGTATATATGTATGTATATCTGTTATCACGTTTGAATGTATTTCATTGTCAGATTAGGTTAACTTGGGGAGTTGTTTACATGAATACAATAAAAGCGGTCATGTACTTTCGCCTTGGGGAGACTTTCACAAGCTGTTATAACACAATTTATCTAACTCAGTTATAAATTACATAACATGGCGCTTAGAAAATAGGCTCTTATAATAAAATTGAACAATAGAACAGTAAAACTTAAGAAATATTTTTAACTAAGCGTAGTGGTTGTGGTAAGAATGTGATTTAATAAAATCATATGAGTAAGATTTCATATATCGAACAGTACCAAATAATATTGCAACTCTACAGTCATTTAGATTAATCAACTAAATGACTGTAGTGGCGGTGTAAGAATATGTGCTATTCCATTTCGTCCACTGTGTGTCGCAAGAGACAGCCACATTGGTCTTGTGGTCGCAAAAGCGGCTGCTGATCATGCAGCATGCAGCATAAAGCTGTTTATTCTGCGCCTCATCTTTCTTCCGTCATCAGTTTGCCATCTCATCATATGAGAATGAGGGAATAGAGAGTGCACCTGTGCTTGCGCATACAATTGACCACTATAATCCTGTAATGCGCAGATGGATAATCTCAGTTGAGTTTAGCAGCAGTTACAGAAATTCGGTCTGAAGGACATTATTATTATTATTATAAGAGGCGACAGAGGGAAATAAACTAGGAGATGGACAGCAGCGTCTCCCATATAACAACCAGAATATAAAAACTAGGGGTTATGAACCCGCCAGGGTAGCAACTATGGTAAACATCCCTCTTCTTCAGCAGTCTTAAGTTCAACTGTAAATTAAGATGGGCTGCAAAGAATGGATAAATGGCTTATATCTGAACGTGGTGAGTGCTATAGATGGCAAATGTTAATTAATTCCAATAACCTAAAGCTTAAATTACTTAGCAGTTTATACAAATTTGAATAAAAATCTAATAACCATTTTGTGGAGTACCAACCTAGGACTGGAATCTTTAATATGTTCGACTTTGATTACCTCGAAGTATCGATTCAAAACCAACAAAAGGATTCCGCAACAATAATACCTTTTAAAAATTGATACGCTGTCAAGGATAAGTAGTAATTAAAAAAAAAATAAACGAACAATATTTCTTTTTCGGAGAGATATCTTGCCATTTTTGTAATTTTAGCTTTGAAATGAAGTAAGTAAACCTAACTTTAGACCTTTAACTCACAGTATTTAGTTATCACAAGTTGCCGATGGTGACGTAAAAAATGGTGAAATAAAACAGTACACTTTAACTTTAACAATGGAAGGTAAAACGCCAGAAACAAGAAGTAATTAAAATATTCAAATTGAAGTAAGTTTTGTGTTTAAGTGTTCTCCGATAAGGGGATAAGTCTGAATTAAGTTTAGTTTCTCCAATTTCAAGGATTTGATTTCGATTTATCTTTGCAGATTTAGCTTTAGATTTAAAACAAATTTTGATGAACTGCGTCTCACTATAATAAAATGCAACGACTTTAAAGGAAAGTGTGTTCAAGATTAAACAAAACGAAAATAATAGTATTATAATATACCACAGACCGTGTTTCGGTTTACGGCAGCCAATCTCAACTGAGATTAGTCATCTGCATAGGAATCATGCATTTTTATTCCCACTCATATAATAGGATGGGACGGCATTCCTTGACCGGAGAGAGATCAGGCGCATGAACAGCGGCTTTCCGTGCTTTCAATGGCACGGGATAAACCGGCACCGGCAACTTCTGACTCTGGGTTGCTTCTGAAAACTATAACTGTGAACCCAATAACTGTGTTTGGCCCGTACC
Source organism: Parnassius orleans (assembly GCA_029286625.1). Classification (NCBI taxonomy): domain Eukaryota; kingdom Metazoa; phylum Arthropoda; class Insecta; order Lepidoptera; family Papilionidae; genus Parnassius; species Parnassius orleans. Next base: position 93,547 of record JAGSMP010000729.1, read on the forward strand.
AGGATTCGAACCTGGTACCACATAATCAACAGTCGCACTTTTGACAGTAGACAAACGAGCCAGTCCTTTAATATTATTAAGAGTTACCGTTACCGTTACCTACTGCATTAAAAATCCACTACTGAACACCATAGATTGCCTCAAAGGGATATTTCCATTGCTGCTACCGGCGAGCGGGTTGGGCAACAGTTTTTAATTAAAGTCGTTATTAGGAGACGATTGCTGTCCATATCCTGCTTTGATTCTTCTGTTGTTCTTCTAGTTTGTATTCTCCCAGGTTAGACACCTTAAAATAATTCAAACAACTGCTTGACTTTCGCTCTCATAATACTCGAAATACAAAAACTTTAACATTGTTTGTTTTATAGCTCCTTTTAGTGTCACTTAAAAGATTTTTGCTTTTAAATACGTTTTAGTAGTGTAATTATGCCATATTTTTGATGTAACAAAACTAATGTGAGATAACGTTGTACAAATAATTCTTATTCTCATGGAATTGTTAAAAACCTTGATTTATGAATGAGCTAAACTGTGAAAAGCTCAAAGGAAAATCGGATTTGGCAAACAATTAAAACTTGAGATAAGCCAACAAAAATATTTGTATAACTAGTTGTTATTTAGTATGTAAAAACTGGCCAAGTACGATTCGGGACACGCACAATGTATAGGTAGGGTTCCGTAGTTGCCCGTCTGTGCGTGGAGCTTCCTTGATAATGAGCATAATAAATGAGTTCACGGTTTGACCGCTATAACGACTAAAATGTGCCTAAATAGAGATCGCAACTGAAGGACTTATTTGCAAATAAACTTATAGGGTGGTATTCAAAATATATTAAAAACATTTCGATTTTGATAATAATACCTATCTATCTAATCGCTCAAATACTTCAGTCATTTTTTATTGTGGTCTTAAAATTTCATACAAAATTATGATGTCGTCAAGATAAATAAAATATTTTTCAAACGTTAAGCATGCCACCATATTCATCATCCTAGAGAAAAATTGGGACTGGTTTTAGGCCATTGGCATTCTGGTCATCTGGTATTGCCCAGAACAGAATGCGGTGTACTCGACTATTTGGTTCTAATTCCATTATAGAGACCTGATTTAAATCTAAATGCGTATAATATTATACAACCTGAAGAGAGTCAGTATTTCTGTAACATTCGGCAGAAACTTATCATCTACTATTGAATTATTTAATTTGATCTAATCTCTATTACTAATCCATTTCTTATCATTACATTCCGATTTTTAGTAACTAAGAGAATAGAGCTCGAACATTCAACTCTTACAAGGCTCAATAATCCTTGATTTAACATTTTATCAATTGCTTTTTAATTTCTACTTTTGAGAATGTGGTAATCTGTATGGTTTACATAAATTGGGTCTACGTTTGGATTTAAAGTGATTGTATTTTTATAGATATCAGTCGTAGTTGAGCTGTCTCTGGTAAATAAAAGATGTCACAGTATTTTTCACATATGTTTTCGATTGAAACCTGTTCTTCCCCATTTATATATTCCTGTAATTTAAAATAGAAAATATTTTCTTTACGCGTTATATTCATTGTTATTCGATTTTCCAAACATACATATATCACTACTCACTCGCTCTATGAATGCTAGGGCTCACGTCGCTCAAACAAAATCTCTATCGGTTTGTATTATTCGAATAGGTATTTTTCCTCTAACTGCACTCACTAACGTGTTGGCTACGTAAACACCTTCCGATAACTCTTTCGAACATACAAAGCAATCATCTTTCATATCAGTATTTATAAAATGTATAGATTCCGTTCGCGATGGAATATGCAAAAAATCATTATTAGTATTACTAAACGTAGGTAAATAAATTCGTTCATTATGGAATTAATCAATGAGTAATTGTTTTCATAATCTATTATAACTGCAAAGTTTTTTGCAAAAGTCATCACCTCTTATAGCAGTAGCTTTAGTAGGTAGAGTATCAAATACAAAATTTATGTTTAAAAGATCCTGGGCACTTTCAATTCGAGAAACACATATCCAATTGCCTCAACACTACCTCCAGTGCCACTAAACACATTTCTCTTTATGAAATGGAATGTTGTACGTGTAAACAAGTTGAAGCTCTAGCGCAGAAGTCATGCATGGTGTCAATTAAACAAGTAAGTAAAACAATCGTTAAATGTAAATTGAACAAAACGTAAATCATTATTACATGAAAACATATGAACTTTAATCTTGAAAAAACTGATTATTATTATTAAGCAGCGGTGGGTTGGGATTGTAAATTATTTTGATCAATGAAGTTTATATAACTTTGGTTTTGCCCTGCTTTTCCATTACTATTATTTTCATACCTCTATTATTCTGATATTGGCAGGAATTACCGCGCCAATGTCTACCTCGTTGGTTGCCACGCCACATTTGTCGTTGTTGGCCTCTGCTCACTACAACGCCGCGCTTGTTATGGCAGAGACAAAAATTCTTTAAAAATAAATTTATTTAATACTTTTAAAGTAACTTAAAATATAGTAGTTGATACAGAGAACTTGGGAATGGAATTATATTGAGGGATCGAAAGATTTGGTTTAAATAGTATAGAAAGCTTGGAGTCTTATAACATAAAGTAAATAGTATCCTATGACATAACATTAGTTTGGCTTCTAAGAAAGTAATTTAGCTTTTAAGTAAATAAACAATATAAAGTATACAGGACTTATAATATAAAGTAAATAGTATCTATGACATAACACCTCCCCCCTTACAACAAACATTGAGCGGTTTTGCTCGATTTTTGAGTGTAGTCAGCAGCTTCGTCTTCGTTTTCTGATATACAGGTTGTTATAGCAGTGGTGTTTAGTGATGATATGGGAATCTTGACGTGTTGTCGGCGACGAGAACGGTCAAAGCAATAATTAAAAATTTCTATACAGTTACCATGTGGATTTGTAGGTATGTTATTCCATGGCAAGCGTTTATAACATTTATAACAAAAATATGTAGTAGTTATGCCAGTAATCGTACTTAATATGGAAAATAAAAAAAGATGATATATATTATGATGATATACATTAAAAAAGAATGTAGGTTTATCATCTTCAAGCAATTTTGTGTGAGTTTTTATTTGTTCTCTAACCGAGTTAAGATGACAACTTCACATATCCGTCTGGTGTTGATGTTGTAGATGAGAAGATCCTTGCAGACTTTGGATTCCGTTGCAAAGTCTTTGCATTTGTCCAGTGAGCTCATGATGACGTATTGCTGTACTCATGGCAAGTTATGTTTGTTCGGGAAGGATAGTAGAATATAAGGAAGAGTCAGGATGTAGAATAGGGATAGAATATAAATGGTATAATGTAAATTTTTCGTTTTTTACAAAAGGGAATTCTAAGATATATATAATTTTATTCGTATAAATATAGGAAGTAATAGAGACAGATTCAAGTATTTTGTGTAAATTATGTAATGCTATTGGGGCAACTAAATTTTTATTGAGCCAAGCGGGATTAGAAGACAGTTATTCTTTGTATAGGCGCATAGTGGATATTATAGAAGGGTGAATTACATTTGATTTAATGAAAAGTATGCTTGTAATGACATCATCGATATCTCGTTTCAAAGAAACTATAGCTTCTAGAATTTGAATTGAAACGGTGGATATTTCTTCAAGAATAGTTAAATTAAATTTATGTTTGTTTGTTGAGGTTAATGTACGAATTTATTTTTCTAATATCTTCGTTAATAACGTATTCACCATAAGAGATTTTATGTAATGTTTCATTAAAATTCGTGATAGTTGAATAAATAATTTGTAATTGTTGTTTTAAGATATCATTAGTAGATATTTGCTGTTTCTCTAACTGTTCAATACATTCGTTATAATATTTGGCATCTTTTGCGTCTGAAACACCAATGAGCCATTTCAAAATTGAACCTAAGCTGTCTAGTATTTCGCGTTTGGATCGCTTGTTGTCAGTGTAAGAATTAAGTTCGTCGAGTCTAGAATCTATGCTGTCTATGTTTATTTTTATAAATGAAGTAGTAGTTATAACGTTAGGTAAATTTGAATGTGTGGTAATGAAATATTGATAGTTATTTATAAGTCGTTTGATAGAGTTGCGAGCTAGGAATAAAGGTTCAAGATTACGATATACGATAAATTTCCAGGAATTTTCAGATATTAATATTTCACCATTGTTTTCGAAATAGAAACCAGAATTAGAAGGAATAGGATTTATGTGGGTATCCCCATCAACAAAAGTTGTGGAGTACCTGAAAATTAAAATAAACCCTGTTCATTGTTTTGACTTCTTTTAAATTTAGTTATATAATAATTCTTAGAAAATAGATAAACTTTGTAAAAAATGATTAAAAAAAAACAAATAGTAAAATTAATGTATGAGTTTTTTATAAGATATAAAATATTTTCAATTAAACTAAGCGTTTTATTAGGGTGTGCCATTATTCGAGCCACCCTGAAATAGATTTAAAGTTAAATATTTATGAATAATTACGATCTAGTCTTAGAATAAAATTTTATGATTATTGAATGAAGACATGCAATGGTCTTAAGCGATTTGCATGCACTATTTGGTTTTTTCCAGATTTTTGTATAATATAATTTTCATTAAAACTTATTCTAACAATAACATGAGGCCCGTCCCATAGGCTATTTAAGTTGTTTGGATTAGGGACTTTAAGAATAACTTTATCTCCTACGTTAAATTTATTATATTTTTAATATTGCTGTCGTATCGCTCTTTTGCCTTTTCTTTCATTGACCCTACATTTTGGCGGGCTATTTCCCATGATACCTTGAGTCTTTCGTTTAAATCTGGTATGTAGTCATAAGTTCTGTAGTCGTCGTTTGCTTTTAAAGGATATAGAACGCGGTTTGTAACGAAAGAGTATATGAGGTGTAAATTTTGTGGACTGTGTGTGAATGGCACAATTTGATCCCAATTAGATTGATTAAGTTTGTGGTACATTCGGATGTGATCGCGTAATGTTGCGTGGAATCGTTCTAATGAACCGTTAGTTTGAGGATGATATGCGGTGCTGACTGTGTGGTTGGATCCTAGTTATTTCTTCAATTGTTTGATCACGCTATTTAGAAATTCTGTACCTTGATCGGAATGGAAACGTTTAGGTACACCGTAATGTTGACAGAAAATTGAAAGAGATTTGGCTACTGTAGTTGCTTGTTTGTCTTGAATGGGGTATGCTTGAACAAAACGAGTTAAGTCATCTTGTAATGTGAGTATATATTTATTAAAGTCATTAGTTATGTCTGAATAAGAAACTAAGTTAATAGTTACGCGTTTAAAAGGTTCAGTAGAAAAAGAAGTAATAACCGTGGGAGCTTTTTATGTTTTACGTTGAATTTTGTTTCGTTGACATATTTGGCAATTATCTATATAATTTTTATTAGTTTCTGTCATTCCTTTCCAGAAATATTCACATCGTATTTTGTGTGTTGTTTCGATAATGCCACGATGTCCTGATAGGGGATTATCATGGAAGGTTTTCAGGTTTGATTCTATCTCTTCTGTAGCTGGAGTTTTAACTTTATTTTCAAATATGGTGATTTTTGCATTCTCAAATGTCTGCTAAATAAGCTGTGATGTATAACTGTTCGTTTCCTTTAAGTTTACAAGGGGTCGTTTTTAGATTTGGAATGTAAAGTGATTTTAATTTATGGTTGTGTAGGCAAGCGAGTAATATTTTAAAATAGCTTTCAGAATCCCAGGATCGAAGGGAGGGCCTCGAACAGCCAAATATAATATTTTGTTTCTAACCGAAACTAATAAATCAGTTTTGTAAAGTGTTTTGGTTTATTTAAATATGGTCCACTTGAGAGCAAGTGGAAATTGCTTGGTTGAAAAGGGTATTTTATCAGAAAGTTGACAAGAGATTGGGATAAGAATGTTTTTGTGACGTTCGTTTAAGAGGCAGTCTGGTGAAATGTGGAGATATGGAGTATTAAATGTGTGAGAGTCGATTTCTAAGTAGTGTTGAAAGTTTAATTGTAAATAGTCTTATGAAGTGTATGAGTCAAGATGTGTGTTTTTGTCGCTATTTGTTGGATTATATATGTTCGTGTGGAGAATTGGTGGGCGTGATATCTGCATTAGTATTGTTTTTACCTGCTTTATATACTATTTCGTATTCGTACTATTCGAGTTTAAGTCGCCAACGAACTAACCGACTACCAGGGTTTTTATCGAGAAAAGCCATGTAAGCGGTTTGTGGTCAGTTACAATTTTAAATTTCCTACCAAACGAATAGGGTCTAAAATGTTTGACGGCCCAAAAGATAGCTAATAACTCTCTTTCGATAGTGGAATAGTTGGCTTCAGCTTTATTGAGTATTCGAGATGCATATGCTATAGACAAGTCCTTGCCTATTTTGCCTTGCGATAGCACAGCACCTAAGGCGTTTATCGAAGCGTCTGTGGTTAGTATGAATTCCTTTGTGAAGTTAGGATATTGTAAGATTGGAGGGTTAGTAAGAAGATGTTTACATTCATTGAAGGATTGTTGTTGGGTTTCGCCCCATATGAAAGCAGTGTCCTTTTTAAGAAGGTTAGTTAAAGGTTTGGTGAGTTTACTGAAGTTAGGAATAAACCGACGGTAGTATCCTGTAAGACCTAGAATTGCTTTTATATCTTTACACGATTTAGGAATAGGGAATTCTTGAACTGCCCGTATTTTATCGGGGTTCGGCTTAACGCCTTTGTTGGAAATGATATGGCCAAGATAAGCAACTTCGAGTCTAAGAAATTCACACTTGTCTGGTTGGATTTTTAGTTCATATTTTCTAAGTCTAGAGAAAACTTCTTCAAGTTTTTGTTCATGTTCTTGAAGGCTTAAAGCAAATACTACTATATCGTCGAGATAAACGAAACATCTTTCACCTTGTAAGCCACACAAAACGGAGTCCATTACACGCTGAAACGTCGCTGGCGCGTTTTTCAGACCAAATGGCATTCTTTTATATTCGTAATGACCATATGGAGCGCTAAAAGCTGTTTTACGAATATCTTTTTGATCTACTTCTAACTGATGAAAACCTGAGGCGAGATCCAATGTGGTAAAATATTGAGAATTACCTAATTTGTCCAGAATGTCTGTGATGTTGGGAAGAGGATAACTGTCTCTTACTGTCACTTCATTTAACTTGCGGTAATCAATAACTAATCGCCATTTCTGTTTCCCAGATGCGTCTAGTTTTTTAGGAACAACCCAGATGGGGCTATTGCAAGGAGATGAGCTAGGTCTGATAATGTCTTGGTCTAACATTTTTTGGAATTGTGATTTTAGTTCTTGTTCGTGTACTTGAGGAAAGCGATAGGTTTTTGTGTGAATTGGAATGTCAGTAGTGGTAGGTATTTGAAGTTTTGTATGATTGCTAAATGTAAGTGAGTCGCCTTCGATGAAAAATATATTGGGATATTTGGAAACAATTTTATCTAATGAGTTCGACTCTTCTTTGTTCAAATGTTCGCGTCTAACAAGGGTGAGTACTTGGTTTTGTCTATCGGTGACGAATGTGTGATTAAGATTATTAATTAAGTGGTTATGAATGTTATTTGTTTGTTGATTTGGTTGGTAAGGGAGAACTTCGATGTTTGGAATGCTAATTACTTTGTCGGATTTGTTTCTATTTACACAAGTGATAATAAATGAGTTGTTTTTGACCTCGACTAATGCATTGGGGATAACAATACCGTTATCTATTATTTGTTTTTCGACTATTGCTGTCCTGGAATTTATATTGCTTGTTCAACACATAATTACACTCTCAGAGCAGCTAGAAAGGAATTGGTTATTAGAGTCGATTATATTTTGAAGATTTCGTTCAAATAATGTAATTTGTAGGATCTTTCACGTATTCTCATAGTTTTGAATTGAATGTAAATGTTGCAATTATTCTTTATCATAAAATCGTTACCTAGTATACCGTCTGCTTTAATGTTAAGGGAGGCGACATGGAAACGATATTTAGGTAAATAATCTAGAGATATGTCGGTGGTGCTTGAGGTTATAATTGAATTTTGGCTACCGGAAATGCCTACGATTGACACGATGTTTAATTTATTTAAGGGTGAAGAACCTATTTTATCCCTTTTTATAACCAAGATCCCTGCTCCGGTGTCTATGAGAAATGTGACTGGTTTGCCTTCTATATGAAAAGTGCAGTGTAAGAGGTTTTAGGGTGGTTCATCATTTAAGGCGGATATGGCAAAAGATTTTGTATTAGATTTGGATTTAGGAAGTTTTGATTTAGGCTTTTTAGTTTTAGGTTTTGATTTCAAACGTGGTTTATTGGAAACAGTGGAAGAAGTCAATGTAGTAGGTGCAGTGGTCTTGATGGAATCAGTGGATATAGTAGGTGCAGTGGTCTTGAAAGAATCAGTGGATATAGTAGGTGCAGTGGTATTGAAATAATCAGTGGATATAGTGGGTGCAGTGGTCTTGAAAGAGTCAGTGGATGTAGTAGAAATAGTAATAATGGAGTCAGTGGATGTAGAAGGAATAATAAGCTTTGGAAAACCAAGGGTTTGGGGCTGGCTACCCTGTTAGTAGATTTCCGTTTGAGAACTAGAATTTGTGAGTACTGAGTGATGTGTAGTAACTAAGTCGCTAGTTTGTGTAGACGCATTTTTCAATTGTGTCTGACACTTAAGCGGTGATTTGGAAGGTACATTGTTTGTTTGTGTGTGTGATCTCGATGGTTTGGCGGTTGAGGACGCTTCGAAATAGGTTCGATTTGCTAGAATTTATATTTGTAGTTTCTCCATATCCTGAGTCGGGATCGGTGAGCAGGATACTGAAGCGATTTCCAACGAGTTGCTCGTCTCGTTGGTCGCTTGGTAGTTTAAATGGTCAACTGGGATAGGAGGCGCTGGAAGTGCGCGTTGGGCTCGGCCCAACGCGCACTTCCGCTCCTATTATTTCTTAAATTATTGTTGTCAGCTCTTTTACGGAATTCTGTAATATTATGCCCAATATTTTTACAATAGCTACATAGTTTCGTAATTTAATGTGGTGTGTTTGCGTTATTGTACATGGTGTATGTAAACGGTAGATGAGTTCGACTCATAGGCTTATTTGTATTATTATTATAATTATAATTATGGTTATGGTATGGTGGTTTTGTAAAAGTTAGTGGACGCGTTATGTTCAGCTTAAATAAAGATTGCCTAGCTTTGTTCATTGCACGAATTTTATCTTCTTGAAGTGCGAATCGGCCTGCTTTGCAAAGACTAGGCTAGACTAGCAATTCTTTTGTTCTTAACATTGCTCCGATGTCGGAGATAATGCCATTAATAAAAACTTTATGAGCCGTTTCCTTCGTTGTCGCTAAGCGATCTAATAACGTCTTATCGCATATATCGCGTTTAACTTTTCAATTATTTTAGAGCGACAAAGGTCGACTCTGTGAAAATATTCGGTAAACGTTTCTGTAGGTTTTTGGAACATGGATTGCAAGTCAAGGTTAAGGTGTCCTATGGTTTTAACGTAAGAGAATTTTTCAATAAGGAATGTTCTTAAACCGGTCCATGAGGCATGTTCTTTACTGTGAACGTCTGCCGCACCCGAACCAGTGATATTGTTTAACGCGTATACTAATAGTACTGACTTCTGGTCCGCTGAACTTAAGTCGAAAGCTGAATTGCATGACCTAACGAATCTGTACATTTGGTCGTTATTATCTGTGTCGAATGAGGGAATTACATAATTTAAGTAATGTGGTGATGTCTAAGGCCATTTTAGCGTTATTTTGAGATTGTTTTACATAGGCAATGAATAATTGATATAATAGAATAGTATAATATAGTAGTATATAATAGAATAGTACGATTACTTATATTAAAAAAAATGAATGTGAATGAGGTGGTAGATGTAGGAAAATATTTTGGAAAAATGGAAAAATGGAAAAATAGTAATTCGAACAAACAAGCTTAGTCACTTACCACAGTAACAATAAAATGTAGAGCTGCATGGTTCGGCAAAGTTTTTCAAAAGCGTCACGTCTTTACGTGATTTAAGCGAATGAATCACGCAACATCCTACCGACTGCGCCAAATTTGTTATGTGGCAGAGACAAAAACTCTTTAAAAATAAATTTATTTAATATTTTTAAACTAACTTAAAATATAGTAGTTGATACAGAGAACTTGGGAATGGAATTATGTTGAGGGATCGAAAGATTTGCTTTAAATAGTGTAGGAAGCTAGGAGGTGGGGGTAAACATAAGGGAACAACATTGTTCTTGGTGTTATGGTTAACTTATGGTAAACTATCAACATTAGCATATAATATTACAATCGAATTAGTGTGGCTTCTAAGGAAGTAAACAATATGATTTATAAAGTATACAGGTCTTATAACATAAAGTAAATAGTATCCTATGACGTAACATTAGTTTGGCTTCTAAGAAAGTAATTTAGCTTTTAAGTAAATAAACAATATAAAGTATACAAGTCTTATAACATAAAGTAAATAGTATCCTATGACATAACATTAGTTTCGTTATGATATAACACGCTGTAGGTGGGCACTGTACGATCCATATTGATGACCACGGTGATTCTAACGTCTCCTGGAATTGCGAAAATAGGTAGCCCGTTGACGTCTGAATGATCCACGAAGTAATATACTGATGTATCCCCTGCGGGACTCAGTGATGGTGCATTTTTCGGTATACTCTCCATATAATATAGAGGATGAATAGAGCCATCAATAGCAATATTACCAGTAGTGGAATATTTGTGGTGTACGCGTGAAATTTTAACTCCTTTGTGTATGCGTTGTTTTCTGCAGCAGCAGCATTTTGGTTTATAAAAATGTCCTCCTTTTCAACTTAGAGTTACACATATTTTAAAGCGCGAACAAAAGCAACACCATAATTTGTTTTTGCACATCGAATAAACGAGTCGGTATCAAAACTAAGTCATCTCGCGTTACTGATGCGCCCGCTGGCAGGGTCGCCATATAAGGACGAGGGAAATGAAACGCTCGAGTGTTGACATAAGACTGCCTGTAATTACGTTATTGTTAAGTTTATATATTAGATTATACCCAAACATACGTATAGATATTATAGGTGGCAACGCATCTGCATTTTAATTCTTAATCGAGCATAGATGTAAATGTCTATGGGACACAGTATCCACTTGCCATCACGTGGACTGTGTGCTCGTTTGTCACTCTTATTCTATAAAAAAAACTTATAATTAACCTTGTAAAGCCATGCTGCAGCTATATTACGATTGAAGCACGAATGGATCGGAAAATTCGATTTATAATTTTATTGGTACTGGTGGGATTCGACCTCGGGTGGCACGCGTTCTATGAAATTTACGGGAAGCGCTTAAGCCTGAGCTACCACAGCTCAAACAAAAAAACAGAAAAAAATTTTGTTATTCCGTAATGCGATAAAATTTTAAAAAGAAACTCACCAGAAAATCTAAAACAAGACACTGAATTTCTTTTTAGTATTCCTTATCTAGTTTTACTTAAGTAAGTAAATCTAAGCGCTTAGTTTATCTTATTATTTTTGTCAGAGATTGGCATAGTGAATATCACACGACCGGCCGTGGCATTGCATGTGTGAGATCATTATCTAAAAGGCAGTATATTTTTCACGAATAAAATGATTCCATTGTGGTAATATAAAATATTATATTTTATCTCTTTATCGCCAATTCTTGATCGAATAAATATATCCAATTGTGTTCAATGTTGTGTCCAATGGTGTTCAATAACAATGTGTATTGGCGGTGAAAGAAAATTCACTACTCCAAATCATCCCGTGGGTGTGGTAAAAGGCGGCAGATGGAAACCAGTAGATGGGTAACGGCATCTTCCTAGCAACAAATAGATCCAAAGTAAAAAACTGCGGTTGCCAACCCGCCTGGCAAAAGTGGAAACTATGAAAAATACCTCCTTACGAGGTGATCCGTTGGATAGGCTTATGTTCAGTGGTTGACTATGATAGATCGTAATGAATGAATGAACAATGTATATTTGATCTCAACATAATTTAGAAATTGTTAGAACTCGTCAAAACGTCGTCATCTACGTAGCGGAACTAAGAATTTTTCTCGATAAATGACTTCGTAAAATGATTTTTGTAAGATAATTTATGATGTAAAATAAATATGAACATGTTAAATATTATAAGTTATTCAAGAAGGGATATGAAATTTGACCAACTGCCAGCACACTTTAAAATATTTTCATTATTATTTCTATTATTTTTAAATTTAAAGTTTCTGAGAATAACTGTATCTAGAAAAAAATATTGGAAATATCTATTATACTTCGCTTTTAACACTAATATTATAATAATATATAAATTTAGACGAAAAACATTTTTATTATACCTACTTTATTGTATAAACCATAACATTATACCCATATATTTAAAGAAAACTCGAATTAAGTAAATTATTTCTACTTGGCAGTAAAATATAGCCGCAATAGTTGTAACATAAAAGATATGATCTGCCATCTTGAAAGATACTGTTGAGGGGACTACGGACTATTCACACACCTTTGGGGTGCCCGCGCCGCGCTGCAGCTCGCTTTCAAATAATGCTGTATAGGCCGTGTAGTGACCGTAGGGTATGTCGGCACGTGTCGTTTGGTTCAGATGCAAATAATATTTTTAGAAATATAAAATTTAGTAAGTTACTTGATTAGAAACGCTAAAATCCCATTCATAGTACACCTACACATCCCTGAAACGACCAATGGGTTGTTTGTTACATACTTTATAAATAGTTTAAGCCACTGTGATTGTTTAAATCTGTATTAACCTTTATTTATTAATAAAAGATCATTTATGAAACCCACATTTCCCATATTACACAAAACATTAATAATATTTTTAATTTCTTCATAAATAAAAAATTATAGTTAACATAATACCTCTCAAGAAAGCGTACACTCTGACCCCACCCTTTGCCGTCAGCTTTGCTTTACGGGCTCGCGGACTTCGCTATGCGACAAGCAAGTGACACAGAATAAATTGCAAATGGCTACATACAATGCATGTTTTTTGTGACATTCATGAACATCCTACGAAGACGAACGCGTGATGAATATGTAACTTGTGCGAAGCACCAAAAGTAATTTATTCATGTCCAGGGTGCGTATACTAACATTACGCGATGCGTCTGTGTGATTAGAAAATATCAATGTAGGTGTTCTATTAGAAGTTCCCACGCTCAAGGACTACAGTCTTAATAAAGGCTTTAGACGGTATTTTAAACCTAGAATAGATCGAATATATTAATTTTTAAAGACTATCACAACACTAAAAATAAAAGTATGTATACGTGGTGTATATTGTATACACGAGGTTGAGCAATGGTTCGGCTATTTTATAGTTACAGCGCGAATGTGTCGTCTTGACCGGAAAAAGACCACGCTCTCACAGGATACCAGCGTGAAATTGCAGCTTAATGCTGCTGTGTTTCGTATGGTGAGAGTAGAGAACCGGAGAGATTTTTTAGTGGAAACGAGACATTCCATCTTGGTCCTCGGGGGAAAATACGCATTTTGATTCTTAATTTAAGATAGATGTAGACGTTTTTGGTCCACAGCATCTCCTTACAATCTGGTGGCCTGTGTGTCCGTCTGTCACTTTTGTTCCATTAAAAAAATATTGTATCTTACCACAACTCATCCATTACAGCCTATAAAGTCCGCTACTGAACACAAGCTTCCGCCATAGACTGTCCTAATAGGGAGGATTTTGCCATCGTTGCTACACTTGTCAACCACAGCTTTTTATTATTTTTATTATCAGGAGGATACTACTGCCCATATCCTGTTTAGTCGTCTATCGCCCGTTACGATATCTATGGGATGATATGGGATAGTGAATTTCTTTGCCGAGAATAACCATATACTAAATAACCATATAGCTCGAAACACCAAAATCCTATTGGGAAATAAAGTCATAATCAGCATCATGCTCATCATGCAATGGAGACCAAGAAAACAATGGATGCAAGTTGTTCAGGACTGTGTTTTATCGAACTCCCAGGAGAAGTCTATGATCAGCACTCTAGTTTTGCGGGATTGGTTGTTATAGTGGTTAAAAAAAAAATTATACGCTGCAGCCACCACGCAGGAATATTTCCAAAAAAGTTTTTTTATTAGACCCTGGCCAGTAATAATTTACAGAAAACGATTATTCACATGTTAAAAATTTCCTTCACATTTTTACAAACCAAATTGAAATATCGTATTTCATTTATAAATGGATTGTTGCGAAGAACATTTAGCGCTTTAAATTTTTTTAATTCCAAATTTCACGTAAGATGCCGACGGAATTGATTTTATGGTACGGCTTGGACAAACATACTAACCCGGAACCATAAGTCGTAGACCATAAATTTTCACAAACCCAATTAAAATTAAAATTGCACCTTTCCTTTGTATTTTTAG